>CM019073.1:6132416-6500377 GCA_009667805.1 Leptobrachium leishanense
TGACAATAAGTGACCAATATAAGGTACTTCAGTTTTTCTTAACTGGAATTTCTCTGGATTTAGTTTGAGCTGTCGTTCTCTGCAACGATCTAGTAACTTCCTCAGCTTCTGATCGTGATCTTTAATGGCTTCCACATCAGTTTCTCCTTCTCCTACAATCAGGATATCATCTGCAATAACCCTGATACCTGGTAGCCCTTCCAGTGCATGATTTAGTTTTCTCTGAAAAACCTCTGGGGCAGGACTAATACCCATAGGCATCCTAACCCACCGGTATCGGCCAAAAGGAGTAGAAAAAGTGGTTAAGTAGCTGGAGTCTTCCTCTAATTCGATATGCCAAAATCCACTCTTTACATCACACACTGAAAAAATTCTTGCCCTTGCTAGATCAGGAAGTATGTCATCAAGTGTAGGCAAAGGATAGTGGCTCCTTTTCAAAGCTTTATTTAGAGGCTTAGGGTCAATGCAAATCCTTAACTTCCCTGATGGTTTCTTCACTATCACCATACTACTAATCCAGTCTGTGCTTCTCTCTACAGGGGTGATAATCCCCTGTTTTTCTAAACTGGCGAGCTCCTCTTGAAGGGGTTTGAGTAATGATACAGGAACTTTTCGTTTTGGAAGTCTAACAGGCTGTACAAGAGCATCCACTTCCAATTTCAATTTTCCCTCTAGACAGCCCACTCCTTGAAAAATATCAGCATACTCCTTGTTGATGGTTGACCAGCCCCACATAGCGCTATCTGACTGTTTGCTGTCTTGTTCCACAGTTAGGATATTTTGGTGCTGCACCGAGATCAGATCCATGGCTTGGATAGCTCTACTTCCTAGTATAGGATGACACAGCTCTGAGTCAATGACAACAAATTCAGCCTGATATAACTTTTGATTGCATGGGTTCCTTATTTTGAGCTTACATATCCCTACTGGTGTCAGTGTACTCTTATTGTACATCCTTAGTATCTTATCACAGGGTAGAATTTTAGATTGGTCTTTCACCATCCTTGCTGGTAGGACATTGCAGTCCGCCCCACAATCCATTTGGAATCTCACAGCTTGCTGGTCGATGAGCATGGTAGCAAACAAAGCTGATGAAAATTTGCTCGTAGATTTCTTCAGTGCACAAATCTGAAAAGCTGGTTCCAAAGTCAGAATGTCTTCTTATTCCTCTGAATCCGCTGTTTCCTTATATACAGCTTGTACTGCCGGCTTCCTATGTTGGTGCAGACTGGCACAGCACTGGTTAATGAAATGATTGGCCTTACCGCACCCCTTACATTGCTTTCCAAATGCTGGGCATTTCTCTTTCAGTTTCTCGTGACGCTTACCACAATATATGCACTGTATTATCTTATGTGGAGTCTCTGCCATTCTGCTCGGACTCTTCCTAAGAGTGTAGCTTGTTTCCATTCCATGGACTGACACTGCACCGGTGCTGGACCTCTCCAGGAGCTTCACCCTCTCTGTAGACAGTTCAGCAGCTCTGCCGATTTGTAGACATTTATCAAGTGTTAAGTCCACTTCTCTCAGTAAACGTTCCCTGAGGTTAGAATCTCTTGTGCCACATATAATTCTGTCCCTTATTAAAGAGTCTCTGATATTACCAAAATTGCAGGTGGCTGCCAGTGTACGCAGCTCTGTGACATATGCGTCTATGCCTTCTTCTTCCCTCTGACTCCGTGAAAAAAAATGATATCTTTCCACAGTCTCATTTTGTTTTGGCTCACAATAATCATCAAATGCTTTCATTAGGACAGTCAGTGAGGGAGCTGCCACTCCTGGGAGAAGGGTGTCTTTAACCTCTCTGCCTTTATCCCCAATCAAGTACAGGAACAGCTTTACCTTCATCTCTTCTGGTTTATCAACCAGGACCAGGTCTGTGTATAGAAGCATTTCTTCTTTCCATCTCTTCCATGCCTGAGACAGATTTCTTGCCTGAAAATCCAGGAGACTGGGTGCTTTTAAACCTTCCATATCTGCTTTTGGAGTAGTTTTCAAATTAGATCCGCTGCCACCATGTATAAATGAGACTGATTCTGTAAATATTGTCTCTGACTCCAGCTGCAGGTTTTATATATTTATTAAGAGATCATCTTATAACAGGTTCTAATCTACAGTTCTGCTAACTAGTCCGTGTCCATGTGACTCCTCCCCTATATCCTGCTGAGCTGCAGTGTAACACATATATCCTTCCCCCTGGTTACAAACACTCTCCTTCCTGGTTCCACACATATTGATACAGGGACCACTGCCATAAACCATCCCAGGAGCCGATGAGTACCGTTATCCTTAACGAGCCAGGCTGTATAACTTAATATTGTCAGCCGCCGGGAGGGTTGGAATACGTCCTGCAGTGTTTGCCTATCTAGATATTCCATTTCTAAGCGCCTCGGCGGCTGCAGGTTCTGGGCCTCCACCTCTATCCGTATTCATTTCTGCATGCACGTAATATATTATGAAGGCTGAAATCCCCCCTTCCTGTGGGCCTGTGCCGAGGTAAGCCTGCTGGATGGGAAGAAGCCGGTCCATCCACAGGACATTTCTGCCAGAAACAAAAACTCCAGAGAATACACAAACAATGCCGGCCGTTACTCTGATCCGATCGAGAAGTCACGAGTGTCTGCTTTTTCATCACAGATTTGTGTTTCCTCTCCCCAGAAACACAAGGAAATTACCTCAGTGTCAGCGCGCACAAGGTCAGCTCGTGGTTACGCCGTGTAAAAACTGCTAGGTTTGGATATTTTGCTCCGGCTCATCCATCATGACTGTCTCATAGCACGCAGACGTCCATGAACCTGCAGCAGGGCCGACTCTAGCACTTGAGGGGCCCTGGTCGAGAACACCTTTAGGGGCCCCTCACTATGCTTCCTTATACGCCATCTTTTTTCACACACAGATACACACCCATCTTCCCACTTCCCCCCCCCAGATAGACACCCCTGACCCCTGTCGCTCCCAGATAGAAACGCCGTCAAGATCTCTCCATAGATAGACATCCCATCTCTGCCAGATAGAGAGGTGGCGGTCGCTGACACCTTCTATCACACGGAGGGTGTCCGCAATGGTGTGGGACCCCCCCAAATTGTGGGGCACAGGGCGTGCGCCCTGCTCACCCCACCCAAAGCACAGACCTGACTGCAGCCTTACATATCGTCTGGTATCACTTACCCCTGTGTGATGTGGAGGATACCAGGGTCATCAGGTCGCCCAATTGCTCCCAAATATCCCAGGTTTTCAATTGGTCAAAAATGTATATTTTGGGAAGGAACGTCGCTGTAGCCAGGAGGACCATTTGTTTCTTCTAATGTATTATATACATAGGGCCCTATTACATTCCTCACGCAGCGTGTTTTGCGCGCGCAAATGCGCATTTGCGCGAGTGGCATAACTCTTTGCACAGAACGTCGTATTTCAACGTTCGCGCAAACGATGCGCGTTATCGTTTAACGCGGATGGACTTGCGCGAGCGTGATGAACTGTGCACGTCCTATACTTAACATTGTGAGCGCAAATTCGTTACGTGGATGGTATTACAATCGATTCGCAACTTTTTACGAACGACGTTTGCGCGCATAATTTTAACATCTTTGAAAAGCTGGTGGTAACGGCAAATCTGAACGTTCTGGCCGAAACGAAAAACACCAGCACGAAAAAAAAAAATACAGCACAGTATAGTTACACATTCTACACATACCAAAACAATAAAATTGTGAATTCGTGCATATTTTTTTTTATTGCTGCGGCATGTATACTCACGTTTTTGCACCTGTCAAAATAAATCTGAGTCAATTAAGGCAAATTGATGTCAATTAAGGTTCTTAATTCTGATTGGCTGAATCCTGAGAAAAAAGCAGTCAGCACACTGATTTACGTGCGCTACGTTACTGCACGCGTATTACTCTTCGTTCTGCGCGTCGTTTTTCCGAATGTTACTTTGTGACGGATGAGAAAATGCGTTCGGATCGGAATGCCGCGTTACTTTTCGCGCGATAACGCTGGACGATGCACGCAAAAAAATTAGCGCTGCGCGAATGAAATTGCGCGAAGAATGTAATAGGGGCCATATATTTTAGAAATAATAAATAACTTTTCTAGGTCACCTGTTCTTTCAGAAGCTGATTCCGTCCTGTGTTGTGCCCCCTTTACCCGCTAATGATTCGCTTTAATGTGTAATTGTTTACGACGTGTGATTTTGAAGCCTTTTTTCTTTCCCCTCTGTAATTTTGCGGACTGTTTCACTGATTCCAGTTTTGTTCGTTTCTCACAGATATAGTCGACGGGAACCTGAAATCCATCATGCGACTCATCCTGACGCTGGCTGCCCACTTTAAACCGGTTTCTGGGCGACCCACCTCTCAGAATATGGTGGGTCTTGCAGCGTGCAAACACCAGCCGATGCCCTCGACCAATCACAGACCCCACTCCGCCGCCGCCATGGCACAGGGTGCCGCCGCCGCTCTTGCAGAAGTTCGCCAGGACATGTCACAATCAGGTCGCAATGTTTTCCGCTACAGGCAGAGGTAAATTCAGCATAGGTGTGAATTACGGTGTAAATACGCCCCTTTAATGCCCTGTTTGATCCATTTATTAATTCTCTGTTTCACTCCGATCCTCATACATTTTTTGTATTATTCATTACTTTTTTTCCAGAATAAAGTACGCACTTTAATGCTAGGGTCAGACTGAGGGAGTGCGAACGCGCGTTCTGGCGCACTTAATCACGGCCGCACTAGCAGCAAATGACGGGCAATGACGGCCAATATACGAAGTACGGTCGCACAAAAGTCCGGCTGCGCAACGCAAGTGGAAAATGAACGCATTTTTTCAAGAACGTTAAACCACTAGTACTGACGTACAGAGTGCGCTGCGTCCGCTAGCGGCGTGTGTGCGTGATTAGGAGACGTCAGACGCTGCTAATGTCCGGCCAACATAACGTCCAGATGCAAGAAGTGTTTTATTGATGATCCGTACAAAATCACGGACGAAAACGCGCATTGTATGACCGCTATTGCGTATTCCGTGAAAAAATACGTCCATTCTTCGAACGCGCATTTTCACGGACAACGTGAAAAATGCGTTAGTCTGACCCTAGCCTAAGGGAGATCACAATGGCATTCTATCTATAAATTATAATGTATTTTAACCCCTTCACTACCAAGTGAATTTCCAAAACAACCACCGTCATGACCCAGTGTGTTGTTTTTCTTTTTTGAAAAATCATTATTAATTATACAATAAAAAGTATTTGGGAATATTCCCAATGCTTTCCTTACTGTGATAACCTATTTGACAGGCAGATATCGCCACCTGCTGTCCAAATGCAGTTCTTGCAGTTCTGTTCACCGCGCAGGATCAGTAGAGAAGATGTCCATTGGAGACATTCTCCAGCTGCTTTTAAACAGTGTTAGCGCCTCAGCCATCATGCCCAGGGTGCTAAAACTTTGGGGGCAACTTCTGGAGCCCAAATGCAAACTAAATTTGTTTGCAACAAATTAATCCGAGCCCGGAAGTCCTTGAAACTTTTCTGCAAAATTTGCACTCCTACACAACTTGCATAGGGCACAAGGCTGGCCCGTCCATGGTGCCGGATGGAGCCATGGCTCCAGGCAGCACTTTGCTAGGGGCAAGATTTTGGGCACACCACATATTACTGTGAGTTTTATTGCTGTGGAGCTCTGTGATACTCTCCTATACGGAGCATGTTTTATTTTTTTGGGGGGGGCAGAATTACATCCTTGGACCCAGACAACACAGTGTCTTGGCCACGTCCCGGCCCTGGTAGTATAGGAGCTGCAAACGGATTACCGCTATGGTACTTGCGTAGCTTAAGTACGTAAGATCTGTAGTGCCTGCGCAGAACAATGGATCGGTGCTGCACGCGCATGCAGAGATCTGATCCATTGCGGCCTCCCTGCTACAGCGATTGGTCTCAGAGAAAGTGATGTCGGCCGCGCTCTGTGTGTGACATCACTGGTGACCGATCTGGTAAACAGCAGCCGGGAAAATTAAAAAAATCCCAGCTGCTGGTGATGCTGCGTGGAGTGAAGGAAACTCCTCCACTTCACCAAGCGTTTTCACCAGAACAGGGCAGGAAGGAGTGCGGGAGAGGGGGGGGGGCAGTCCTCCAGACATCCTGACCACATAAAAACTATAAAGTGGTCAGGATGAGTCGGGTGTCTCTTTAACTATAACGGCCCCACTCGTTAATCATAAGGGAATAGGGCCAATGGAGGCTGCCACAAGCGAATAAAAAGATGAATAATCCTCTTCCGTTATGAGTAACGCACCATCGCAGGGAGCTGCCACGATACCTCATTCTGTTTCATTAAAATCTATTTTAGAACCTGCCCCAGAGGATGAAAAATCCAACGGAAGAGGGAACGGGAGACTCACAGCCTGCCTAGGCCTAGATCTTATTATCTGACATTCTGTATCTGGGGGAAAAAGGTTCCAATTTACATCCTGAGCTTCACTCATTATCAGAGTGGATCTGCTTCGTCATCCGCCTTCACCTGCTGTGTCTCCTATAGCAACAGGCGCGCCGGTATAACGGCCGATACAGCTGATCAATGCACGGTCACTCTGTGCGCCGGGGATCTTTAAATTTTGCATTCAATGCTGAGTAAGATAATATTTTTCATCCTTTGTTTTATAAGATTCAAATTAATGAGATCTTTGGGAGATACAATATATTGATATATTCCGTGTTAGTCATCGCGCAGCCCAGGCGGTTTCTGGTTTGTTGTTGACGTCAATGGTAGATTTTCATGGTAGAAACACCCAGGTCCGCTTTATTTTATGAAATGACTAATTCCATGCCAATGATCACATATATATATATATATACACTGCCTGACTATAAAAAAAAAAGTAATAGTTGCTGCTCGCCTTCCATTGGATAATTACTGCAGTGATATGTTTCAGCATAAAATGAGGTCATGTGACTCTTTGAATATACTGAATGTGCAGGTTTTTCCATCAATGCGTTTTTTCTCCCCTGATGGCACAGCGGGCATATTGCAAGATGGCAATGCCAGGACTCATCGGGCTCAAATTGTGCAAGAGTGGTTGAGGGAGCAGCATGAGACATCATTTTCACACATGGATTGGCCACCGCACAGTCCAGACCTTAACCCCATTGAGGTTAATCTTTGCGATAATGTGCTGGAGAAGACTTTACGCAGCGCCGGGACTCTCCCATCATCAATACAAGATCTTGGCCAGAAATGAATTCCACTCATTGTTGTGACATTGTATGAGCTTATCCAAACGAATGCATGCTGCAATCACAGCAAAAGGCGACGCAACCAAATATTACAGTGTGTGACTTGTTTTTAAAAAAATTTTTTAAAAAAAATTTAGCCAGTCATTGTGTGAATATATATACAGTTGCAAGAAAAAGTATGTGAACCCTTTGGGATTACGTGGAGTTTTGCATGAATTGGTCATAAAATGTGCTCTGATCTTCATCTAAATCACAACAATTTGAAAAACACAGTCAGGGTTATCCAAAGAGATTCGAATTGCTTGAGAAAGGTAACCGAACGCTGAAAATCAGGGTTCGGTTACCTTTCCTGGCCATTCGGCTATCCAGAGAGCAGGCAATTCGCCAAATCCTGTCGAATTGCCTGAACATACGGTGCCTGTTCGGTCCCTGTTCGAGGGCAGTGAAATCCCCATGAAAAAGCACTGCTTCGGCTATTCAGAGAACACAAACCAGCAGTGAAAGGTTCCCCTAATGCCCTGCCATTCGGTGGTTTAATTCGGCAAATTTATTCAGGAGAATCCCATAGGCTTCAATGTTAAAAATATTCCCGTTTTAATTCAATATCTAATAAACCGTTCATTATAAAATTCTGCAGCAAAAAGTCTCTTAATGTATAGATTTTTTAGGATACTTTAAGCATTTTTCTGAATTTTTTAAAAAAAAATTAAAAGTCCGATTTTTTTTTTTTTTTTCTTTCAGTTTGCTTATTTTTTTTGTAACAGCCCTCTTTATTATCATTCCCTGGACCTCCTGTGAAAATTTCAGACATTTTCGCTCAGTAGTTTCTTTGCAAACAGCGTTTCTTTTTCCCAGATTCATACAAATGGTTTTTCTAATTTATTCACTGCCTCCTCTACGTCACAGCTGCTTCGGCTCTGTGTGATTCGGTTAATCCAGATGTTTTTGCTTGTTTTCATAGTGCATTCGGTGAGTTTTCGTCGGGTGTGCGGCAGCTTTTCCCTGCAATTCGGGGACCCTGTGGTGTTTGCTGAATACACCGCAGGGTCACCGAAATGCAATCGGCAAAAGGAACCGAATTGAAGAGAACGAAAAGTCACCGAACGTGCGGTGACTTTTCGAATCTCTTTGGATAACCCTGAGTCTGCTTAAACTAATACAACACAAACATTATCAGGGTTATTCAAAGAGCTCCGAATTGCTTGAGAAAGGTAACCGAATGCTGAAAATCAGCGTTCGGTTACCTTTCCTGACCATTCGGCTATCCAGAGAGCAGGCAATTCACCAAATCCTGGCGAATTGCCTGCACATACGGTGCCTGTTCGGTGCCTGTTCGAGGGCAGTGAAATCCCCATGAAAAAGCACTGCTTCGGCTATTCAGAGAACACAAACCAGCAGTGAAAGGTTCCCCTAATGTCCTGCCATTCGGTGGTTTAATTCGGCAAATTAATTCAGGAGAATCCCACAGACTTCAATGTTAAAAATATTCCCGTTTTAATTCAATATCTAATAAACCATTCATTATAAAATTCTGCAGCAAAAAGTCTCTTTATTTATAGATTTTTTAGGATACTTTAAGCATTTTTCTGTTTTTTTTTATTTTTTTTCAAAAGTCCGATTTTTTTTTTTATTTTTTTTTTTCAGTTTACTTATTTTTTTTGTAACAGCCCTCTTATCATTCCCTGGACCTCCTGTGAAAATTTCAGACATTTTCGCTCAGTAGTTTCTTTGCAAACAGCGTTTCATTTTCCCAGATTCATACAAATGGTTTTTCTAATTTATTCACTGCCTCCTCTACGTCACAGCTGCTTCGGCTCTGTGTGATTCGGCTCCTGTTCGGCTCCTGTTCGGCTTCTTCGAAGGTTAATCCAGATGTTTTTGCTTGTTTTCAGCGTGCATTCGGTTAGTTTTCGGTGGGTTTGCGGCAGCTTTTCCCTGCAATTCGGGGACCCTGTGGTGCTTGCTGAATACACCGCAGGGTCACCGAAATGGGATCGGCAAAAGGAACCGAATTGAAGAGAACGAAAAGTCACCGAACGTGCGGTGACTTTTCGAATCTCTTTGGATAACCCTGATAATAACTGGTTGACCCTCCTTTTGGCAGCAATAACCTCAACCAAACGTTTCCTGTAGTTGCAGATCAGACCTGCACAACGATCTGGAGTAATTTTGGACCACTCCTCTTCACAAAACTGTTTCAGTGTAGCAATATTCTTGGGATGTCTGGTGTGAATCGCTCTCTTAAGGTCATGCCACAGCATTTCAGTCGGGTTGAGGTCAGGACTCTGACTGGGCCACTCCAGAAGGCGTATTTTGTTTTGTTGAAGCCATTCTTTTGTTGAATTACTTGTATGCTTTGGGTCACTGTTGCATCACCCATCCTCTGCGGAGCTTCAGTTGGCGGACAGATGGTCTTTCGTTTTCCTGAAAAATGTCTTGATAAACTCTGGAATTCATTTTTCCATCAATGACAACAATCCATCCAGGCCCTGAGGCAGCAAAGCAGCCCCAAACCATGATGCTCCCTCCGCCATGTTTTACAGTGGGGATGAGGTTTTGATGTTGGTGTGCTGTGCCTTTTTTACCCCACACATAGTGTTGTGTGTTTTTTCCAAACAGCTCAATTTTGGTTTCATCTGTCCACAGAATATTTTGCCAGTAGTGCTGTGGAACATCCAGGTGCTCTTTTGCAAACTTCAAACGTGCTGTAATATTCTTTTTGGACAGCAATGGCTTCCTCCGTGGTGTCCTTCCATGTACTCCATTCTTGTTTAATGTTTTCCTTATTGTAGATGTGTCAACAAAAATGTTAACATGTGCCAGAGATTTCTGTAAGTCTTTAGCTGACACTCTAGGATTCTTCTTTACCTCATTAAGCTTTCTGTGCTGTGCTCTTGCAGTCATCTTTACAGGATGACCACGCCTAGGGAGAGTAGCAACGGTGCTGAACTTTCTCCATTTGTAGACCGTCTGTCTTACTGTGGACACATGAACATCAAGGCTTTTGGAGATACTTTTGTAACCCTTTCCAGCTTAATGCAAGTCAACAATTCTTGATCGTAGGTCTTCCGAGAGCTCTTTTCTGCGAGGCATGGTTCACATCAGGCAGTGCTTCTTGAAACCAGTAAACCCAAAACCGGTGTGTGTTTTTAAAGGGCAGGACAGCTTTGAGCAACACATCCAATAATATCACCCTGATTGGACTCAAGGTTGGCTCACTCCTGGCTCCAATTAGCTCTTGGAGAAGTCATTAGGCTAGGGGTTCACATACTTTTCCCACCCTGCACTGTGAATGTTTACATGTTCTGTTCACTAAAAACATGAAAACATATAATGTTTGTGTTGTATTATTTTAAGCAGACTGTGTTTTTCAAATTGTTGTGACTTAGATGAAGATCAGAGCACATTTTATGACCAATTCATGCAAAACTCCACGTAATCCCAAAGGGTTCACATACTTTTCCTTGCCACTGTATATATGTGGAAAAAGTGAGATTTAGTACATGTCACTGTGTCACTTCCATTGCTTCATAAACAGTGTGTATATATTAAAATTAAAAGCAAAAATCCCAATTAAAATCTTTGTGAATGGGATGTTGCATCAGATGCTTAATTACAATGTATCTCGTTATAGGAATGGCAGCGCGGAAGAAGAGATCGGGAACCCGTACTGGAGTGTGCGAGCAATGGTAAAACAATACGAAGGAAATCAGGGCAGCCCGTCTCCGTCAGACACGTCAGGGTAGGTTTCAGTACTGCAACCCGCTTGACCCTGTCTTATTTCTTCATGATTCTTTGGCTTTTCGCTCTGTGTGGCGTGCGCTGGTTTAGGGGAGAAAGGGGAAGATGGATTAAGGAGTATATGCTGAGGTTTTGTGTGCACTGCTGAGCTGTGAGGGGGGAGGAGGGGGAGGATTGAGATCAGTTGGCAGAGGGAAAGAGGAAGTTTTGAATCTAAAGGGTCTATTCACCTTTAAATCCTTTGCTTTTCATCACATTTTGGGGAATCCATTTCTCTGAAAATATGGTGAATTCCCTATTTAACGAATGGTCAACGTAATTTGCGAAAATTGGAGTCGTCGAAGTCGTTACCGGGAGTCGGTGAAAGCCGCCAAATAAAATATTGAATTTATGTATCATTGCATCACATTACTCTGGGATTTTGAATCTTTTTTTATATATACTTATTTAGGGTTTTTTCAGTGGTATGATTTACTGGTGAAAGGTATTAGTGCCCCCCCCCAGTTTTTACTGTTGTATCTTATGTGCCCCCCCTTATATATTGTTCCTAAAGTCGCCACTGGTCCATCATATCAGAAATACTTACTGATCGGGTAAATAATGTGCACTTTCCCCCATTGTCACCTACTGAAATAATTTATTAACCTGCTGGTTTCACTCAGATTCAAGATCCGAAACGCCTCTCCCCGGGATTTCATCTCATACAGGGTAATTCAAAGAGATCCGAATTGCTGGAGAAAGGTAACCGAACGCTGATTTTCAGCAATCGGTTCCCTTTCTTGGCCATTCGTCTATCCAGAGAGCAGGCAATTCGCCAAATCCTGGCGAATTGCCTGCACATACGGTGCCTGTTCGAGGGCAGTGAAATCCCCATAGAGAAGCACTGCTTCTGCTATTCAGAGAACACAAACCAGCAGTTAAAGGTTCCCTAAATGCCCTGCCATTCGGTGGTTCCATTCGACAGGTTTTTTCAGGATCATCCCATAGGCTTCAATGTTAAAAATATTCCTGTCTTAATTCAATATCTAATAAACCGTTCATTATAAAATTCTGCAGTAAAGAGTCTCTTTATTTATAGATTTTTTAGGATATTTTAAGCACTTTTCTTTTTCTTTAAAAAGTCCGATTTTTTTTTTTTTTTTTTTTTAAGTTTACTTATTTTTTCTGTAACAGCCCTTTTTATTATCATTCATTGGATCATATGTAAATTTCAGACATTTTCGTTCAGTAGTTTCTTTGCAAACAGTGTTTCACTTTTCAAACATTGAAGCCAACTGTTTTCCTAATTTATTCGCTTCACTCTGTCTGCGGTGTCGACTTTTTCCGGCGGCTTCGCTGCGGGTGATCGGCTCCTGCTCGGGTTTCTCCGGCGTCTTCGGTGGGTTAATCCAGATGTTTTTGCGGGTTTCAGTGTGCATTCGCCTGGTTTTGCGGTGACTTTTTGTTGGGTTTGCGGCAGCTTTTTCCTGCATTACGACGGCCCTGTGGTGCTTGCTGAATACACCGCAGGGTCGCTGAAATGGGATTGCCAAATCATGCCGAATTGAAGAGAACGAAAAGTCACCGAACATGCGGCGACTTTTTGATTCTCTTTAAATACCCCTGATAGTGTATGACAAAAGAGACTTTTTGGGGCAGTGAGGTGGAATTGGGTACATAGGATCTATACGCAAGCTCTTGCTCTTCGCTTTCAGGGCTGCCATCAGAAATCTTGGGGCCCCATACTGCACCACTGGTCGGACCCCATACTGAACCACTGGTCGGGCCCCCCTTCCCTCAGCTGGCTAATTCCATAAACTAATTAAAAATAAAACATTTTGCCTCGTTTTCTTTTTACCTTATTTTACAGGGAGTGGGCTACATCCCTGGTGGATAAAATATGTTTCCTGGTGGGAAAGTGTTCACTTTGCACCTCTGCCTGGTGCAGACCTTACTAATCGCTCCCTCAGGGATTAGCCAGAGTGCTTTTACTGGCCCCAGATCCTGCGGCCCACCGGGACATTTCCTGGTGTCCCGATAGGTCAGTTCAGTTTGCCATGCGGGCGTCCTTACATTTGAGGCACTTCTACAAGTGACACAGTCAGGGTTATTCAAAGAGAATCGAAAAGCCACCGCACGTTCGGTGACTTTTTCGTTCTCTTCAATTCGGTATGATTTGGCGATCCCATTTCGGCGACCCTGCGGTGTATTCAGCAAGCACCACCGGGCCTCCGAAATGCAGGGAAAAGTCGCCGCAAACCCGCCGAAAACGAGGGCGAACGCACACCGAAACCCGCAAAAACATTGTATTAACCCGCCGAAAACTCCGGAAAAACTCGAGCAGGAGCCGATCACACACAGCGCAGCCGCCAGAAAAAGTCGACACCGCAGACGAGTGAAGTGAATAAATTAGCAAAACAGTTTGCTTGAATGTTTGAAAAATGAAACGCTGTTTGCAAAGAAACTACTGAGCGAAAATGTCTGAAATTTACATATGATCCAATGAATGATAATAAAAAGGGCTGTTACAGAAAAAATAAGTAAATTTTTTTATTTTTTTAAAAATCCCGAAAAATGCTTTAAAGATCCTAAAAAAATCTATGAATAAAGAGACTCTTTACTGCAGAATTTTATAATAAACGGTTTATTAGATATTGAATTAAAATGGAAATATTTTTAACATTGAAGCCTATGGGATTCGCCTGAATAATCCTGCTGAATGAAACCACTGAATGGCCGAGCATTTCGGGAACCTTTCACTGCTGGTTTGTGTTCTCTGAATAGACGAAGCATTGCTTCTCTATGGGGATTTCACTGCCCTCGAACAGGCACCGAACAGGCACCATATGGCGAATTGCCTGCACTCTGAATAGCCGAATGGCCAGGAAAGGTAACCGAACGCTGATTTTCAGCATTTGGTTCGATTTCGGGAGCCATTCGGATCTCTTTGAATAACCCTGAGTGTTTAGTAAGGACCAGGGCCCCCTTGAGCCAATGGGCCCCTGAACATTTCATGGGCTGTCACCCCCTGATGGCTTCTATCCTTCTATCCCTTGAAAACACATTTAAGGTAACATGATAAGGTTAATTATTGGTGCACATCCTTTAGATCATTTAATTTAGCTGTGTATGGAAGATGGTGTTTGCAAAGCGCTGTGATATACAGTTGTCCGCGGTAATTTAACCTGATCCTCGAGACAGAGGCGCGCTGTATTAAACGCATTCGCATTGATTTGTTTATACCACAATATATTTCCATCTGTCACTCCGAGCAGCCTGGCAGAGATCACGCAGCCCTGTGGGACACTCGAAGCATCACAACAGCTTCCACTCCATGCGTTGCTCATATTACATGTCAGCGACTTGTTCCTGAATCATTATTTCCTTTTAATTACATGAAGAGCGATTTTAAAAGAGAAACAAATTATTTCTGAGCCTTTAACCCACACTGCTACTGTTACGGGTTCACTCACAGCTTTCTATAAGTGCTCTAGCCATTCTAAGTAGCTTCGTTCATGCCGTTTCTGCAAAGAAATACTTGTGTGGACTGACATACACGTATATAAGGCAAGTAGTAGGAGGCCCGTGAATTGGTTAACAGTCGTCTGCCTGTTCCTTGACCCACAGGAAAATCAGATATGAACAACAAAGGGATAAAAATCTTCTTTTGCGCTACCCTATAGTGATTAATAGGTATGGCACACAAGTGTATCTTTATATGTATTTGAATTGTTGCAATGCTATCTGAATTCTACATTTTCTACCCATTTGTTCTAAATCTGCAATTTCTGCCAAATGCCCTGTTCAACGAACCTTACCTTTTATTGCCCCCTACAAACTCCCCCCTAAGTTGGTCGACAGTTTCAACCCAATGTGATGCTATTTGCAATCTTGATTTTTTTTTTTTTTTTTTTCTCTCTCTCAGCACACACCCCAACCTCACTCAGTGCTTGCACCAGGCCCTTGCACAGAACAACTCAGTACCCTCATCCAGCTGGACTTTGCTCCCGCCCACACCACCCCAAGTTTTCATTTGATATATACCCAACAATTGATCATGTGATATCGCAGCAACCTACACCATTTACCTCTCTATTTCCTGTTTACTCACCTCCAACACCTTTCACTATAATGTTTATCCACTATTGCTTCTCTTTTCTTTATCATCCCTTCTCTCTAAAGCTACTCTCTCCTTCTATACACCTTTCCAATTGCCCCAGGATGGAAAACCAGTGCCAATACACACAGCCTGCTCAGTTCTTTTAACCTATCAGCTGAGTGCTGGTGGAGAGTGTTAAAATCCAGCCCTCCTACCCCCACACAAAGATTTAAAACTCTGCAACCACATTTAAAAGAAAACACTGTCCAAATTCCTATTTATTCTGCTACTTTCCCTGGCAAACGATGTGGAAACTAACCCTGGTCCTATAGGTGACACAACCTTTAGTCTCCCCACTAAAAAAGGCCTCTCATTTGTGCACTGTAACATCCGCAGTTTACTCCCTAAATTGGATGAGCTTCAGGCTTGGTGTTGTTATTACAAACCCAAAATCATTGTGCTCACAGAGTCATGGTTAACCCCAAAAGTACCAGACTCTGCCATATCAATACAGGGGTATTCATGTTTTAGAAAAGACAGAGCAAAGAGAGGAGGGGGATTGTTATTTATGTTGAGGAGTCCATAAAGTTCACCCCCTTACAGACTTCTAGCTCTCCTGTCACCTTTGATTTCTTCTCTGGTATAATTGAGATCCCATTCAGTAAATCAATCATTGTTGCTGGGTTCTATCGCCCACCGAGCTCTCCAGTGCACTCCCTCTCTGACATATCTCAAATCCTTAATAACCTACTTGCCCAAAACCAAAAAAGTGAACTGCTGGTCCTTGGCGATTTTAATACAGATTGGCTAAATCCTAAAAACAATAAACACTGCTCGCTGTTTAAAACTTTGCAGCTAACTCAATTAATCTCCTCCCCCACTCGCATTAATATGAAAAGCCCCAACCATACCTTGTTGGACTGGATTCTCTCCTCATCTCCTGATAGAATACAGGAGGCAGGCGTGCTTGCTAATAGCTTTAGTGACCATTGTCTAGTGTACTGCGTGCGCAAAATTAAGGCCTTGAAATCTTCCCCAAAGGTAATAACCACCAGGTCTTTCAAGAAATTTATTCTTGAATCCTTCCTAAGTGATCTCAAACAGCTCCCCCGGTACAGGCTAAACCTAATCCCAGACCTAGACTGTGCAGTTGAATACTTTCAGTCTGAGCTCCTGCAAGTCTGGAATTCCCATGCCCGCTGCGTAAAGTGCGAGTAAAAGGGACTCATCTCCCCTGGATTACAGCTGATCTTATACTAATGTACCAGCTTAGAGATTCACGGTGGTCAAATTTCAAGAGTACTGGTTCCATGAACGATCACTACGAATACCGAAAATGTCGGAATGAATGCACAAACAAACAAAAATGGCCAAAGCCCATTACTTCAATGAAAATCTAAACAATAACATCTCAAACCCTAGAAACTTTTGGAGAACCATAAGTAACATACAAGCACCCCCAGTCCACTCCCAGCCAGCTGCTGTCAAAGTAAACAACCAAACCCTGCAACACCCGCTAGATGTAGCAAATGCCTTTAATGATTATTTTGTTGGATGTGCCACCACTTTGATTGCCAAGCTAGGAAATGACATGCAATCAGAGAGGCCTCATGCAGGTCAGGCCCCAACAACTGTGCAAAGTCCCTGTATCAGACAGGAATTCAGTTTTAGACCAGTGCCTGTCAGTGTCGTTACTAAACTTCTCCGTAAGCAAAAAATGAAATACCAGTCTGGACCTGATCAAATACCAGCAATGCTGCTGAAAATCAGTGCGCCAGCAATTGCAAATCCAGTCGCAACCCTAATAAATGAGTCACTGGCAACTGGTTACATACCCAAGCTCTGGAAGACTGCAAGAGTGGTACCTATCCATAAAAGTGGGACAGTACTTTGGTATCCAACTACCGTCCGATATCGTTGCTCCCTGTAATGTCAAAAGTCTTGGAAAAATGTGTCTACACACAATTACGTGATTATTATCAATATTGGAACTACTTAACCCCGGATCAATCAGGCTTTCGACCAAATCACTCAACCACAACCGCCCTTTTAAAAAGTCTGCAATGATATCCAAGCTGGGATGGAACAAGGAAACCTAACTGGAGCCATCTTCCTTGATTTTGCCAAGGCCTTTGACACGGTAGACCATGGCATCTTGTTAGAAAAACTTAAAACTCTGGCATTGGTGATCGCACGCTAACCTGGTTTCAATCATATGTATCCGACCGATCACAATATGTGTCAATTTCTGGCAGCTCCTCCTCCCTCCCTCCAGTCACTTGCGGTGTACCCCAAGGCTCAGTACTAGGCCCCCTGCTATTCACAATATTCATAAATGATCTGCCCAACGTCTGCAAAGCCTCAACTGTACATATGTACGCAGACGACACTGTGATCTATACCAGCAAACCAAATCTCCCGCAGCTGGAGGCCGTGCTGCAAGAACAATTCACAGAGGTAGAAAAGTGGATCAAAAACAACAAACTTTTTTAAAATACTGACAAAACTGTAACGATGCTCTTTGGAACAGCACCTAAACTACACAAATTGCAAAATCCCCATCTATGTGTTGGGACAATATCAAATGGCACACTGACCACAGTCACTTCTCTCAAATATCTAGGTATGTGTTGGACCCTAATCTATCCTTTGGCCCCCACATCGAAAAACTCTCATCTAAACTTTACCCCAAACTAGGTGCCCTGTATAGAAACAAATCCTGCCTGAGTCCCCGCGGTAAGAGAGCAGATTGTACAGCAAATGCTTATGCCGGCTATTGATTACGGAGATGTAGTGTATGCAGCCGCCCCGCAAACACACCTTCATAAACTTACTACACTGTATAACTCATTCTGCCGCTTTGCGCTACAATGTAACTACATGACCCACCATTGTGACATGTTAAAACAGCTAAACTGGCCATCGCTAGAATCCAGACGCACCCTTCACCTTTCCAGCCTGGTGTTTAAGAGCATCTCTGGGAAGCTGCCACCTACCTGAATAGACTGCTTCCCCCAGCAGCTCCCTCATCCTAACCTCCGATCCAGGACCAGCACCTTACTTGCAATACCACAATACAAAAAGACAGTGGCTCGGTCCTCATTTTCCTACAGAGCACCACAATTATGGAATAACCTCCCAGACACCATCAAATCTTCCACCAGTCTTAAGTCACTCAAAATTTCCTGTTAACATACCTCAATACAGAATGCACCTGTAAACATGTAACCTAGTGACTATATTTCCTACATATTTATTTTCTGTTAATCTGTATATTTGTGTTGTTAATATCTTACATTGTATTACTTTGTATTTCTGTAAATGTAACACTTCAATGTACTTGAACCCAGGACATACTTGAAAACGAGAGAAATCTCAATGTATCCTTCCTGGTAAAATCCTTTATAAATAAATAAATAAATAAATAAATTAATAAGCAGATTAAGTATAGCCGTCCATGCTGGGACAGATAGCGGGGAGCAGCCAGTGGGGTTTGTGACCCGCCCCCTGCCCCATTATCATGATTGTGGTGGTGGTTTGACAAAGGTCCAGGTGCAGGATCAAAACATTGATGCGCATGTTTTTGTAATAGGTAACCCCTTCACCACCGATAGATTTTACAGGAAAAACCTCTATCAGGATCTAGGTTTTTTTTTTTTTTAAATAATTTCCATTTAATTACAGAGTAAGAAAACTTTGTGAATATTCCCAGTGTATTGCTTATTGTAATAGCCTATGTTTAGGGCAAATGTCACCATCTGCTGGCCAAGAGTAGTTACTGCAGTTCAGGTCTCTGTGCAGGATCAGCTGGGGAGATGTCATTCAGGCACACCCCCAGCTGGATTTAAAAAGTGTTAACACGTCGGGGATCATGCCCACGCTGCTAAAACGTTAGCGGCATATTCTGGAGCTCAAATGCAAATGACGTTTGGTTGCAATAAGTGAAATTCCTCTGCTGTTTTCCTGTGGAACACCATATTGACTATACTCAATATCGGAGTACCTGGAAGCCTTGCAGATCGAGTATAGTCGATCTTGGCAGTGATGAGGTTAAAGCGTATGACAGAAAGCACAGCTGATATGATATATACATATATAACATACCAAATGCAGTGCAATCCACATTAATATACAGGATGAGTATCTCTTAGCGGAAATGCTGGGGAAATGTTTTGGATTTTGGAATATTTGCATATATAATAATAATAATGAGAGATCTTGGATGGGCCCCAACACTAAACATGAAATGCATTCATGTTTCATATACACAGGAAGGGGCATGGTCACGACTGAGCTCCGTTTCTAAACTCCCCGGCATCCCAGGAGAGCGCTCAGACGTTCTGTGCTTCCCTGGTGAGCACAGCTCAGTGCTCTGTGCAATCTTTATCTGCTGACTTAATACTGACCCTTCTGGCTCCTGTTTTGAACATCCTTTGCTTGCAACCTGCCTCGACCATTGGAACTGTATAGAGACTCATCCCTTTTGATACCTCGCATCAGACTCCCTACCACCCAGTTACCGGTACCTCACATCAGACTCCCTACCACCTCGGTTACCGGTACCTCGCATCAGACTCCCTACCACCCAGTTACCGGTACCTAGCATCAGACTCCCTACCACCCCGGTTACCGGTACCTGGCATCAGACTCCCTACCACCTTGGTTACCGGTACCTCGCATCAGACTCCCTGCCACCCAGTTACCGGTACCTCGCATCAGACTCCCTACCACCCGGTTACCGGTACCTCGCATCAGACTCCCTACCACCTCGGTTACCGGTACCTCGCATCAGACTCCCTACCACCCAGTTACCGGTACCTCGCATCAGACTCCCTACCACCTCGGTTACCGGTACCTCGCATCAGACTCCCTACCACCCAGTTACCGGTACCTCGCATCAGACTCCCTACCACCCGGTTACCGGTACCTCGCATCAGACTCCCTACCACCCGGTTACCGGCACCTCGCATCAGACTCCCTACCACCCGGTTACCGGTACCTCGCATTAGACTCCCTACCACCCCGGTTACCGGTACCTCGCATCAGACTCCCTGGTTACCAGTACCTCTCATCAGACTCCCTACCACCCCGGTTACCGGTACCTCGCATCAGACTCCCTGGTTACCGGTATCTCGCATCAGGCTCCCTACCTCCCTGGTTACTGGTACCTTGCATCAGACTCCCTGGTTACCGGTACCTCGCATCAGGCTCCCTACCTCCCTGGTTACCGGTACCGCCTCTTAGGCTCCTAACCCGACCTCTTGACCCTGACAGAAGCATAGGAGATCCAGGACTAAATGAACATAATGTTCTGATGACGGCTTCGCTTTAAGATACTTTGAGGAATAAAAAGCTTTGTACCCCCCCCCGCATAATTATCTTAATTATGCGCAGGACACTCTGCACCATTTAATTAAGATCTAATCTGAGTCTCAGAGGCTGAACGCTTCCGATTAATCACATTGGACATGTCAGAAGTCTAAGCAAACTATAATCACCCGTGGAAGGGATGAAATGGATTAGGCACGCCGTGCTAAGTCATCCTTTTAGGACTAACCCATGGATGGAAATGCTGCCAGAGGGGAGCAGAGGTGTCATCATACACGGTGTCAATCAACAACTGGTCAAAAGATGTAAAAGCTCGTGCTTTTCTGCAGATTCCTATAAAATAACATTTTTCTGGAATAAAGTGAGCCTTCAAGCGTCATGTCCTGTGTATACCTCGTATAGGTTATTTAGGAAGGAGCCCCCTTTCCCCATCTTCCTGCTAGGCTTACCAGATGGTCCATGTTTTTCTGGCCACTTACTATTTCTTGCAGAGGGAAGCAAAAGGAAAGGTGCTGCCCTGCAACATGTATAATCCATAGCCTTCAGGAGGGAAATCCGTTTCCTAATCAAGGCAGGTCACCTGAGATTCTCACCTGCAGCATATAAATTATACATAGTCCAGGGTTCTATTTTAATGCACTGCCTATCAGCGTGAACCCGTCCCTACTGCCAGCACACGGTGCCTTCAAAATGAATCATTTGCCGAAATCTTTCAGCTATAAGCCTGCCCCAGGCTCAGTGATGTCACTAAAGGAAGCTATGCCTCCTTCTGCCCGTACAAGTACTTGTACCATCTTGCAACCGCACAGCAAGCATTTACAGAAGCTGTATCAGACTCCCCAGATCTTTATTGCCTACAATTCCCAGAATTCTTTGAATACAAAAAAATGGACAGAGAATCATGGGAGGTGTAGTTCAGAAACATCTGGCTGACCAGAGTTTGAGATCCCCACTGTAATGGCTGGGGTTTAGTTTTTGTCTTTTATATAATTAGTATGCAGTTAATGTAAGGGGTTATTTACTAACTGCTGGTGTGGCACAAAGAATCACCGTATTTGTAAACAACAGTAGAAAAACCCCCCCACTGTTGTTGCTACTACCTATTCAAAAAGACAATACAAAAAAAGTATTTTTTAATATATTTTAATATATTTTCCCATTTCTAATGCCTTTTTTTCTATTATATTTTCCTTTGTCTAATGTCTTTTTTCTTTTAATAAAGCTTTTATTAGATTTTCAAAAGACAATACAAAAACGTCTTTTTTTCTATTTTTAATATACTTTCCTATTTCTAATATCTTTTTTTTTTCTATTTTACTATATTTTCCTACTTCTAATGTCTTTTTTTTTATTTTTACTATATATTTTTTTATTTCTAATGTCGTTTTGTTTCCATTCTTACTATATATTTTTTTTTTCTTCTAATGCCTCTTTTTCTGTTTTTACTCAAATTTTTTTTTATTTCTAATGTCCTTTTCCTGTTTCTGATGTCTGGATTTAATTTCTAGCGTCTTTTTTTTCCACTTTCTAAAATTTTTCTCTTCTGTTTCTAATATCTTTTTCTATTTCTAATGTCCTATTTGCTCGCTTCTGCAACGAACACGCACACACACACACACACACACACACACACACACACTCTCCTCTCTTTCATTCTCTGTGTACAAATAAACACATCCAGCATACTCTTAGTCTGATATGAATTGTATCAGAAAGGTGATACATAATTAAAACCATATAGGATGCTCCTGGTTGACGCAATCCACTGCTATAAACCTACATCAATGTCCCAGTCCTGCTGCTCAACACGTCAAGGTGTAGATGGGCAGACGGATCCAGATCCCACAAACATACATCACAAAAAGTCTCGGTTATATTGTTATCACTTGATACATCGTTCTCGCTCTTAACACCTTCCACACATATTAATAATTCAAACAGACGATGGGCCACAATATATATATATATAAATAAATAAATGCCCTATTCCCCGGGTACCCTGATATCCCCTCTGCCTATTGGATCCCGTGGTCCTCCCTCCCCCCCCCTCATCCTAAGCTTGTATTCATCTTGCCGTGATGCTGGGTGGGAGAGGAGCCTGCGAGGCACAGGGTGACAGCTCGAAAACCAGCAACAGAGCTTTGGAGGAGAGAAAAAAAAAGGGGGGATTTAATGAATAGCATCCATTAGCGCAAAGGGCAGACGCTGCGAGATGCCTCGACTGAGGAAACGTGTTTAATTTGTATCAATTCCGGTAAGGAGACGCGTTCCATCTGGACGAGAAAAGAAAATGTATCTCTGCATATGTGTATAGAGGAGACGGTGACGGGCAGCGGCGATGTGGAATGGAACGAGGAGGCTGTGATCTGCGCATCCCGTGTGTGTTTTTTGGGGTGTTAGTGTAGGACACGCCGAGGAGATTCGACGCGTAAGCCCACCAGCCGGTGACCCGTCTAATGGGCATTACAAGTAACCAAAGATCTCGTTATTTCGTTGGCAAAGGATTCTGAGCACGTATGATAAAATGTGTTTTTTCTCTTCGATAAGAATCGGGGCTGGCTGCTAGCGTCGCGTTGCCCCTCCCCAGAGTGATGGGAGTTGAGCACGCAACATCTTGCTTTTGCTGCCGTCTGCGGATGTGTGAGAGGCGAACGCCGCGTGGATGCAACCTTTAAAAAAGGCACACGCGCAGGGCTTTGCATGGAGGAGGAGTAGCGGAGTTCAGATGATGGAGAGGATGCAGCATCGCTAGGCTTGGCAAGAGAAGAGGAAAACACAGCAACAGTCGTGGCCACATCTGGAGACAGGACGGCCCTCGCACGTCACAGCTGCCGGGCACCAGCATCCGGCATGCCGAAGGCTTGAACTGAAGGGGGGAAAATAAAAGCCAAGCAAACCATGGGAGGGAAGCTGGTGAAATGGTGAGAGATGCTGGGGTACCACTGATACTGGTCGGGGAGGGGGGGTACCATTAAACCCCTGATTCTTAAGTGGATGCTGTAGAATTTATCTCTTTTTTTTTTACAAATCCATAGTAATTTCATTCAGCATCTTTATCCAGGACGTCATTATTATCCTTTTCAGCACCTTGGACTAGCGGTACATTGCAATAGAGCACGCAGAAACCTCTTTACAGTGTGATTAGGTCAGGTATATAGCAATGATGTCATTAACTGCACCTTGAAATTTAGATGATATACAGTGTATATATAAATATATACACAAACACACACTCACACACAAAAAAAAGCCTCAGGGGAGAATGAAATATTGATTTGCATCATAAAATATGTAGACATTGCTCCAGGTGCTTTGCTTGATGTGAGCAAACAGGCTTGTGTATGTATATATACATTTATATATGTATGTATATGTGTGTGTGTGCCTACAGGTTTATGTGTATATATATATATAGTATATATGTGTTTACGTGCTTACAGGTGTGTGTGTATATATATGTGTGTGTGTGTGCATACAGGTTTATGTCTATAAGATATATATATATTTGTGTGTGTCTGTGTGTACAAACAGGTTTGTGATAGATAGATATATATAGGCACAGTATATATATATATATATTTATAATATGTATGTGTTTGTGTGCTTACAGGTGTGTGTGTATATATAAATATTTATATGTGTATGTAAGTATAGATGTGTGTGTATAAAATATATATATATACACACAAATGTGTGTGTGCGTACAGGTTCGTGTCTCTGTATTTACAGTATGTGTGTGTATATATTAATATATATATATACACACACATGCGTTATATGTGTGCGTAAGTACAGGTTTATGTCGATATATACCTATACTGTGTGTGTATATACACATTTGTGCATACAGGTTTGCATATATATACTGTACATATATACATAATATGTATGCGTTTGTGTTCCCATACAGATCTTTGTGTATATAGAAGTATATCTGTGTTTGTGCGGTTAAGCGTGTGTGTACATATGTATAAAAGTATATATAAACATATATGTGTTTGTGTGCATACAGTTTTGTGGATGTGTGTATCGGTTTGTATGTATATACAGCATACATGTTTGTATATAAGTATATAGTATGTATGTGTTTTTGTGTGCATATAGGTTTGTGTATGTATTTACTGTACATATATATAGTGTGTTTGCATACAGTTTTGTGTGTGTGATATTTATAGATGTATAAATTATATACCTGTATATTGTTTATCTATGCATACATATATAATAGCTCTGGGTCTTCCAATATAATCATGTATATATGTATAGCAGTATGTGTATATGTGTGGTTTATTGGTAGATGGGTTATATTTCTGTGCGTTACTGTTTGCTCTCTATACTGTGCGTTACTGTTTGCTCTCTATTCTGTGCGTTACTGTTTGCTCTCTATTCTGTGCGTTACGGTTTGCTCTCTATTCTGTGCGTTACTGATTGCTCTCTATTCTGTGCGTTACTGTTTGCTCTCTATACTGTGCGTTACTGTTTGCTCTCTATTCTGTGCGTTACTGTTTGCTCTCTATACTGTGCGTTACTGTTTGCTCTCTATACTGTGCGTTACTGTTTGCTCTCTATACTGTGCGTTACTGTTTGCTCTCTATTCTGTGCGTCACTGTTTGCTCTCTATACTGTGCGTTACTGTTTGCTCTCTATTCTGTGCGTTACTGTTTGCTCTCTATTCTGTGCGTTACTGTTTGCTCTCTATACTGTGCGTTACTGTTTGCTCTCTATTCTGTGCGTTACTGTTTGCTCTCTATACTGTGCGTTACTGTTTGCTCTCTATTCTGTGCGTTGTTGATTTTAAGCTAAAATAGCGGAATATGAATATTATTCACTCAGTTTCATTATATTGCCCAAAGCTTGAAATTATTATTATTATTATGCTTTATTCATGTAGCGCTGGCAGATTCCGCAGCGTTGTACAAGGCAGTTGGGCAAAGGGATGGTACATTAAAGCATAAATGCATTTTAACAGCACAAAACATAAGAGACTATACAGGATACAGCAGGAGGACACTCAATCTATAGCGTGGTAATCCAACACCGCTTGTCGCTTTAGATTAAATGTCCTGCCTTTTATGGCTGGCGCGTGGTGTGCGCGACACGTGACGTTATAATATTCGTTAAATAACACTTTTGGATGGATTTGCAAAACCCAAGGCCGTAACATTTTGTGATGGAAACATCTTTTGCTCAGAGCAATTTGATCTGTTGTGAGTGAGGCGAGCGTGGCGAGTTCCAGGCTCAGCGCACCCCAGGTCGCCGTTTAGCGAGCAGAGCACTATATGTAAGTGGCGCGAATTAAATCCTTTCTAACAGCTGTTCAAATCAATAATGGAAATATACGAGATAAATGCGGTGGAAGGAATCTCATGCGGCCAATGATTTCTTCTTTTCCCTCAACCTATTGATCTGCAGCGCTTTATTATGGAACATAGCGGGTGATAAACACGGGGAAAATCAGACATTAAAGGGTTATTCAAAGACAGACGAATATGTCACCAAATTGCACCAAGCGGTGAATTTCCCCGTACAAATTTGTGGCAATTTGGCTATTCAGAAGGCTGGAAATTTGACAAATATTGGCGCATTGCCAGCGAAATACGGTGCAATTCGGTACCTTCAGCGGCAGTGAAATCCCCATAGAGAAGCAATGGTTAATCTATTCAGAGAACAGCACCGACAAGTTGGCGAAGTGCGCAGATTTTCGTTTAAGGCTGGGGTCAGATGAACGCATTTTTAACGTGCGTTTAGGCGCACTTATTCACGGCCGCAGTAGCTGCAAATGACGGGCAACATACGAAGTCCGGCCGCGCAACGCAAGCGGCAAACAAACACATTTTTTCGAGAACGCAGAACCGCTAGTACTGACGTACAGAGTGCGCTGCGTCCGCTAGCAGCGTGTTTGCGTGATTAGGAGATGTCAGACGCTGTACAAAATCACGCACGAAAATGCGCGTCGTCTGACCGTTTTCGCCCATTCCGTGAAAAAATATGTCAATGCGTTCAGACGCACTTTTTTACGGACAACGCGAAAAATGTGTTCGTTTGACCCTAGCCTAAACAGGCGAATCCCATAGGTTTCAATGTAAAAAATAATTCCTGTTTATTTATTAATTTTTTATTTAATAGTTTATTCTTTTTATTTGCAGCAAAAAGTCTATTTATTTATTTTGTAGAATTTTTTTTAGGCATTTTCCTGGATTTTTTTTTTATGTCTTTCTTTTATTTTGTTACAGACCTTTTTATTGTTATTCCTAGTAACTTATATATTATTTTCATGCATTATTTTTTTTTTTAAAAAAAGGCCTTTTAAAAATCGGCGTCTGGGCGGCGTTTGTCATTCTGTTCAGCAGATCGTTGTCAGCGCTTGGTGGTTGATCGGCGGCGTTCGGCGGGTTGATCGGCTTCATTCGTCTGATCCATTCGGCGCACTTCAGTGAATTCTGAATTCACCAAAGGATTGGCGAATTGAACTCGCCGAATCGCACCAAAGTACACCGAACGAAAGCACACAGAAATTTCGGTGCTAACGGTAAAATGGCATTTATTTTATATAGGAGGGGTGTGTTTGGTTTTTATAGATAATGGAGACATCTACTGTGACCAGTGTTCATGGCCGCCAGTTTCAAAGGAGTCTCATGCCCAAACCATGCAGAAACTTAAATGTGGGGTGACAGCAAGCTTTAGGATGTACTTGTGCTGCCCTGAAGTATGTATGATTCATATACAATCTTCACTAGATTTGTCTCTAGTGAAGAATCATTTGGACATCGACCAGGAACGTTCTTCAGTGTATCCTTTTCCTTCTGCTGCATACGAATTCAACATATGGCAGGGCATCACTTTTCATCTGCTGCCCTGGAAAGTGATACGTGCGTCAAGAAAGCAAACTTCAAATAATATAGCTCCTTCTGGAATAATGTGGTGCGCAGGGCTGCCAGATCGGCCATGTTTTCATGGACACATGTAATTTATTCAAACTGATGGGCAGTGCATGAAAAATGCCACCACGTAGTACATAAAATTCATACGCTGAAGGGGAGAAATCATAAAAGAGATGCCGGGTGACCCGTTTTGATTTTCCTTCCTGCTGCATTTGAATTATACATGTCGCAGGGCAGCACATTTCCTCCCATCTGTATGAAATAGTAATATGTGTCCAGGAAAACATGGTAGATCTCGCAACCCTAGTGTTGCGTGTGTCCGGCTTGAGAGCGCACCAGGGGCTCACGTTAGGGTCTAAGCCACCCCTTGTCAGTATGATGGTCACAGTAAGGTTGCCAGGTCGGCCATGTTTTCCTGCACTGTCACTGGCATGGAGCCACCTTGGATACATATAAATAGGCTCCTGTACAGAGCATTCCATGACGGAATGTCCGATCGCACCTAGCGGAAAGGTGCTGGAGTCAGCTGTGTCAAGTGGAGTGACACGAGGGCTGGAGAGGACCACCAGAGGAGGGCAGGAATGATGTAAGGTGGTGCGGCGTGGTCAGGGAGGGAGCGTCGGAGCGGTCAGGCCTCACAGCAATTCAATTGAACATTTGGCTTTAAGTTTCATGGCGTAGCCCCCTCCAAGCTCATGTCAATACTTTTTTTTACTTCTTCACCTTTTGATAAACGTCCTTTTCTTAAGGCTTCCATACACAGTGTCAAGTTTAAAGCCTCCTCTGCTCCCACCCCTCACCTTGTAGCTATGGATGTGGATGATTGCTGATGGACGGTTGGAGGGATCATGAATCTTTATCTCAAACAGCAGGGGTTGCGGTGTCTTCCTCTGTCTCAGATGTTCCCTCTGATATATCTGTGTTGGTTCCATTGGCTTTAATGTTCGTTGGTCCATCCCAGGGACATCAGATGTCTCTTAAATCTGTAGAAAATGAAGAATTAGGCCTCTGATGCCTGAAAGAAGCGACGCCGGCACTCCTGATAGTTTACATCTATTAGACGAAAGAGACTTCACTCGTAAAGACGATACATTTCATGGAAACCTGCGCCGGGAGGTCTAGGAGTTGACCTCTCGCTTTTCTTTCGTTTCAGGACATATTGATTATCAGTCTAGACTGTGATTTATCTCGGACACAGATGGCCTCGATATAAGGGCCAACAATGTGTTAAACCCAATAGAGAAGCAGATGAAGGGAATCTATTTCGAGGGGATGAACAATGGAAACTTAATAAACAGATACAGACACATTGTATCAATGCTCTTATTTCTTTTTATTGTGTTTTTGACCATTTATTCTATTTCTACCTCTCGTGACTTTTTTAATCTTTGCTCACTAAACTGGGAACTGTGCGAAAGGAAAAGAAATGTCCATTTTTTTTTTAGGCTCTGAGGGTTAAGGCTGGGGTCAGAAGAAAGCAGTGTGAACGCGCGTGCAGCCGCACTTTATCACGGCCGTAGTAGCAGCAAATGACGGCCAATGACGGGCAATATACGAAGTACGGCCGCACGAAAGTGCGACTGCGCAACGCAAGCGGCAAACAAACGCATTTTTTCGAGAACATGATACCGCTAGTACGGACGTACAGAGTGCGCTGCGTCCGCTAGCGGCGTGTGTGCGTGATTAGGAGACGTCAGACGCTGCTAATGTCCGGCCAACGTAACGTCCAGACGCAAAAAGGGATTTATTGATGATCCGTACAAAATCACGGACGAAAATGCACATCGTATGACCGCTATTGCGTATTCCGTGAAAAAATACGTCCATTCGTTCAAACACACTTTTTCACGGACGATGTGAAAAATGCGTTCGTCTGACCCTAGCCTAAAAGACCCTCATGGTCCCTACATTTCTTCGTTAATCCACAAGCACATCCCATCTAGACAACTCCGATCAGCGGGCGATCTCCTCCTGTTACGTCTGCACACACACGGCCAATTCTCGCCTCCAAGACTTCTCAAGGGCAGCTCCGGTCCTGTGGAATGACTTACCTCGCCCTATCAAACTCTCCCCTAATCTTCAGGCCTTCAACAAATCCCTCAAAACCCATCTCTTCAGATTAGCGAACCACATCACTGATGCAACTCATCCCTCTGCTCACCTACTCACACATGATTGAAGCTGCTTCTATGGCCCCACCATTCCTGAACTACTGGCACTAATGATCCTGACATCCAGTAAAATTCCTCTTGTCTTCCTCAACCCCAATCCCTCTAGACTGTAAGCTCCTATGAGCAGGGCCCACTCGCCTCTTGTTTCCATCACATGTCCGTTTATCTCGTTCCCTTTGATTATTGTAAAGCGCTGCGGAACTGTTGGCGCTATAGAAATGATGACAATAATAATAATAAAGCACGGCCGGCCGAGCGGCTTGGGTCAAAACGTTAACCTGGTCCAATGCAGGCAAGCTGTAAAACGAAGGTGATTGGGGTGAGCTTTTCAGTATTGACTTGAAATCTGCCATTCCGTCATTTTGTATTTATTAAAGATGGGAATTGTGGGGTTGGGGGGGGGGTCATTTACTGTTGTTCAATTCCAAATCCAGATGTCCCCCAAAAGCTCCTGGATTTCCGATCCAGACTTGATATCAGCAAAATCTGATCTGATTTGCGGCGAGCGTTTCCAGGCCCACCATGTGTCTTCCACTATATTTGTTTAGAGTGGATGAGAGTTTGATCGCACATGACTATGTTTTTTATGCTTTGTGCGAGATGTGGGGACAGACAGACAGATTATACAGTTGCCCCGGTTGGGAGTAGAGCGCAAGACTAATTTTGATGTGTATAGAATCTTATCCAGAAATCTGGAATTCAGAAGACTCTGTAATTTAGTTATTACTTACCTCCTTTGACTCTCTGAAAGGGTCTTCCTGCATTCCGACGCTCCTCCGATGGCTGCAGCATTGCATGGTGCACGCTGGGGGACTCTGTGCAGCATGTCTCTCGGCAAAGGTTGCTCAGCGTCTCCCAGCGTGTGCGCACATAATGCAGGAGGTGGATTGCAGCTCTCCTGCCATATTCCCCTTCTGATCTGACATTGGATTCCAAAATCTGGAAGTATCCAAAATCCAGAATGCTCAGGGTCCTGGATTAAGGATGCTCAAACTGTGTAATCAAAGAAAAATCTGTTGTGAATTGCCTTGAGATTTCCTGCTTGCATGTTATATGTCTTGCAAGGCAGCACCTTCCCTGTGCTCTCCCTCTGCAAGAAATGGTAACACAATATGCGTCCAGGAAAACACGGCTGATCCGGCTATCCTAGTTTTATGGCAGATCCTTCCCTGTGCTCTTCCTCTATAATGCACGTCCTAAACACCCCTAACCCAAAACATGTCCACTACACAATCCTCTCACCCTACTCCCCCCAAATAAACACTCAGCGAGGCGGCCTGATGGGCGTCAGGGTGGAAGGAATGTCCACTCTCACGGACGTTCCTTCTGCTCTTAAAAACGTTTTTGTTTTTAGGCCGGGGTCAGACAATCTACTGAGAAACAGATATTATGTGGGGCAGGGTGATACACCACCGTTTTGTCAGCAGGCAGATGGAGAAAGCCCTTTTCCCCTATAGGGTTAATTCTCAGCTGGCTTTTAATTAAGTCTGCTCTGCCTTTATAGGTACGGTGGTTCCATCTGAGAGGGCAGTTTTTGTGCTGGGTGCAACTGAGAAGGAGACAAAACCCTGAAGTTACTAAGGGGAGCACACTTTATTTCCTTTTGCTTTATTGGTAGGCGGCTTAGCTGCCCAATGTTATAGCGAGGGGAGACAAATGTTCAGTTAGACTCATGAGGAGTCGGCTCTTGATTTATGTTTGTTTTATTTTCTTGTTTATTGAGCACTCTGCATCTACTGTCGCTGCCCAGTAAAGAAAAGCCTGAAACACAAATCTGTGTGTCTATATCACATCAGTTAATAGGTGGGAATATGTCAGTTTGTTGATAGTAATCGTTACAATGTGACACGACGCTGCGCGTATTCCTCCCTCAGTTATTTCTGTTCGAGAACAATTTAGATTTTTTTTGGGGAGACTAATAAATGAATCATGTGACTCAGCTGTTTTCTAGTAGTAATGAGCTGCTTGGCCTTTTCAAGCTGTTAAATCAGTGGAGAAATCGCTTCGAGATAAAATCGTCTTTCACGTTGCGATGAAAAGGGGCCACCTGGTGCGCCATCACCTCTTATCTGTTTTTAGAATGATCCTGCCGCCTCACTGACTCGTTTAAGCTCCATCTCCCCTGAGTCCAAGCCAAATGCTACTCTGCTTAAACCCCCCATGCAACTCATCAGTGAATATATATATATATATATACTGTACAGTTGTTTGTGTATATATATATATATATGTAATGAATATTACCAAAAATGCAATCACACCATTTAGGCTAGGGTCAGACGAATGCATTTTTCACGTTGTCCGCGAAAAAGAGCGTTCGAACGAACGTACGTATTTTTTCATGGAATACGCGATAGCGGTCATACGATGCGCCTTTTCGTCTGTGATTTTGTACGGATCATCAATAAAACACTTTTTGCGTCTGGACGTTATGTTGGCCAGACATTAGCAGCGTCTGACGTCTCCTAATCACACACACACGCCGCTAGCGGACGCAGCGCACTCTGTACGTCAGTAGTAGCGGTTTGACGTTCTCTAAAAAATGCATTCGTTGGCCACTTGCGTTGCACGGACGAACGGTCGTGCGGCCGTTCGTCGTATGTTCCCCGGCATTGGACGTCATTTGCTGCTAGCACGGCCGTGATTTCGTGCGGCTAAACGCACGTGAAAAATGCGTTCGTCTGACCCTAGCCTTAGGCTAGGGTCAGACGAAAGCATTTTTCGTCGCGAACGTGAAAAAGTGCGTCCGAACGCATTGACGTATTTTTTCACGGAATGCGCAAAAACGGTCAGATGACGCGCATTTTCGGGCGTGATTTTGTACGGATCGTCAATAAAACTCTTTTTGCGTCTGGACGTTATGTAGGCTGGACATTAGCAGCGTCTGACATCTCCTAATCACGCAAACACGCCGCTATGCCGCAGCTGCGCACTCAGTACGTCAGTACTAGCGGTTCAGCGTTCTCAGAAAAATGCGTTCAAATTCCACTTGCGTTGCACGGCCGGACGTTTGTGCGGCCGTACATCGTATATTGGCCGTCATTGCCCGTCATCTGCTGCTAGTGCGGCCGTAATTATGTGCGCCAGAACGCACGTTAAAAGTGCGCTGGTCTGACCCCAGCCTAAGTCTTTATTTGCTACCTTAATTGCACTTTCTGTGAAATATATTAAACATTTTTTAAATTTTTACTCTTGGGAGGCAAGAGATTGAGATCCCTGTTTTAAGAGCTGTGTGGGGATGTATATATATCTCAATATGAAAACACACATATAGGGCTATTAAATTTTTCACGCAAAAACGCACTGTAAACGCGTGAATTTTTGCGCGAAGCGTTAAACGTTAACGCGCGTAGATTAACGCTGGTATTGCAATCCTTGCGCATTATTTCATCTGTCTAAAATTAAGGATTAAGGTAAGGGTAGGGTTGTCAGATCGGCCACGCTTTTCTGGACTCATAATTTATTCATGCTGATGGGCATCGCAGGAAGAATGCCACCCTGCAGTATGTACAATCCATACATTGCAAGATAAATCCCAGGTAACCTGCCTTGATTTCCTTCCTGCAGCATATGAATTATACATGTTACAGGGCTGATTCTTCCACATGCTTTCCATCTGCATGAACTAGTAATGTGGATAGTAATCCAGGACAATATGGCAGATCTGGCAACCCAAGGTGAGGGTCAGTGCGCACCTCTCAACAGTCCTGAATCTGAGGCTCCAGTCCTGTCTGTCTTTCTTTCTTTCTTTCTTTCTTTCTTTCTTTCTTTCTTTCTTTCTTTCTTTCTTTCTTTCTTTCTTTCTTTCTTTCTTTCTTTCTTTCTTTCTTTCTTTCTTTCTTCTCTCTTTCTCTCTCTTTCTCTCTTTCTCTCTTTCTCTCTTTCTCTCTCTCTTTCTCTCTTTCTCTCCTCTCTTTCTCTCTTTCTCTCTTTCTCTCTCTCTTTCTCTCTTTCTCTCTCTCTCTCTCTCTTTCTCTCTCTCTTTCTTCTCTCTCTCTTTCTCTTCTTTCTCTCTTTCTTTCTCTCTCTCTTTCTCTCTCTCTTCTCTCTCTCTCTCTTTCTTTCTCTCTTTCTTTCTCTCTCTCTTTCTCTCTCTCTCTCTCTCTTTCTTTCTCTCTCTCTTTCTTTCTTTCTCTCTCTCTTTCTTTCTCTTCTTTCTTTCTTTCTTTCTCTCTTTCTCTCTCTCTTTCTCTCTTTCTCTCTTTCTTTCTCTCTTTCTCTCTTTCTTTCTCTCTTTCTTTCTTTCTTTCTTTCTCTCTTTCTTTCTTTCTTTCTCTCTTTCTTCTTTCTCTCTCTCTCTCTATTGTTAAGGCCTCTACAAAACCTGCTTTCCTAAACCGCAGTTACCAGCCCCATCTAATTTCCAGTGACCAGACAGTCAAATCGCATTAGTCTCCAGGGTGTAGAGGAGTAAACATGTCTAATCTCTTACTGGCAGGGGTTTATCCTCTACTAGACCTAGCTAGAGCGCTGGAGAATACCCTGTTTACAGGGAAACTACCACATACATAAACTGTAACTGGATTAATCGTGAATTACAAATAAAACCACTTTATAAAACACATGCTGCTGTTTTTTTCTTCTTTGTTTGAAGTGAATACAACCCAAGACATACTTGAAAACGAGAGAAATCTCAATGTATCCTTCCTGGTAAAATCCTTTATAAATAAATAAATAAATAATACATGTAAAAAGGAAAAATAAAGTTAGGTTTTGATCTCATTTTCATTTTGTGTATTTTTCCCACGGTGCAACATTTAACAAAAGCTTTGCTTTGTGGCTGTTGTTTATTTAATCTACATTATTTAACAGTTAATGAGGTGGATGAGGAAATGTTTAGATAAGGCGGCAGGAGGCTGTTGTTCTCCAGGCTAACTGATATAAAAGATGGCAGCTGAATGCAATAATACAGGGAGCTTAATAGACTTCTAATGTACCCCCTAGTGAATACATCACACACAATACAAAGATGTGAGTCAGTGACTGACCCATTCACTCCATTCTATGACCAAAGCCACACAGTGAGGAGCAAGTGATGGAAAGATACTGGGTGAGGGGCCGTTTGCAACACAAAATATCACACAATGGATGCACCCAGTGACACATAGAAACATAGAAACATAGAAAATGTCGGCAGATAAGAACCTTTCGGCCCATCTAGTCTGCCCAATTACATGGATACTTTACCTGGATTTATCTTTTGTTTAGGATAGCCTTATGCCTATCCCATGCCTGCTTAAATTCAATTACTGTTTTGGCCTCTACCACTTCTACTGGAAGGCTGTTCCATGTATCCACCACCCTCTCAGTAAAATAATGCTTCCTGATGTTACTTTTAAACCTTTGCCCCTCTAATCTAAGACTATGTCCTCTTGTTTTGCTACTTTGTTTCCTTTTAAATATACTCCCTTCCTCTACCTTGTGGATTCCCTTTACGTATTTAAATGTTTCTATCATATCTCCTCTGTCTCGTCTTTTTTCCAAGCTGTACATGTTAAGATCATTAAGCCTTTCCTGGTAACTTTTCTCCTTCAAGCCGTACACCATTTTAGTAGCCCTTCTCTGAACTCTCTCATATACAGGAAAATATCACACAATGGATGCACCCAGTGACACAGAGGAAAATATCACACAATGGATGCGCCCAGTGACACATATATAGGAAAATATCACACAATGGATGCGACCAGTGACACATTTAGAGGAAATATCACACAATGGATGCGCCCAGTCACACATATACAGGAAAATATCACACAATGGATGCACCCAGTGACACAGAGGAAAATATCACACAATGGATGCACCCAGTGACACAGAGGAAAATATCACACAATGGATGCGCCCAGTGACACAGAGGAAAATATCACACAATGGATGCACCCAGTGACACATATAGAGGAAAATATCACACAGGTGCGCCCACACTGACGTGCCTCCCAGCGTTCATCACAGCGTTGTCACGCTTCAACGGGGCCGGTCACACACTGTAGCGTGCACATGAACTGCGTGCGCTACAAGTGGACATACAGCAAACCTCCCAGTCAAAACGCTAGACGCGTGTTGGGCGGGCTGTCCATAGGGGGATCGAGCCTTGCAGCACTGAACGCACTAACTGGTGGCCGGGTGGGCATCAGAGTCGAAGGACGTCCACTTTCACGTATGTTCCTTCCGGTCTCAAAGACGCTTGTCCGACACTGGCTTAAAGTGCAAGGCTTGGCTCATATTGTGATTTACGATGTATCATCAACACTATCAGGTTTATTCAGAGAGCGTGAAAAGCAGGAGAATGAAAAATTCTAGGTCAAAATAGCCAATTTGGAAAGTGAGATGAAAGGGAGAATTTTTCTGGTTTGGCTATTTTGACCTAGAATTTTTCATTCTCCAGTCATTCTCCTGATTTTCACGCTCTCTGAATAACCCTGTATGTTACTTTGCACCTGAAACAAGTTCTGCACTGACTAAATGCACCATTATTTTGTTTTATATCTACATGCTGCTGAACCTTCTGGAAACATGTTATCTGAACCTAAAAATAAAGGAAACATTCCAAATAATAAACCTCATAAAGAATCAGGGGTCAAGTCGAGCCGGAATGCTGGGGGGGCAGTTCACCCAGTACTGAATGCTGGGAAGGCAGCTCATCCAGTACTCAATGCTGGGAAGGCAGCTCACCCAGTACTCAATGCTGGGGGGGGGGGGCAGCTCACCCTGTACTGAATGCTGGGAAGGCAGCTCACCCAGTACTGAATACTGGGAAGGCAGCTCACCCAGTACTGAATACTGGGAAGGCAGCTCACCCAGTACTGAATGCTGGGAAGGCAGCTCACCCAGTACTGAATGCTGGGAAGGCAGCTCACCCAGTACTGAATGCTGGGAAGGCAGCTCACCCAGTACTGAATGCTGGGAAGGCAGCTCACCCAGTACTGAATGCTGGGAAGGCAGCTCACCCAGTACTCAATGCAGTTCCCATTTGTCTGATATACTGGAAAACTGCAATACTTTTTTATTCTGACAGTTTTACTATAATGTCTATATTTGAGGGTGTTTCCATTGATTCAGCACATTAGAGTGACAGTTCTTTGTGTTTGCCAGAGAAATGTCATTCTCATACGTAGAGAAGTGCTGCAACGTCCAGTAATCTCGAAGCTGGCGGCAGAAATCTTGATGAGTTCTCTTGCTTACGTATAGGTTTTAGGACTTGGCATACCCAGGGGGTGCCAGGAGGGAAGGGTGGAAGTGGGCACTTTATGTGCCTGCACGCCACCTATAATGCTGCCTATATATTTTGGGGACCATAACAAACATGGCCGCTGACAATATTATTATACTTTATTTATATAGCGCCAGCATATTCCCCAGCGCTGAACAATGGCTGCAATATCGACAGGGTTACGATACATTGAGACTGAACACATTTTGATAAACCAGTACAGGAGGAAACGAGGGTGTGCCACGTCAACACTGAGGGTTTTACATGCATTGCTGTTCAGTGGGCCCCATAAAGCTTTGCCTATGCGGGGTGAGTAGAGGGAACATGGCGGAACCCAGAGCTGATAAGTATCGGCTGTAATATCCATCTTCTATTGGGATATCACGGCCAAAGTGCACTGGGCTGGTGCAAGTACACTGTAATGCTGGATTTATTATTGTTTATACACACCCTGGCCAAAACAAAAAGTCACCACCTCCTGTACCAGTCTGTTATGATCTAGAGTTGCTTCAGTTGGTCAGGTCTCGGTTCAGCAACATTATGTGCCCAAAAAATGAGGTCACGTGACTCCCTGAATATACCGAATGAGCAGGTTTTTCCATCAATGGGTTGTTTCTCCCCTGATGGCACAGCGGGCATATTCCAAGATGGCAATGCCAGGATTCATCTGCTCAAATTGTGCAAGAGTGGTTGAGGGAGCATGAGACATCATTTTCACACATGGATTGGCCACCGCACAGTCCAGACCTTAACCCCATTGAGGTTAATCTTTGGGATAATGTGCTGGAGAAGACTTTACGCAGCGCCGCGACTCTCCCATCATCAACACAAGATCTTGCCCACAAATGAATGCCAAAACATGCAAACACTGTGTCAACCAGCACCAATCTTGATACAATACATATCTTCGTTGTCTCCCCACGTCTCCTCTTTCCGACACAAACCAAAAGTGAAAGTGTAAAAAATTTGGAAAACTGCCAAATTGCATTTTTCCGTTTTGTTTTCATTTAGAGGCCTGTTCAATACCTCAGCAGCTGCTGAATTGCTGCAGCGCAGCAATTCAGTTTGCTGCAGCAGTGTCGTTGAACCCTTTAGATGCGAATTTTGAATCCAAAATGGCCGACGATTTCTTAATGAAAAATTCAGATTGTTTTTCGGATCACTCGGACAAAATATAATAAAGAGAAGCAGTCAGCACAATTCTGTTTTGTACGCACACACCACAAATGATAGTTTTTAATGAATAAACGTTATGTTTACTTCTGAAACAATATATAAATTGAACTGTAATATATGTCTATGTGCAGGGGTAAATAATAAATAAATATTTTGTGCTTTGGTGAACAAAAACCTCAAAATTAACATTGCTGTACGGAATTATTACTTGCTTCGAGGCGGTGGCCATCTTGCTGTACGGCATTGTTACTGCTTCATGGCGGCGGCCATCTTTAAAACGTCACACTCAGCATCTCCTCGGGTCGCTGCAAGTGCTAGGTTAGCACTGCTGAGCGCTGAGCGGTTGAACGGCGTTCAATGGCAAGTTGCTAACTTAGCACTTGCAGCGGCTGAGGTATTGAACAGGCCTCAACTGTTTCCCAAATATTTTTTACACAAATTAATGCCGCTCTGGACGCAAATAAATGCCGTTACATTGCATTGCATGAGCTTATCGAAATGATGCCGCAGCGAATGCGTGACGCAATCACAGGAAAAGGCGACACAACCAAATATTACAGTGTGAGAGTTTTTTTGTTTTGGTCAGACTGTGTTTTTATTTACTAATAACAACAGATTATGTTTTGTCAATATTTGAAAGCGGGATCCTCGAGGGCATTAAAGGAATACTCTACTCAAAAATCACCCTCCCCCCCCGTTTTTTTATCCTAACCTATCCCTATCCCCTTAATAAATCTTTATTTTTTATTTTTTTTCTTGTAACTGTAATACTTACCCTAAAATCCACTTGTTTCCAGCGGCGTCTTTTTTTTTATTTTTTTTATACTCACCTCCCTCCTCTTCCGCTTTCGTCCTTCTTGAGTCTTCTTGCCTTCTGGTTTACGTGAGAAGCGCGCATGCGCGCCTCTCACATAAGCCAGCCAATCGGCAGGCTTCCTCCCGGCTCCCTCTGAGGATTAGTGTTGCGCGCAAGAGGATGCGCGCAACACTAACCCTCAGCCGCTGCCGCCAGCTACTGCGGCAAGTTGGAGACGTCATCACGCTGAAAGCGCGATGACGTCTCCTACTCTGCAAAAGTCGGCAGAAGCGGGAAATATGATTCCCGCTCTGCTGACTGACAGCTGGGAGGGCGGAGTAAAGTCCTCCGCCTCTCTCAGCTGTTTTCAGCATTTTCTGCCGATCGGCTGAGCGGAGGGAGGGGGGACAGAGGGCGGCATACTCCGGGCATCATGACCACCGAAAAATAGCTTAGGTGGTCATGTTGCCTAGAGTGTCCCTTTAACTTCTATATTGTGTTGACCAATCCTATTAAAGGCTTCTGCAACAGATAGATACATGGATGGACACAGCACAGGATGTAGCAGGGTCCTCTCTCTGAGTTGTTTTAGAGTAAGGCTCGTCTCTGTATCTCTCACATGAATTATTACAGTGGAAATGTCTCGGATTGAAGCTTCTTGTACCGGTTATACAATGTGACCCAATTAATTTTGCTTTTCTCTCCCGTGTTTTTCAGCCTGACTTCCCCAAGCCCTGTTCACAGTGCCAAGTCAGAGTTAGGCGATGCTCAACACGAGGAAAAAGCAGATTTTACCATTATCCAGACCGAGCAAAGCATTTCTAAAAGAGGTGAGTGACACGACTCCACCTCCTGCGTATCATCACTTCGGGCGTCGCGGTTTGGGTTTATCTGTACGTTTAGGAATCTGTTGATATATTTTATGTGATGATTATAGTTGGTGACGTCCTGTCATACCGTTCAGCCATTGTCAGCTACCATTACGTGATAAAAACAAAGGGACCCGTCATGTAATTGTTCATCAGCCCTTTAAATTGCAGCCATGCTTGTTCTCACCCACCCACAGTCCTGGTAATAGCCTCACGACTGAGGTTATGTACCTGGGCCAATCAAAGCACAGGGATCATGTGATCACTGTGACCGCAAATCACATGGGTTAATTTTATAGTGTGATCTGTGAAATATAGTTTCAAAAATAGTGTATGCAAGTACATCCGAAATCAGGATAAATAAATGCATGTATTTTGAAATATTCCTCTAGAGCTGCAATGCTGTGTGTACATTATTTAAGGCAAAACCATTATAAGGATTTCTCACATTTTAACCCTTTCGCTGCTGAGGCTTTTCCCGCCTCTGTGCTGAGGTAATTTTTACCGGTTTTGCTCATCATGTTTAAACGTGTTTTGAAGGCTTATTTTAGTATATGACCCAGACATATTATATATCGTTCTTTCCGTCAGACTCGGTAGATTCATAATATGTCATTATTATATGTATACGTTATGTCATGTCTGTATATTCTAACAAAAAATGCAATAAAATATGTATTTTCAATAATTTACAATGTGTAAAGTGTTTTTTTTTCACATTTTAACATGCGAGCAATTGTGGTTATATTTTGTATGGGGTGCGCTTGTTAAAAAAATTAGAGATGGGGTCTCGTTACATTTTTTTTTGGGGGAAATTACACGATTTTTAACAAACGCACCGCATACAAAAATCGTTAGTGCAGCATCATTGTTCACATTATAATTGAAATGGGAACAATATTGCTGCATTAACGAACCAAAAAAAAGAAAAAAAAATGTTTATTTTTTTTTATAATTTTTTTTTTTATATATTTTTATTTTTATTTTTAATTTTTATTTTTTTTTAAAAACTTTTTTCACTTTCGTGTTTGGTATCGTTGGAACGGCCATGCTCTGGCCGATCCAGCAATACCAAACTTTAACCCCTAGCTGCCACGGATCGGGAGATAGGGAGTTCATTGGAACTCCCTATCTCCACCGTTGGTGGCAGTTAGGGGTTAACTCTAGGACTGGCGTCATCGTGCTATGCACGATGACGCCAGTCCTCAGGGGGAGTTCCCGGAGGCTTGGCCGACATCCAAGATGTCGGCCAGCTCCGGGAAAGGATCGCGAACCGGCACTTTTCAGCGCCGATTCGCGATCCAGCTCCCCAGGGGTTAATGCCAGGCACCATTTGGAAGGGCAGGATGTGCCCTTCCAAATGGTGCCTGGGTTAACCCCCGCATCGCCGCCGATCGGGAGGGAGAGAGGTCCGAAGGACCTCCCCCCCTCCCTTTCAGGCGCCTCCTCTGCACATGCGGGGGGGGGGCCTGAATTAGGTGTCATCGCGCCGCCGCGATGACACCTAATTTCATCGGCGGCTGTTCCGGATGCTGGGCTGACATCGAGAATGTCAGCCCGCACCGGAGGGGCAAGCGATCGGCCGGAACCCGGCCGAACGCTGGCCCCAAAGGGAGGACGCGCTGAGCGCGTCCTCCGCATGGAAGTGGTTAAAAAAACTCCCCCCCCCCCCCCCAGAATTAGTGATATCTTAAGTATACATATGAGGTATCAAAAGAAGTAGAGATGTGCACGCATTTTTTATTCGTTTCAGCACATTCGGTTTTTCAAAAGTTTTGTTTCGGATCGTTTCGGCTCGTTGTTTCGTATCGATTTTTGTTTCGTGAAATCGGGAAATTTCGGTCTGTCGGATCGTCTGTTCTCTTCGTTTCAAAGGGTCCATCCTTATTCTCGGATTTTCGTTTTGACTTTAGACGTATGGTATTTCGGATGCTCCAATATTTCGGTCGATACGGTAAGCTTGCCGATTCGTTCCTTCGGACGCATCGTTTTTTATGAAAGATACTTTTTTCTTATGAATATACATTGCACAACTTTATTTAATCATATTATCTTGTACTGTTAGACTGGGCATTAAGGGACAAGCTAATTATAATATCATATTGAAGGAGCTGAAAGCACTAGAGTGGAATCAAGTGACAAAAGTGACTGACAGTGAAGCCAACCAATCCTAGAGCTTTTCCTACAACACATCACTGTTGCAAACATTGCACAACTTTATTTAATCATATAAAATATCAATATCTTGTACTGTTAGACTGGGGACTTAGGGAAAAGCTAATTATATATTTAAAATAAATTTATTATTGATGCAGGAAAAAAGCCCCAAAGATGATTCTAGAACATACAAATCACAAAAAAACACAACCAAAACGAAAATAACAAAATAGAAGTGATGCGAAGCGGACTCGAAACGATATGAAAATACATTGTTCGAAACGGAACCGAAATCGCGACTAGAACGAAAATGACTTGCGATTTTACAAATTTCATGTCCAAACTAAATAACGATTTTTTTTTCGTTTCGGGAAATATTTCAGATGGTGTGTATTTCGTTGCCGGTTTGGAACTTCGGACGTATCCGTAGCACCGAATCGGCCCATTTCGTGAGAAAAACGAATCTGTACGAAACTCACATCCCTAAAAGGAAGCCTATTTATGACCTTGGGAAAAAAATGACATATAATATGTGTGGGTGCTCATAACATAAAAGCAGACAGGGTAGCATGGTTGAATATAAACCTGTCAGAATTGCTCTGGTCCTTTGGGTAAATACTTTGTGAACATGTTGGTTCTGATAGGGTTAAAAAGAATTCCAGTATAATGCAATCACCTGGCGGAGCATCCTGGGACACGCGTTTTACCAAGCTAGATTCTCCATGTTTAAGCTGATCCTAATAGAACAGTCATTTCTGCCGTCGTGTAGTGGATCCCAGCAGATCTGTCGTGTCCATTGAAGTTGAGCATTACGTGGCCAATTTTTAGAGGGGTCTGGGTGGGCTTTAAACAACTTTATTATCTGTCGCTGCTGGATTCCTGTGAGGTTGTTTTAAGTTTGTATTTATGGATCTACAAATAGATCCGTGTAAACATTCACCATAGATGACAAATGCTAGTCTTGAGCACAAACTCCAATACTCAGTTTGTGTCTTCCGTACAGATGACTCTCACTCTGCGCCCTTTCACGAGGGTCAAACTGCCAGCCCCGTCACTCCTCAGGACTCTTCATGGGAGGAGCACCTCCTGGAACAGCAGGACCACTTAGAGAAGGAGATGGAAGAAGCAAAGAAAATGATATCTGGTTTACAGGTAAACTTCTGCAATCCCTTCTTTGACATCTGGGAAGGAGAGCCATCATATCTGCTGGCGAAGTCCATGCTGTCACTGTCACCAGTAATGGATTAAGGTCTTCATGGGCCAGGAACTGAAGACTGGAGGTGTCTCTGTCGCATCCATTTCAGTATATGGCCCGTTCGTTTAAATTAAAGGATCTTAAGAGAAAAAAATGGAATAAAACTAAGTAGAAAGCGTAAGTTACCTGGTTCTACTATGCCAGCAGGTTAGGACACGGCCCTAGAACTCTTTCAGCGGTGTTTTCTAGGCCACAACATCTCTCCAAATGTTACGATTCAGCAGAAGTCCAGAGATGATGTTTCATCAATCGATCAACTTGAGGAAAACCTGTAGGACGCTCAACAAATGTCAAGTGGCCTCAAGTTGCATCATACAGGGTTATTCAAAGAGAATCGAAAAGTCACTGCACGTTCGGTGACTTTTCGTTCTCTTCAATTCGGTGTGATTTGGCGATCCCATTTCGGCGACCCTGCGGTGTATTCAGCAAGCACCACAGGGCCGTCGTAGTGCAGGGAAAAGCTGTCGCAAACCCGACCAGCACTCACCGCAAAACCTGGCGAACGCACACCGAAACCGGCAAAAACATCTGGATTAACCCCGCCGAACACGCCGGAGAAACCCGAGCAGGAGCCAATCACAGTGCAGAGCAGCCGCCGGAAAAACCCGACACCGCAGAAGAATGGAGTGAAGTAAAAAAAAAACAATACGCTTGAATGTTTGAAAAGTGAAACTACTGAGAGAAAATGTCTGAAATTTACATAAGATCCAATGAATGATAATAAAAAGGGCTGTTACAGAAAAAAGGACAACGATTTAAAAAAAAAACGGATTTTTTTTGGAAAAAAAATCTCGAAAAATGCTTAAAAAAATCGAAATAAAGAGACTCTTTTACTGCAGAATAAAATAATAAACGGTTTATTAGATATTGAATTAAAATGGGAATATTTTTAACATTGAAGCCTATGGGATTTGCCTGTCGAATGAAACCACCGAATGGCAGGGCGGCAACCTTTCACTGCTGGTTTTGTTCTCTGAATAGCCGAAGCAGTGCTTCTCTATGGGGATTTCACTGCCCTTGAACAGGCACCGAACAGGCACCGTTTGTGCTGGCCATTCGCCAACATTTGGCGAACTGCTTGCTCTCTGGATAGCCGAATGGCCAGGAAAGGTACCCGAATGCTGAATTTCAGCGTTTGGTTACATTTTGGCCCCAATTCGGAGCTCTTTGAATAACCCTGATAATTCCTTGGTTTGTGGTTTACAGCTGCAGAAAGGATAACTACAGTGTAACAAACTACTAATCTCTCGAACCACTTACTACAGGGCTCAAAATTTCCACTCGCCTACTCGCATTTGGCGAGTGGAAATTAAGTGAGGGCGAGTAGAAATGCACATGCTGGCAGCACACTAAATTATTTTATGCTGCGTATTCTGGCGGTGCCATCATGCAGCCCCCCCTTTCCCAGAATGCTCGGTGGTATGGATCAGCTGCCTAACCTGACCCAGCTCGTCTCTGTCACTGGCAGGGGGGTGGATAGGAGCTTCCCTGCCTCCTCGCTCTGCTCACACTGGGCTCTGATGACTGGGTACAAATGTATCTGGGGTCTGATGTCTGGTTATTAATGTTATTTTTCTAACATTCTAATTTCATAAGATAATTTAAGGGTGTGTGCTCAGGGGTAGAGTTAAGGTCTGGGTAGGGGTTAGGTGGAGCAACTGGTGGCGAGTAACTCTTATGGCCTGGTTAGCAGCTTGGGACTTGAAATTTTGAGCCCTGACTTACTACACCGAATTCCTACTCCATAAAGAAGCAGAACCCACGCTGACGGGGAGAGGCTGCGGGAATCGCTCAGAATAAATGGCTAAAATTAGGGAATGTCCCAACGCTCTGGATAAACGTTTAGAACGGCCGAGCTTTCTGGTTCGATTCGATGTTAGAATAAACAAGTAAATCCCTCCTAATGTGATAATGGAAGTCTCAAGCTGGTGGGTCCTTTCTGGATCAGTGTAACAGGATCCACCGTTTCATTCTTTCCCCCCCCAGTTACTGTATTGTGTTTCACGTTCAGGCGCTGCTATTAAACGGATCCCTTCCCGAAGACGAACAAGAGAGCTTGTTCTCCCTGCGTGAGGACGGGGCGTGCCCAGAGGAACAACTGGTGAGACTGTTTCCTCGCTTACCCTTATTCTGCGCGTCTCGCGTTCAGGTGCCGACGGCGCTCGAGCTTACTGGGTCTGTGCTTTACTTCTAGGTCATCATCAAGAGCCGTCTGGATCAAAGCATGAGCGAAAACCAGTCTTTAAAGGTAAGGCAATAAAAAATACCTAGAATATACAAAAACCCAGGGGCAATTCAGGGGTTCTAAAAGAATAATCATGGGATCCGATACTACTGCTCCCCCCCCCAATTAACTGTTGCCATATCCCACCACCCCACAATTTAATTTACTGTCGGATGAGTGTCCCTTATCTGAAATGCGTGGGACCGGAAATCGCTTTGGATTTGGGATTTTTGGACTATATGCATACAATAATGAGATATTTTGGGGATGGTACCCGTGTGGAAACATTAAATCCAATTGTGTTCCATACACACACACACACACACACACACACACACACACACAGTCTGAAGGGCATTTTATACAATATTTTTTCATAACCCCCCCCCCCCCTCGCATGGGGTGGAATTTACTACTTTCGGTGACACGTCGGGGCTCGAAAGAATGTTTGAGTTCTGAATATTCCAGCAGGTTTTGGATTTCCGGATAAGGGGTGCTCAAACTTTATTTACAGGTGGGCTGGATTTTAGGGCGTCATTATGAGAAACATCAAAATATAACCTAACATATATACAAACGATTGAACACCTTGAGAAAAGCTTTCAGGGCCGAATGGAATCTCTGTTCCCCGTGCAAAAATAGTGGGATTCCCCCTCAATGTGATTCCTGCAGCAACTCAAAAACAGTATTAGTGTGTGATTGTTAAGCAGCTCAGATGCTGTAGAGCCGGGCTGCTCAATCTCGGCTCTCCAGATCTTTTTGAACTACATTTCCCACAAGGCTTTGCCAACCTGGCTGATTAACAGGAGATGTTGATCCGAAACATCTAGAAGAGCAAGGCCGGGCAACTCTGCTGTAGATCATATTCATAACGTTGGTGTGTGTGTATATATATATATATACTTTAGCATTTTCGATTATTTTAAAAATCTATAAAACGGCTTATTGTCTTTCTGCATTGTTGGCGACACTTATATTGTCATTTTTACCCTCAGGTAGGACCCAATGGGAGGTTTTTAATGGTCCTGCGCTCAGCCAGTCAGCAACGTATAGGGCCCCATCAGCTGCCGCTTGCTAAAATGGGGACGCGAAGGGGAAAAATTAGCATTCATTAATCTCCCCTGAGCGTCCCCGTTTCACCAGTGGATTATGGGGCAGGCTCTGAGTCCAGCAGTGTAACCCGCAGCGGCCGCTCGGCTCCAGGATCCTCAGGGCAGCGCTAAAGCGCCGCTCCGAGCTTCCCCTCCATGGTGTCCATAGGACTCCATGGAGGCTTCTGCTGCCGGATCACATGACCAGCAGGATCTCACTTCTCGCGAGATCCAGCAGGTCGGCGGAGTGATCACGAAGGGAGACTGGGGACTTTCCCCCCCCATTCTCACTCTGCTACCAGCAGCCAGAAGCTGCCGATCGAGCTGCCGTTCTCGCCGTGGGATGAGAGGTGAGTATTTGCTTTTTCGGGGGGTTTACGGCTGGTTACAACTGATTCTGCAGAAGCTCTAAGCAAACCTTTTGGGTCAGCGACAGCTGTTAGGATCGCAAAGTCCTAACATTAATTACTAACGCTAGTTACTCTCTGCTTACACTTTGCGCTTCCCATGTTAAGTATAAGGAGCGCAAAGTACAGTAACCTCGCGCTGAAAAGGGCGAATACAGATTCGCTAACAGTTTTTTTTAACCCGTTAACGATTGGGAGTTGATGCGGGCGTAACGCTTTCACCTCAATTAACCTAGTGCTAATGCTCATTTATGTGAGCGCTAGCGTTAAGGAGGTGATAGAGCCCGTAGTGTTTTGCAATGTTGTCCGTAACCCTAGAAGACTGTCCAGTACAAGATGATTGACAGGTACTTTGTGGAGGGTTTTCATGGTCCAGTGCTCAGCCAATCGAATGCCTGTCTATGAACAGCAATGAGACACATTGGACAGTCGACAATGTGCAGTGATTTGCATTCTTGTCTGTGAACCCAGAAGGCTGTCCAGCGCAGGATGACTGACAGCCGCACAGATGGAGGGAAGCCCTCTGCTTTGGAAGGCTGTCACAGCTCCCAGAGACACTTGACGTGGTGGAGGAGTATCCTCAGCTTGTTATGATCATTTACGTGAAATGAAGCTACATGTCATGGTGGCTGGAATGTCCCTTTAAGTGCATTAATAAACTAAGTGCGATGAAGAAACAATATCTGATTTGTTTTGCATTTATCACAGCACATAAACCAATCTGCTCTGTCATTTCAGAATGAGCTTCTAAACTGCAAGCAAGAAAACCGAAACTTGCAGGCTATAAAGGTGAGGAGCGCAGCGAGGGGTTTGTTAATGAAACTGGACACCTGGTAGAACGGGGCGTCTTTGTCCAAGCTCATTATGCCGCTAAACCGGGAATGACTCTAATCAGTCGAGTGATGAGGGTAGCGTCGTCTCCCCGCTGCCGTGTTATGTTATTTTTGGAATCAATAAAGCTGTGTTGGCTCAATTCACTTGATCATGACGCGAATATTGCTGAAAATATAAGGTTAAATTATTAATCTAGTAAAAGAAGCATTTTAGCAAATCAGACTATTCCCATCTTTTCTCCCTTTTTAAAGTTTCAGTCCCATTAATTTAGCAGCCGCCAGGAGCCTGTGACCCTGACCGCCCTGGATAGGAGTCGGCGGGAGGGAGATTCTGTGTTGTGGGCTTTTTTTGTGTGTGATGGGGTACATAGGAGCCCTATATGCGGTACCGCTCCCAAACGAGCGGTGACAGTCAAGGGGGGGATCCAACAGTGGTTTCAATATTTTTAAGTCATTTTAACATTTGCTGAGAAGAAGGAAGCGCTGGCCGCCGTCCGTGGAGTCACGTAAAGCTCCTTTCTTCCAGGATGCATTGCAGCAGAGAATGACAAACCAAGAGGCCTCTGTCCTTCAAATAAAACAGGAGCTACTGCGCGCCAACATGGACAAAGATGAACTGCACAACCAAAATGTGAGTGATGCCCACCCCCCGTGGATCCAACACCCCGTGACCACCAATACTGTGATCGTTTACGCACATTATGAGCTTTTGTCGTTTTATGTAGGGTTCCTCTTAAATATCCTGTTCTGAAGAACCATCTAAAGCAGGGGTCAGCAACCTTGGCCCTCCAGATGTTTAGAAACTACATCTCCCATGATGCTCATGTACTCCTTAAATTCCTTGAGTCTCATGTAATCCTAACGCTGATTAACAATTTGCGCTCCCCATGTTAAGTGTAGGGAGCGCAAAGTACAGTAACCTCGCGCTGAAAAGCGCATGGTACCAAACGCAAACGGGTTACTTAACCCGTTTGCGTTTGGATTGTAATATGCGGTACACACCGCGGCTAACGTTAATGCTCACGCAAGTGAGCGTTATCTTTAGCGTCAAGATTGTAATGTGGCCCCAGGTAGGGAAGATGAAGGGTGCGTCTAGATTCCAGCGATGGCCAGTTTAGTTCTTTTAACATGTCACAATGGTGGGTCATGTAGTTACATTGTAGCACAAAGCAGCAGAATGAGTTATACAATGTAGTAAGTTTAGGAAGGTGCATTTGCGGGGCAGCTGCATACATTACATCCCCAGTTTAGACTTTATATAGACAGGAGTCAGCAGCCTTGGCGTCAGCAGCCCAGGAGTCAGCAGCCCAGGAGTCAAATTACATTCTACACGCAAAAACGCACGCGCACCGCGTGAATTTGTGCGCCAAGCGTTAAACGTTACCGCGCGTAAATCACTTCTGGAATTACAATCCTCGTGCATTTTTTTTCATCCGTCGAGCAATAACGCGCGTGAAACGGACGTGCACAAATGCTCGTGCAGTAACGTTGCGCGCAGAAATCAGTGTGCGGACTGTTTTTTTTACGCGATTCAGCCAATCAGAATTAAGAACCACAATTATCTCACGTTAACTTTTTGCGCCTGCCAATGTCAATCTAAGCATATATGCCGCAGCAATAATAAAAGCACACACATCTTCTCCATTTTATTGTTTGGGTATGTGTAGAATGTGTAACTATACTTTGCTCTGTATTTTTTTTTGGGCTGGTGTGTTTGGGTTCGGCAGGTTGATAGAATTTGCCGTTAACACCAGCTTTTAGGAGTTGCTAAAATTATGCGCGCAACGTCTATGCGTTACAAACTGTGCATAGATTGTAATACCATCCGCGTACCAGCGCACAAACGCATTTGCGCTCACAATGTTAAGTGTAGGACGCGCGCAGTACAGTAAGCCCGCGCAGGTTCACCCGTGGTAGACGATTACGTGCGTTTGTTGCGCTGACAATGTAATACGACGTTCTGCGCAAAGGGTTTTACCCCCTGCGTTAATGTTTTTTTGCGCCGGCGCAAACGTTTGCGCGAAGATTGTAATTTGGCCCCAGATGTTTTGGAACGAACCATTGGGGGGATGGTTTGAGGAAAGTGAGCTCTGATTTCCTGATCACCCACAAATTGTTATCAGGGTTGCACTGACACGATCCTGATATGAAGCGCAAAACAAAGAATCTTCTTGCACGTTCCGTCTTTCAGGTTCATTCGTTGAGGCGTTCTTTCATTGATTGGTGTTTTGGACGAGCTGCCCAAAATGTGGGCGAATCGCGAATCTCCCAAAACAGATTCAGACGACTAGAAACCACTAAGATCCACATATTCATACGTCTGTTTACTAACAATTCCAAACTGTATAATATAAATATACAAATAATAATGGTTATAAAGGACAAAAACAAAACATTATGTTAAGAAAGGTTAATCTAAATGATGGTTCTATGAATTGAAGTTTTATGTTTTATTTTAGGTGGATTTACAGAGGAAAATAGAGGAGAGGAACCAGTTACTCACAGAATACAAAGTAAGAACAAAACTACATTCAAAATCTAAGCCTTGATCACACCTAGAAAACCAAATCGAGATTTTCTTTCTCCCATTATGTTTACTCCTCTAATGATAAAACTAGAGGGGTTATTCAAAAAGAGCCGTATTGGCCGCTGAATTGTGTACGGAGCAATTTCATGGCCATTCGGCTATTCAAAAAGCTGGCAATTCGCCAAATATAGGCGAATTGACAGCAAAATATGGTGCACTTCTGTGGCAGTAAAATCCCCCATAGAGAAGTAACGGTTAATCTGTTCAGAGAACACCGAACAGCAGCGAAAAGTTGGCGAAATGGCCAGATTTTCAGTGGTTTTGTTCGACAGGTTTAAACCGGCGAATCCCATAGGTTTCAATGTAAAAAAAAAAGGAAATTCAGTTTTTAATAAATTTTTATTCAACCGTTTATTCTTTTCAATTGCAGCAAAAAGACTTTTTATTAATTTATTTTTCAGAATAGTTTTTAGGCATTTTTCTGGATTATTTCAGTGAAATGGTTGATTTAGATTTTTTTTTTTAAATGCCGTTTTTTTATGTTGCAGCAGACCTTTTTATTATTATTATTCTTAGCACCTTATATATTATTTTCATGCACTAGTTTTCTTTTAAACGCCTTTTAAAAGTTGCTGTTTTTTTTAAACCTCTGTTAGGCGGCCGTCCGGCTTATTTTGGTGGTTTGCGGCTGGCGGTTTATCAACGGCGTTCGGCAGTTTGCGGCTGTTTTCAGCGGGTTTACCGACGGCTTTCTGTGGATCGATTTGCCGCACTCCGGGGACTCTGTGGTGAATGCTGAATTTACCACAGGGTCGGCGAATTGAACTCTCCAAAGTGCACCATATCAAAGAGCACCGAAATTTCAGTGCTCTTTGAGGTGAAGGATAACAGGGCGGGCTGAAAGGTAGGGTCCCAACAAGAATTGAATTCCACGTATAGCAATATTCAATGTATAGCAAAAAAACAGTATATATTTATCCAATATTTCATAGCGCACTTGTCTTGAAGAAAGCTCTGCTGAGCCGAAATGTCGAATGTCCGTTATGGAATACTGAATAAAGTTTTAAATCGGATTTTACTGAAGCCCTGTGAGTAGCTACTGTTTTTTTTTTTTTTGCAATAGGTTGAATATATGTGATGGTATGAACACATTCAGGGTAATTCAAAGAGATTCGAAAAGTCACCTTACATTCGGTGACTTTTCGTTCTCTTCAATTCGGTTCCTTTTGCCGATCCCATTTCGGTGACCCTGCGGTGTATTCAGCAAACACCACAGGGTCCCCGAATTGCAGGGAAAAGCTGCCGCAAACCCGACGAAAACGAACCGCAAAACCCACCGAATGCATGCCGAAAACCCCCCAAAAACATCTGGATTAACCCGTCGAAAAACCCGATCAGGAGCCGATCACCCGCAGCGAAGCCGCCGAGACCGCAGACGAGGCAGTGAATAAATTAGCAAAACAGTTTGTATGAATGTGTGAAAGTAAAACGCTGTTTGCAAAGAAACTACTGAGCGAAAATGTCTGTAATTTACATATGAGGTCCAGGGAATGATAATAAAGAGGGCTGTTACAGAAAAAAGAAGAAAACTTAAAAAAAAAAAAAAAAGAAATCGGACTTTTAAAAAAAAAATAATTTAAGAAAAATGCTTAAAATATCCTAAAAAATCTATAAATAAAGAGACTCTTTACTGCAGAATTTTATAATGAACGGTTTATTAGATATTGAATTAAAACGGGAATATTTTTAACATTGAAGCCTATGGGATTCTCCTGAATAAACTTGCCGAATTAAACCACCGAATGGCAGGGCACTAGGGGAACCTTTCACTGCTGGTTTGTGTTCTCTGAATAGCCGAAGCAGTGCTTTTTCATGGGGGTTTTCACTGCCCTCGAACAGGCACCAAACAGGCACCGTATGTGCAGGCAATTCGCCAGGATTTGGCGAATAGCCTGCTCTCTGGATAGCCGAATGGCCAGGAAAGGTAACCAAACGCTGATTTTCAGCGTTCGGTTACCTTTCTCAAGCAATTCGGAGCTCTTTGAATAACCCTGTATTTTTTTGCTATTTAAAAAGTGGAGTGCCATTCTAGGTAATATATAAATATATGTGTATATATTTTAACACACATTAATATTTCCCTGCAGAAAGAACTGAACCAAAAGGACTGGCTCATCCAACAGATGCAGGGGAAGTTGGATGAAGCTCTTCGAAAGGTCTCTGAAGCCAGTTATCAGAAGGTAGACTATTAAAATAATAATATATTATAAATCAATTAATTTTATACCAGTGTTGGCCACACGGGTCTATGGCTGCTGCGGCTCTCGGGTCGCTTCACAATTTACTCGTTTTCACTGCAGAGGTTTTGATGATTATGACAAATACATTAAAAGTCCCTTCCTTCGCCGAGGATTTCCACGTCCTCAGATCTCCACAAAATAGCTCATTAGATGCGGTTAATGTAATTATGGAAACGCTGGAGTAAGAAATGGCGCATGTTCAGCAAAGGAAGGGAAGAGCAGATTATAAACCTCCATATCATACTTTAAATAATGGTCACCTGCCAGGAAGGAGATCTGTTTTTAGATAAACACTGTATCCAGGGGTCTAGTCCTAAATAAATACGTGCGGGAACTCTCCAAGATTTCTGCATCTCAATTTATCTATATAATAAAAGAGTAAGGCTTTGGCTGTCCGTCGCCAAAGCCTTACTGCGCATGCGCACGCAACCAGCGGCGGTTGGTTGCGCGCGCATGCAACCGCCGCGGCACGAGCCGGCTGCCGGCTCGCCGCGGCGGTTACACATGCACACAGCAGCCGGGTAGAGGCTGCGCTCGCAGCCTCTACCCGGCTGCCGCGCGCATCCAACCCCAGAGCGGCGAAGGGAAAGTTTCCTCCGCCGCTCGGGGGTTGGATGCGCGCGGCAGCCAGGTAGAGGCTGCGAGCGCAGCCTCTACCCGGCTGCTGTGTGCATCTAACGGGTCCCCCGAGCGGCGGAGGGAAAGTTCCCTCCGCCGCTCAGGGGTAGGATGCGCGCGGCAGCCGGGTAGAGGCGCAGCCTCTACCCGGCTGCCGCGCGCATCCTACCCCCCGAGCGGCGGAGGGAAAGTTCCCTCGCTTCCGCTTTGAAGGACCCAAGCCCCGGTCACGTGACCGCGGCTTGGGTCCTTCAAAGACCGGAAGCGGGGAAATCTTCACTTCCCTGGCGCCGCTCGACAGGTAAGTATGAGCGCTGGGGGGGGCCATATCCACGAGCTGGGGGGGTCCATATCCACGAGCTGGGGGGGTCCATATCCACGAGCTGGGGGGGTCCATATCCACGAGCTGGGGCAAATCCACGAGCTGGGCAAATCCATGAGCTGGGGCAACTCCATGACCTGGGGGCAAATCCATGTGCTGGGCAAATCCATGAGCTGGGGGCAAATCCATGAGCTGGGGCAAATCCATGAGCTGGGGGCAAATCCATGTGCTGGGCAAATCCATGAGCTGGGGGCAAATCCATGAGCTGGGGCAAATCCATGAGCTGGGGCAAATCCATGAGCTGGGGGCAAATCCATGTGCTGGGCAAATCCATGTGCTGGGCAAATCCATGAGCTGGGCAACTCCATGAGCTGGGGGCAAATCCATGAGCTGGGGCAAATCCATGTGCTGGGCAAATCCATGAGCTGGGCAACTCCATGAGCTGGGGGCAAATCCATGAGCTGGGGCAAATCCATGTGCTGGGCAAATCCATGAGCTGGGGGCAAATCCATGTGCTGGGCAAATCCATGAGCTGGGCAACTCCATGAGCTGGGGGCAAATCCATGAGCTTGGGTCCTTCAAAGACCGGAAGCGGGGAAATCTTCACTTCCCTGGCGCCGCTCGACAGGTAAGTATGAGCGCTGGGGGGGGCCATATCCACGAGCTGGGGGGGTCCATATCCACGAGCTGGGGGGGTCCATATCCACGAGCTGGGGGGGTCCATATCCACGAGCTGGGGGCAAATCCACGAGCTGGGCAAATCCATGAGCTGGGGCAACTCCATGACCTGGGGGCAAATCCATGTGCTGGGCAAATCCATGAGCTGGGGGCAAATCCATGAGCTGGGGCAAATCCATGAGCTGGGGGCAAATCCATGTGCTGGGCAAATCCATGAGCTGGGGGCAAATCCATGAGCTGGGGCAAATCCATGAGCTGGGGCAAATCCATGAGCTGGGGGCAAATCCATGTGCTGGGCAAATCCATGTGCTGGGCAAATCCATGAGCTGGGCAACTCCATGAGCTGGGGGCAAATCCATGAGCTGGGGCAAATCCATGTGCTGGGCAAATCCATGAGCTGGGGGCAAATCCATGTGCTGGGCAAATCCATGAGCTGGGCAACTCCATGAGCTGGGGGCAAATCCATGAGCTGGGGCAAATCCATGAGCTGGGGGCAAATCCATGTGCTGGGGGCAAATCCATGTGCTGGGCAAATCCATGAGCTGGGGCAAATCCATGAGCTGGGGGCAAATCCATGTGCTGGGCAAATCCATGAGCTGGGGGCAAATCCATGTGCTGGGCAAATCCATGAGCTGGGCAAATCCATGAGCTGGGCAAATCCATGAGCTGGGCAACTCCATGAGCTGGGGGCAAATCCATGAGCTGGGGCAAATCCATGTGCTGGGGCAAATCCATGTGCTGGGCAAATCCATGAGCTGGGGGCAAATCCATGAGCTGGGGGCAAATCCATGAGCTGGGGGCAAATATCCATGTGCTGGGGGCAAATATCCATGTGCTGGGGGCAAATATCCACGTGCTGGGGCAGTATCCACGAGCTGGGGCAGTATCCACGAGCTGGGGCAGTATACCCACAATAGACTGCCCTCTGGGCAGGCTGGGGCAGTATCCACGTGCGGGGGCAGTATCCACGTGCGGGGGCAGTATCCACGTGCTGGGGCAGTATCCACGTGCTGGGGCAGTATCCACGAGCTGGGGCAGTATCCACAAGCTGGGGCAGTATATCCATGAGCAGGGGCAGTATATCCACAATAGACTGCCCTCTGGGCAGGCTTTACAACTAGTTTATTTATAAAGGATTTTACCAGGAAGGATACAGTGAGATTTCTCACGTTTTCAAGTATGTCCTGGGTGGCGAGTGTGTTGCGAGGTGTCTTGCCCAAGGACACATTGACATGTCACACTTTACCCATCACTCAACATGCAAATTTAATATCACTGTTTAAACATAAAGGTCGTCTGGGTTTTAGGCTAGGGTCAAACGAACGCATTATTTGCAGCGACCGTCAAAAAGTGCGTCCGAACGCATTAACGTATTTTTTTCACGGAATGCGCGAAAACGGTCAGACGATGCGCATTTTCGTGCGTGATTTTTTACGGATCGTCAATAAAACACTTTTTGCGTCTGGACGTTATGTAGGCTGGACATTAGCAGCGTCTGACGTCTCCTAATCACACACGCCGCTAGCGGACGCAGCGCACTCAGTACGTCAGTACTAGCGGTTCTGCGTTCTCGAAAAAATGCGTTCATTTTCCACTTGTGTTGCGTGGCCGGACTTTTGTGCGGCCGTACTTCGTATATTGGGCGTCATTGCGCATCATTTGCTGCTAGTGCGGCCGTGATTAAGTGCGCCTAAACGCACGTTAAAAATGCGTTAGTCTGACCCCAGCCTTAGGGAATCCTCATGATGATTATTATCCACCTTTTAATAGTTAAACATATGGTTGGAACCTAATAAAAGCTTTTCACTGTGTAGGCCAAAAGCGAACTACGTTCCTGCTGAGAACATGGTTGAGGAACTGCGTTCCAATAGGTTCCTGCTTGTCTTGTCTCCTGACTGTAGCAAGATTTGAGGTTTGGCGACCTTTCTGTTGACCAGGAGTGGTGCTAATGTAGACGTAGAATGGCCATGGGCGCAAATAAATGAAATCTAGCCAATGTGGAGCTGTAGGGTGTACAAGTAAATGACCCCCTTTATAACTGCCTGCATGTAGGGATGTACTTACATAGTTACATAGGCTGAAAAAAATCTGTGCGGCCATCGAGTTCAGCCTTTCACACATCACCTACTGCGGTTGATTCAAAAGAAGCAAAAGACCCCAGTCTGAAGCGCTCGCTGCATATGCAACACACTGGGAAAAAATCCTTCTTGCCCCCAGATGGCGTCAGATTCCTCCTTGGATCAAGATGCTTTTACCCACATAATAAATATTATAACCCTTAATATTCTGTTTTTGCAGGAAGTCATCTAGTTGTTGTTTAAAATTCCGTACAGTCTCTGACCCAACCACCTCAACAGGCAGAGAATTCCACAACTTTATTGTTCTTGCTGTAAAAAGCAAAAAAGACTCTGACCCAACCACCTCAACAGGCAGAGAATTCCACAGGTTTATTGTTCTTGCTGTAAAAAACAAAAAAGACTCTGACCCAACCACCTCAACAGGCAGAGAATTCCACAGGTTTATTGTTCTTGCTGTAAAAAACAAAAAAGACTCTGACCCAACCACCTCAACAGGCAGAGAATTCCACAGGTTTATTGTTCTTGCTGTAAAAAAAACAAAACCTTCCTGTGCTATAGGCTAAATTTACTTGAGAGGAAATACAGGAGGGCACGCGCTATACCAGTAAACAAATGCTTGGAACAGGTGCCAGTTGGACGGGGACTGGAGAAATTCCCATGAATGCAATAACCGGGCACTCTGGATGTATCCATAAGTAGACTTTATTGGCACATTGCCACTTCGTTTCAGGTCAACAATGGAGCCGGAACTAATGTCAAGCCGAAACGTTGTTTCAATGTTCCAATAAAGGCTTGTTATGCATACATCCAGAGTGCCCGGCCCTGCTATTGCTTTTGTATTGTGCATGTGGAGACGTGTCGTATCGTTTTGAAGGCCCATCCCTGGAAATATTGGAAAGTGAGGAACCTCTCCATGAATTGCTCCTCGGTGAAACATATTATACATAAAACACACACGTAACGTCCCGTCTGTCGGGGGCTGCGCGATGGAAAGCCAATTTCTCTAAGGAATCGCTATTACAAATGACGCTTGTTACGGCTTCTATTTTCCATAATTCCCATTTGCATTTTGCATCACCTGACAATGAGACAATCTGTTCCTGTCACTTTGTGCTCGGCAGGCGTTTGCACCAGCAGAGCCCCATCTGCCCCCTCCCAATAATATAAATTACTGGTTCGCAGGGACGCCAGCGACGTGTGAAAACCCTTCCCAAGACAAAGAAACAGAGGCAGGATATTCCGACGCGTTTTAATGTGTACTGTATTTCATGTTTTCACTCGTATAGCAGATTACCCGCAGACTTTCCCATAATGCCCTGCTGCCTTCCAGGCTGAAGCAGGAATAGCGAAAATACAAAACCTTTATTATATATGAGAAGTTGTGGGAATAAACACCATTGTATGTTGTGTTTATCGAATGACAACCTTGCAAAGCGCCACCAGGAGAGAAAGTCTGGAATGAGACATGCAGGGTTATTCAGAGAAAGGTGAAAACCAGGAGAATTGGCAGGAGAAGAGAAAACTCTAGACCAAATAGCCGATTTGGAAAGTGAGATAAATGGGAGAATTTTTCTGGTTTGGCTATTTTGACCTAGAATTTTCACTTCTCCAGTCATTCTCCTGAGTTTCACCTTTCTTTGAATAGACCTGATGGTCTGAGAGGGAACACAAGGTGAAACAGGCGTCAAGTCTTAAAAAAATAAGTGTGGGAACTCCCCAAGATGTCTGCCCCCATTCAACCAGAGATATCCCTCATTTAACCCAACACTCACACTCAAATTTGATGTTAATGATATATATGTGTATATTTATTAAGCGGCGTTTTAGGGAAAATGTATGATGAAAAAATATTTATTGTGATTTAACAAAAAAAACATGGCCGACCATCTGAATCAAATTTTAAATTTGTGCGGGACCAAAGGGAACTCTGTTCCTCATGCAAAAATATTGGAGGAACTGCGTTACCACCTGTTCCTCCTCGACATCCCCTGGGTTGATGGCTACACTGGAAAGACAGAAGAAAAAAGGATGAGGTCTGGACATACATTTCCTTCCGGCATCTTGGCACGTTGCTGTTATTTTCTGTGTACACAGTATACGTATATAGAAGCCGCACGTGCTCCGCAACCAGATGGTGTTTTCCAAAGCCACTAAATTATTAATTCCCTGTTAATGGGTTTCCAAAAAGGGCTTTCTGTGTCATGTTTCAGTAACTCTCAGCATCGTTAACACAGGAATTTCAAATTCATTTGTGAATCATTACCACTGGAACGCTCCCCCTCATACTGTCAGACTTTCCCCTAGTTTCTCTTCCTTCAAACGCTCCCTTAAGACATTCCTATTCAGGCAAGCCTACCACCCGACTCAATGATTCACCTCACTGCCCCAACCAGTCCATCGCTCTCACCTTGCAGTCCATCGTTCTCACCTTGCAGTCCATCGCTCTCACCTTGCAGTCCATCGCTCTCACCTTGCAGCCCATCGCTGTCGCCTTGCAGCCCATCGCTCTCCCCTTGCAGTCCATCGCTCTCCCCTTGCAGTCCATCGCTCTCCCCTTGCAGTCCATCGCTCTCCCCTTGCAGTCCATCGCTCTCCCCTTGCAGTCCATCGCTCTTCCCTTGCAGTCCATCGCTGTCACCTTGCAGCCCATCGCTGTCCCCTTGCAGTCCATCGCTGTCCTCTTGCAGTCCATCGCTGTCGCCTTGCAGCCCATCGCTCTCACCTTGCAGCCCCTCACTCTCACCTTGCAGTCCTCTCCTCCTGTTTCTCACCCCTCAACCCTTCTAGATAGTACGTTCCCACGGGAATAGGGCCCTCGTTTCCGCCTGTACTGGTTTGTCAAAATGTTATTCCATGTATTGTAACCCTATCTATATTGTGCCCATTGTACAGCGCAGCGGAATATGCTGGCGCTATATAAATAAAGACTAATAATCATTATTTAATCATTATTTTATTATAAGTTACACGGTGGAAATCATTCACTGCTCAGCAGACGCAAAAGTAGGAGGTCGGAAATGTCAAAAAAGGTCGCCATTAGCCTCCTTGCACGCAACCTGGCATAATATCTTTACGTAAATTGTGGGTATGCAAGTTACACATTTCCATCTTAGCCCCTTCACTACCAAGGGCTTTTTGTTGAAAGAAATTGTACCTCAATCCCATTATTCTCACCACAATGCTGCCTCTGCTGCTGCTTTTTCACCCCTATAGCCCCTTTAGTCCCTTGGGGTTGTCCCCCAGGTGTCACAATCCTGTTCCTCTAACTCCAGGATCTCATACTCAGAACTACAACTCCCATGATTCTCTGGCCCTCATTTGCATTCGAAGAATTTAGGGAATTGTAGGCCATAAACATCTGAGGGTCCAGAGATCCCTGATCTAACCCCAATGTCCACCTGCCCCATCCCTTTCGTACGAGTAGTGTCTTCATCCCATTTTCTGACGTATCTCTGGTTCATGTTTTTTTTCTCCACCTGGTTTTCTTTTGCTGTAAGACATCGGGACCTACCTGTGTCATGACCATCAAGCCATGCTTGTAATACTCGTTTCTGTCCTTCATTTACTCCGTGTAATGCACTGATAATGTGTACCAAGTAGTAGATATGATAGAACATCGATTTTTCTAGACGTTTGAGACTTTAAGGCTAGGGTCAGACGAACGCATTTTTCACATCTACCGTCAAAAAGTGCGTTGATTCATCCGAACGCATTTTTTCACGGAAGACGCGATAGCGGTCATACGATGCGCAATGTTGGCCGTGATTTGTTATGGATCCAAACCAGGAAACTTTGAGCGTCTGGACTTTATGTTGGTTGGACATGAGCAGCGTCTGACGTCTCCTAATCACGCACACACACCGCTATGCGGACGCAGCGCACTCTGTACGTCAGTACTAGCGGTTCAACGGTCTTGCAAAAATGCGTTAGTTTGCCGCTTGCGTTGCGCAGCCGTACTTCGCGTGTGGGCCTGCGTTGGATGTCATTTGCTGCTACCACGGCCATAAAAAAGTGCGGCTAAACGCACGTTCACACTGCGTTCGTCTGACCCCCCCCCCCTAAATCCGACCAGAAAACAATCAATATAGACTCGTTTTATGTCAGCATTTGTAAAATGTTCCTGTGTTGTCACCACTGAACCTGTTTGTATGTTTTTGCATTATGTTAAATCCGTGATCTCCTCAAACTCCGCCCCCCCCAGATATCTTTGAACTACATCTCCCATGATTCTCTAGCCCTCTATTGCATTCAAAGAATTCTGGGAATTGTAGATAATAAACATCTGGAGGGGGAGGGGCAGGGGGAGGGGCAGAGGTTGAGATCCCTGGGTTATATTTTTGCTGTTGAATTAAAAGATGCATCTTGTAACGTTTTAATCCATTTTTTTTTTTTTGTAGAACGACCTCCAGAAAGAGTTGGATCACAGGAAAGCTCTTCTGCAGCAGTTCATGAGTAGAGAGGATGAACAGGTAGAGTCAGGTTTCCCGGATTGATGACATAACAACCTATCGGCGTACGGGATGATATAATGTATATCGTTTACTTTTCTCAGGTTCACAATTAATTGTGCCGTTGTTAAAATGAATCGAGGATTAGAGTCATTCTTGTTAGAAATCTCTTCTTATCCTATACTCCATGGAGGCAGCAATGTGACCCTCCAGATGTTTTGGAACTACGTTTCACATGGTGCTTAGATTGACTACGCATCATGGGGAATGTAGTTCCAAAACATCTGGAAGGCCAAGGTTGCTGCCCCCCTCGGTAACACTCTATAATAGAGGTGTGCATTCGTTTCGTAATGACTCACAATTCGTTTGAAAATTTGTTATTTTGGAAGAACTTCCGAAATACGAATTAACAAATCGATTTAATCCAAATTGAAACGACAACAAAACGGTATATAATGAATTTGATTTGTTATACTGTTTCACAAGAGAACCATTGATTAAATGATTCCTGAGCAGGATTTGATCCATTGGGGTTTTATTTCGTGATCCGTAATTCGACTCAATATGAACTATCGAATCGATCCCAACTTACAATACAAGACAAGTACTAAAGCAAGCGACTCTATGAAACAAATCAGATTCGTGAGACTGTTACACAAAGCTCCCTGTCCCTATAAATTGGTCTGTGGTGCTGAATCTATTGTCAGCACCACAGGCCAACGGACAGCTCAACACTTAACCCTCGCTTGCCTTTTATCAGCAGGATGCGATTTATTGGGGTTTTATTTAGTGATCCGAAATTCGACTCGATATCAAATATTGAATCGATCTTAACTTACAATGGGGTTTTTAGTGATCTGATTAACGAAACGACATAACGAAAACAAAATTATTTTAGAACGAGACAAACCAAATTTTCCAGCCGTGCACACCTCTACTCTATAACAGGATGGTCAAACTCCAGCCCCCAGAGGTTGACCGTCTCCAGTCTCCAGAATTCTTTGAATGCAACAGATAGTCAGAGTATCATGGGAGTTGTAGTTCAGGGACATCTGGGAGCTGTAGTTTGAGATCCTGATCTAGCATCCCCATACATTCCATGCTATTGAGACGGCAAGTCATTATACCCTGTTAACGTGTTACCCTGTATTATGCCCACGGATGGAACTGGATGTGCTAGGAATCTCGTGTTTACAAACGTCCAGTGTTTAAGGCTTTGGCATTTACTTATTCAGGTTACCGGCTATATCAGTCACCCAGCTCAGACTAATGGATTCCTACAACCAGCAAGCAAGGCACTGCCACGTGACCCTGTGCCACATCGGACGGTGGGTACAGCAGGAATTTAATGTGTTTACTTAAGTCATACTTCTATACCTTTATGTACGTTTGCACTGACTCCCCTCATTCTGCCGTCCCTCAGGCTAATGATCTGCAGTTGGTCCGCGATTCCCTGCGGAGTCTTAGGAACAGCTTCAGCGGCCATGACCCCCAGCATCACACGATAGACAGCCTGGAGCAGGGGATCGCCAGCCTGATGGACCGGCTGCACGCCATCGAGACCCAACGGAGGCAAGAAAGACGCGTATGTGTCCAATCCCAAACCGATGTATGCATGAAGGTCTAGATCAGAGTGGACGAGGCAATCATGAGCTCGTGCAAGAATTGCTGGCTTTAAAAGCGTTCATATAGGGAGACTTTGAGCAAACCCAACCCTAAAACCCACTGGTTACTTATTAACCCTTGCTGTTCTCCACCCTATAAATTAAAGTCGTACTTCTATCCCCCCCAGCAGCATTTCTCTGTCTTGTTACCGCTCTAGCCACCGGGCTACAGGAAATTGCCATCCAATCAAATGCCTCACCTAGAGAAGCATTGAGAACAATCACCTTTTGCAGTCAACCTGCCTCAAAATACGTCAACGTTGTATTTGGGTGCTTGGGTGGACGGATACCCAGGAAGGCAGTCCAGAAGCCACTGACGGTCTCTGACGTGGGAGTAAGACCGGGGTGAAGTCCAGCAGGAACACCTGGGAATGCAGTTCCTTCACTATTTTAGTAGGAGGATCTTCGTTCCCACTTGTCTGATATACTGGGAAGCTGCGATTCCTTTCTGTTTAGGTACTTTAATAAAAATGTCTATAATTAAGGGATTTTCCATCACTTAAGTGCATTGGGAATGCATCAGAAGGGCAACTTCTCTGTATTTGCCAGAGATAAAAGAAGCGCTGCAGCTGCTATTGCTCCCGGTAATCATTCCTAAAGCTGGAATAATGAATGGACAGAAATCTTGGAGATCAATCACCTAATTTTTTAGGACTTGACCACTGGGTAAGACCCCCAAGTTGAAGAGCATTCACAGCGGGAAGGAGGGGGGGGCAGTCACCGTGACCACTTGACTAAGCTGAATTGGTCATGGTGGTAAGGGCGTCCTTTAAAGTTGAGCCCTTGTGGTTGACCAGTACTTGGAAGAACCTCCTAAACACAAAGTAGACGTTCATACATGTTTTAATTGGTTTATACACACCCTTTATATTTAAAGTTTTTAATTAGGGCTGTCAAACTACAACTCCCATGATTCCCTGTCCATCTGTTGCATTGAAGGGATTCTGGGAATTGTAGGCATCAACATCTGGGAGGGGCGTGAGTTTGACAGCCCTGGTTTATAGAATAGAAATGGAACATTCCAGTTACATCAACGTCAATGTGACAATTTACAGGGTGTTATATATATACTTTACCTTGGATTTTTACGACGCTCTAAACGCACAAATCTAGATGCCGCCCCCATCCCGTAATCCATTTTCACCATCAAACGGGCTGCTCACCGCAAGACAAATTGTACATACACGTTGACGTTACCATATAAATCATGTATGTTAACGCTGCCGACACCAGACGTGTATTCTGATGTTCTCCATTATTCTTGAGTCAAAGTACATAAATACATTGTGATTTTTGCTCCATATCTCCCTTTTTTACCATTCTGGACTTTTAGGGTCGAGGAAAGGTTTCTGGGAATAAAGGGGTTAATGAATACAGAGATTCCTGGCCTCCCAACTCCAGTAAGTGGTGTTTTTTCTCATTAATTTGGTGTTGTAAAGCTGCCTGCAGAAGCCGTGTCGTGGCATCAGCTTTGTAGGGAATATCTGTATATCTATATAGCGCAGTCATAAAATAAGAGCAATAATAATACAGGGTTATCCAAAGAGATTCGAATTGCTTGAGAAAGGTAACCGAACGCTGAAAATCAGCGTTCGGTTACCTTTCCTGGCCATTCGGCTATCCAGAGAGCAGGCAATTCGCCAAATCCTGGCGAATTGCCTGCACATACGGTGCCTGTTCGGTCCCTGTTCGAGGGCAGTGAAATCCCCATGAAAAAGCAATGCTTCGTCTATTCAGAGAACACAAACCAGCAGAGAAAGGTTCCCCTAATGTCCTGCCATTCGGTGGTTTAATTCGGCAAATTTATTCAGGAGAATCCCATAGGCTTCAATGTTAAAAATATTCCCGTTTTAATTCAATATCTAATAAACCGTTCATTATAAAATTCTGCAGAAAAAAGTCTCTTTATTTATAGATTTTTTAGGATACTTTAAGCATTTTTCTGAATTTTTTAAAAAAAATTTAAAAGTCCGATTTTTTTTTTATTTTTTTTCAGTTTACTTATTTTTTCTGTAACAGCCCTCTTTATTATCATTCCCTGGACCTCCTGTGAAAATTTCAGACATTTTCGCTCAGTAGTTTCTTTGCAAACAGCGTTTCATTTTCCCAGATTCATACAAATGGTTTTGCTAATTTATTCACTGCCTCCTCTACGTCACAGCTGCTTCGGCTCTGTGTGATTCGGCTCCGGCTCATGTTCGGCTCATGTTCGGGTTTTTCGAAGGTTAATCCAGATGTTTTTGCTTGTTTTCAGCGTGCATTCGGTGAGTTTTCGTCAGGTTTGCGGCAGCTTTTCCCTGCAATTCGGGGACCCTGTGGTGTTTGCTGAATACACCGCAGGGTCACCGAAATGCAATCAGCAAAAGGAACCGAATTGAAGAGAACGAAAAGTCACCGAACGTGCGGTGACTTTTCGAATCTCTTTGGATAACCCTGTTAGAATTCTCTGTGATTTAATTCAGTCCAATGACCAAAATCTGTAGCTTTTTCTCGGCGCGATTGCGGCTATTTTTCCATTCGGGAGATTTAAATTGGGGTTTACCGGCATTTCGACTCCCGATACAAATTCGGATTGGAGTATCGGCTCTCGCGGCTACACGTTATAATGAGAATATCGGCTTCAGCGGAAATATCGGAAAGTGCGGAAAGGAGCTGATCAATGTATTTTAAGGCAGGGGATTCAGTGACAGCTCTTTTTAAACATCGGATTTTTAAAACGGACATAATTAACAGCAAAAATCATTATGGTGTCAACCGAAAATATGCTTTTCCGGGCGTTTTATAAGCCTTTTTTTTTTTCAAACTTTGACTCTGGCTCATGTTTTTCAATAGAATCAGCCAATATAAAAAAATATCGTCCGAAACGCGACCACCTTTTTCCCCCCCCAAAAAACAGCCAAAAGAATGAAATCGAGCCAGTGGTTTGTTTCATATAAGTTTCACAAATGGTATATGATGAATATTATCCATATCTGATGACTTTGCGAATACTCTCTGTATCATGTTGCACAAAAGTGTGTTTTCTTCCACTTAGACAATATATAAATTTATACTAATGTATCTATATAATAAATGTATACATCTATATTATATATAATAGGTAGATATATACACATATCTATCCAGGAGTAGAGTACGCCGACACATTCAAAGACTTTAGCAGTAGTTTATACCTTTTAACCATTGAGATTTTACAAAATTTTAACCCTTTAAAGATTATAAACAACTCTTAACTCTTTCAGGATTTCAACAGTTTTTAACCCATTCAAGATTTCATACGAGTTTTTTTAATCCCTAGGCTCTGTTAAAAAATGATGGGAATTTAGTTCACAATATATGGCCATAAAATGCTTAAGCCTGTCACAGCGCCAATGTATCCCACCTTCGACAGGTCCTACTGTACATTGCCTAGTGACCGCTATCGTGGGATTAACTCACTGAGGACTGAATCCTTCCTGGAGCTCCCTGCCATTCATGGTTAAATAGAGCCTGAAAGTGGAACACCTGTGACAGGGAGGGGTGCTTGTCAGAGGGTTGTCAGCCCTTTTCGTACAGAATACACCAGAAGGGCAGCGCTCAACCTTTACTAAGCATAGCGGACGGGTGCTTCAAGACACAAGATGCAACAAACCAAGAGGAGAGCGCACGACTAACACATTCAAAGACTTTAAATTATGCATTTAAAGATTTTACCAAATTTTAACCCTTTAAAGATTCTAACAACTCTTAACCCTTTCAGGATCTAAACTCTATATATATATATATATATATAGTGTGTTAGGGAGCACTCCAAGGACTTCATAAAAAATACAACTTTATTCCAAAAACATAAGAAATCTGACGTTTCAGCTACTCTGAGCCTTTTTCAAGGTGGCATATTTGACATACATATATACATATACCTACACATATTGTTCAATGGACGGCAGGGCCAAAAAAAGGCTATTCTAGTAACTTTCTGTTAGGCCATTATAAAAATAAATTGTGGCAAGGTCTGATTGACGTGTTTTTGTATTTTGCCATCTAGTGGTCATCATGTGGAACAACAAAAATGACACGTTCCGATGTTAGATCATGGACACTGTATATGTATATGTCTGCCGTCTCTAATGCTGGGTTCACACCTTAGCATATCTCATATGTGCGTTTTACGCGCACGTTTTATTAGCGTATTACCTGGCGTTTTCGCACGTTTTTGACACTTAGAAACATGCGTCGTAGGCGCGGTTTTTTTGATTGACTAGGGAGGCGTCCAATGAAAAAATACTTCAGAGGCGTCCAATGAAAAAGACTTTTGTGCCTTTTGCCATGTGTGGAACGCGCGTTCACGCTGAAGTCTATGGCTACAAACGTGCTGTAATACGCCCTAAAGAAGCTCTTGTACGTCTTTGGGCGTAGGGCGTTTTACAGCACGTTCCTACGCGCTGTAATACGCCCAGGTGGGATCCATGCCCATAGGAAATAATGGGATTTCAGTGTTTCAGCGTTTTACAGCGAGTAGGAACGCGCTGCAAAACAACCAGGTTTGAACCAGACCTTAAACATTCAGATAAAAGTGAGCCGCACAAACAATATCAGGGTTATTCAAAGAGATCCAAATTGTGGCCGAAAAGGAACTGAACAGTGAAAATCAGCGTTCGGTTACCTTTCCTGGGCATTCGGCTATCCAGAGAGCAGACAGTTCACCAAATCCTGGCGAATTGCCTGAACATATGGTGCCTGTTCGGTGTCTGTTCGAGGGCAGTGAAATCCCCATAGAGAAGCAATGCTTCGTCTATTCAGAGAACACAAACCAGCAGTGAAAGGTTCCCGAAATGCCCTGCCATTTGGTGGTTTCATTCGACAGGTTTATTCAGGCGAATCCCATAGACTTCAATGTTAAAAATATTCCCGTTTTAATTCAATCTCTAATAAACCGTTCATTATAAAATTCTGCAGTAAAGAGTCTCTTTATTTATAGATTTTTTTTAGGATCTTTTAGGCATTTTCTTTTTTTTTTTTTTGCGAAACTTTCTTTTCTCTTAAATCGTTTTTTCTTTTTTCTGTAACAGCCCTTTTTATTATCATTCATTGGATCATATGTAAATTTCAGACATTTTCGCTCAGTAGTTTCTTTGCAAACAGCGTTTCACTTTACAAACATTCAAGTAAACAGTTTTTTATTTTTTTCGCTCCATTTGTCTGCGGTGTCGGCTTTTTCCAGCGGCTGCTCTGCGCTGTGATTGGCTCCTGCTCGGATTTCTCCGGTGTGTTCGGCTGGGTTAATCCAGATGTTTTTGCAGGTTTCGGTGTGCATTCGCCTGGGTTTTGCGGTGTGTGTTCGTCGGGTTTTCGTCGGATTTTCCCTGCATTACAATGGCCCTGTGGTGCTTGCTGAATACACCGCAGGGTCGCCGAAATGGGATCGCCAAATCGCACCGAATTGAAGAGAACGAAAAGTCGCCGAATGTGCGGTGACTTTTCGATTCTCTTTGAATAAACCTGTAAGCATTAATGTGTAGAAGAAAGGTGTAGATCAGAGGAAGAGACATAGAAGCCCACCTCACAGCTGACTTGTTTAACCCCTTCACTACCTTGCGATTTTCCTGAAATCCACCACCAGGAAACAGTGGATTTTTGAAAAATCACTTTTCATTAATTATGAAGTAACAATAGTCTCAATATATAGTTAATGTGTGATTTACTGTTCTAGTCTCATTTGGCCGGCATACGTCACCACCTGCTGGCTAAAAGGTGCTGTTGCGGCTGGCGCTCAGTGCTGCAGCAGGGGAATGTCTCCAGAGTTACACACAAATATTCACCTGTAAAAACTGCTGTAGCACTTTGGATGTTGTGCCTGAGGTGCTAAAACTTTGGGGGGCACCCTCTGGAACCCGAACGCAAATGAAATTTTGTTTGCAACTAACGAATTTCAATTGCTATGATACAGCACCACCCTAGAGGCGATCTTTGGCTCCTGTGTCTGATGCTACTGATCGAGTATGCACAATCATGGTAGTGAAGGGGTTAAATGTGTCTTGTAGAAAAAGAAACGGCTCCATGAGAGGACACACTCTGGTCCTCATATTAACCAGGCCGTTTCAATGATGTTAGATCTACAAATCATATGCAATCATGTCATTTATTATGTGTTTTATGTCTTTTTTTTTTTTTTCTTTCTAGAAATGCCCCACTCTCAGAGCACCCCGGTGATGGGCAGCAGCAACTCCGGCACCAAAGTGCTCTACTTTACCGATCGCTCGCTGACACCATTCATGGTCACCATCCCAAAGAGGTATCAGTGACCTACCTGGCACCTACTCTTGTGTGTAAAATTGTATCCCAAGCGTCTGCAACCCCGGCCATCCAGGGGCTCTATTACATTCTTCGCGCAAACGTTAACGCGTGCGCAAAAAACCCATTAAAGCAAGGGGGAAAACCCTTTGCGCAGAACGTCGTATTACAATGTCCGCGCAAAAAATGTGCGTTAACGTCTACCGCGGGTGAACCTGCGTGAACCCTTTGCGAGCGTAATGTACGTCGCGCGTCCTATACTTAACATTGTGAGCGCAAATGCGTTTGTACGCGCAAGGTAATACAATCTTAGCGCAAAATTTAACGCACAGCGTTTGCACGCATAATTTTAACGTCTTTGAGAAGCTGGCGGTAACGGCAAATCTGAATGTCCTGGTCGAAACCAAATACATCAGCACGGAAAAAAAATACAGCAAAGTATAGTTACACATTCTACACATACCCAAACAATAAAATAGAGTGGTTGCGCGTGTTTTTATTATTGCTGCAGCATATATACGCAGATTGATTTTGACAGGCGCAAAAACTTAACTGGAGAAAATTGTGGTTCTTAATTCTGATTGGCTGAATCGCGTGAAAAAACAGTCTGCCCACCTTTTTTTTGCGCGTCTTTTTTTACACGCGGTATTTTTTGACGGATGAAAAAATGCGCTCGGATTGTAATAGCTGCGTTAATTTACGAGCGTTAACGTTTAATGCTGCACGCAAAAAAATAGCGCTGCGTGAGCGCTTTTGAGCGAAGAAGTTAATAGAGCCCCAGGTGTTTTGGAAGTATTAGTTCTCATTAGTTCTAAAATATCTGAAGGACCGCGGTTTGTGACCGCTGTTGTAAACTAATAATAAAGATTTTTATATAGAAAACAGTAATAGGCAGAGAATAAAAGCTTTGCACGAGGTGTCGATTGGACGGAATCCTCCGGCTGGTGAATCCAATGTTTCCTGTTTGGGATCATTATTTTGCTGGATGATGTTATATTTATGCGGTTTCTCTGATAGAATGTTTTTTTACCTTCGTGCGCCGGTTATTGACCACTTGTGATTGTTCCAAATTCAAAACAAACACTTAAACGCAACAGATACAGTAACACAATAACTACAGGTGATCAGGATCTGAAGGATTGAGATCGAGTCTTTACTTTCTCTTACTAAAAAGCCTGAGGAATGGCTGCAGGGCAGACGGAGACAACCTAGGGCAGACGGAGACAACCTAGGGCAGACAGAGACCTCCTAGGGCAGACGGAGACCTCCTGGGGCAAACGGAGACCTCCTAGGACAGACGGAGACAACCTAGGGCAGATGGAGACCTCCTAGGGCAGACGGAGACAACATAGGGCAGACAGAGACCTCCTAGGGCAGACAGAGACAACCTAGGGCAGACGGAGACAACATAGGGCAGACGGAGACAACATAGGGCAGACGGAGACCTCCTAGAGCAGACGGAGACAACCTAGGGCAGACGGAGACAACCTAGGGCAGACGGAGACCACCTAGGGCAGACGGAGACCTCCTAGGGCAGACGGAGACAACCTAGGGCAGACAGAGACCTCCTAGGGCAGACGGAGACCTCCTGGGGCAAACGGAGACCTCCTAGGACAGACGGAGACAACCTAGGGCAGATGGAGACCTCCTAGGGCAGACGGAGACAACATAGGGCAGACGGAGACCTCCTAGGGCAGACAGAGACAACCTAGGGCAGACAGAGACAACATAGGGCAGACGGAGACAACATAGGGCAGACGGAGACAACATAGGGCAGACGGAGACCTCCTAGAGCAGACGGAGACCTCCTAGAGCAGACGGAGACCTCCTAGGGCAGACGGAGACCTCCTGGGGCAGACGGAGACCTCCTAGGGCAGACGGAGACAACCTAGGGCAGATGGAGACCTCCTAGGGCAGATGGAGACAACCTAGGGCAGACTGAGAGATCCTAGGGCAAACGGAGACCTCCTGGGGCAGATGGAGACCTCCTAGGGCAGATGGAGACAACCTAGGGCAGACTGAGAGATCCTAGGGCAAACGGAGACCTCCTGGGGCGTACACAGAGAGAGACCGAGACTAAAAGTAGTGTGGGTTAGCACAAATTGCAATACCTGGGCGCGTAGTCATCGGAATCCTCCAGTTGCACAATAGTAGAAACAAATATGTAGACACGCAGCACCAGGATAGCAGGAGAATATCTTTATTCCATCAAAGCGGGCCTAGACAGCGTTTCGATCCAGCAACTGGATCTTTGTCAAGCCTAGCTTGAGAGACTGAGGGAAGCAGAAAAATGAGATGGGAGCCAGGCACGAGCCAGTAATAAAGGCAATGTTTCGGCTGCCAGTGAGGCCTTTTCAAGCCTGAAAAAGTCTGTGCTAAGAGTCAAAATGTTGCACATTTTCCCAAATAAAAGTGCCTTTACTACTGGATCCCATCTCATTTTTCTGGATATACTGAGGATTGGTCACTCGGGGAGCACCCACTAACTGGTATTGCATTTACTGATTTTTAAAGCATTTGGCCTATGAGCAGACAGTCTAAGAGAGAAGCCGAGACATGATGGAACCACGTAGACTTCCTGGGTCTGAGCCCACTGTCTACAGATAGTCACTTGGCTGTTTCCTCTGATCCTTCAAGCCCTGACTTCACGCTCAAAGAGTCTGGGACCATGATCTGAGTCAATGCAAAGTCTCCGCAGGGATTAGACCTGCAGGAGCGGACCGGCAGCACCCCACTTAAAAACCGGTACACCCTTCAATTTGTTTGAAACGTGAGCGTTTCCCTGAAGTAGTTATGTTATATTGGGGTTATAATTGGGAATCTGCTTCTTCCAGGTTAGGGGACGTCACCCTCAAGGACTTTAAGTTGGCCATTGACAGAGAAGGAAGTCACAGGTACCACTTCAAGGCGCTGGATCCGGAGTTCGGAACTGTCAAAGAAGAGGTAAATACATGTATTGTATGTATGTATGTATTGTATGGCTGAGTGTCCAGACTTAACCATCCATTGCTTTACCAGTTTGGATCAGCTCTGATGATACTTTTATTTTCTTAATAAATTGTTTATCTTTTTAATATTGCCGCAGGTCATTTCTTCCTTTGCGAGTTAATCAGCGGGGGAAGGAGAAACATGTCCACCCGTAACGTCCACTGAACCTCTGAGAACCTGCTTCACACACTGTGCTTGTAGAACTATCTGTGTTACAGCCACATCTCCAAACTTCTCCTGACTTGCTCTTTTTTCCCCAGGTATTTCACGATGATGACATCATCCCAGGGTGGGAAGGAAAGATCGTGGCGTGGGTTGAAGAAGATCACGGAAGCAACGGGACCTAAGCGAGTTCCCTTTTATATTTGGGACGTACCCATCACCTCGGACAAGGACCAAACTACTGGCAGAACTATCTCCATGATACGGGTCTGGATATTTTGTTTCTCACGCTGCCAAATAGGTCCCTTTTGGCACCAAACCGAACAGGGCATCATTTATACAAACGCAGTGCTAACGGGTCTAGTGCCAACTGTCGGTGCTTCGTCAAGAGCATCTTCAAGGAGCTTTCAGGACTGTGAATGTGGGGGCTTACATCAATCCCTCCACAGGGACGACTTACTAACCCCACGGCCTGCGGATGTCAGCAGCCTTACCCTGTGTAAATATTCTGCTGCGGGACAGTCAGTATTTTTGTACGGAATAAAACGTTCTTGACCTTCTCCCAATATCCTCTGACATCGCAAAACAGGGTGCGTCGCGCGTCGCCAGGAAAGACAATCCTCAACACGCAAGGTCAATTGTTTCCTTAACGTTTATGGTACGTGCCGACACTAGGTACCAAATTATTTCACCTACACGGGTTAGGTCAGAGGTGGCCGACGGGTTTTGTAGAACTACACTTCCCATAATGCTCTGTCAGTCGTGAGGCGGGCAAAGCAACCCGGGGAATGTGGTTTTGCCACAGCTTGGAGGTGGAACCTTTGGCTGATACAGGATATATTTTGTGCGATTCTCGATATAGAGAGAGTGTAAATAACGATTATTTCTAGTAATACACAAATATGGATATTTTATCCAGAGTTTTCTGTTTTATCAACTTAAGTATTTTGGATTATCGAACATTATTCATCATTTCCGGAGTCCGAATGGTAGGTGTGACTTCATTCTCCAAACCCAAACCAAAAAAGCAGGACCTCAAGCGGGCAGTAGCGCCGATAGTGATTTTACTCAAGGGGGAACGCAAACCCCACTGCATCAGTGACGTTTCGGCCCAGCGGCCCAAATCATACACATGTACGTCACTGATCCAGTGGGTTTTCGTTCCCTCTTGAATAAAATTACTATCGGCACAACACCCCGCGTGAGGTCCTGCTTTTTTGCTTTGGTTTCATGCCCTGGGATTACGGCGTCCTTTTTTTGCGGTGACACTTGGCTCCCACCCAGTGCAGGCCGCGTCTCTTTAGTTTTACCTCATTCTCCGAACGTCTTAACTAGACGCTTCAGGCCACCGATGACTGTCCCCAGAGGTCACTGAGTTTAACCCCCCCCCCTCCCGGGTGAGTTTTATTATTCCCTTGGTGTCGACTACAAATCAGAAACCAGACAGGAGGTTCACGGATCCCAATTAGAGTTCCATACTCTAGAGCGGGGACCTCAAACTCCAGCCCCCAGATGTTTTGGAACTACAACTCCCATGGTTCTCTGGTCATTTATTGCACTCAAAGAATTCTGGGAATTGTAGGCCATAAACATCTGGGGTTTGATATCCTTCCTCTAGAGATAGTGATATTTCCTTAAAGGCCCATAAAATAAAAAAAACTTATATTTCATTGCAAACGTCAGGGTTATGACGAGCACGGAGCGAGCGCCTCCCTCTATTAAGGTATAATGTTCTTAAACATTAACTTTGTATTGCTTCTGACCACGCTCACATTAACCTCTTACACCATCGCATTTAAAGACAGGCCGAGGCACGAGAGCCCACTTGCACCGCCGGCCGCTGCGACCTCCGCACAGTAAACACAAGCAAGTCACGGCAGGCACCCGGGATATCACTGAAGGAGTGCTTTATTCAGAGAAAGCAACATTTTGGCTTAGCGTCCCTTAACCCCTTCCCTAGCAAGATCATCAAAGCACCTGGTGGACCTGCAATATCACGTATATGATCTTCTAAGGACCTACTGGCGCCTCAATATTGAGTTGAATCATTTTGGTCTAATTAATTCTGCGGAAAAATGCAAAGTAACATCATTTATTGCAAATGAAACATTTAGTAAATGGGCTCCAGGATGTGCCTCAAATTTTTTGCGCCGCGAGCATGACAGCCGCAGTGCTAGAACAGTTTGGACTCTGTGTCTAAAACTCGGATCCCCAGATGATTCAGCACAGTGTCCCGCCTGCAGTACTGTCTTTTTGCCAGTAGATGGCGACAGAATGCCTATCACACAGGGCTACTACATTAAAAAAAAAAAGGAATATTTGCGATAAATTTTTTACTGTGATTAAAGTAATCTCCCCAAAAAATACTGATTCCTGATTTTCTGGAAAATCGCTTGGTAGTGATTGGCGTAATAATGCTCGTGCATCGTGGATAGGCAGAATTCTAGGGCAAAACGTCGCTTTTTAAATTCTCATTCTGAATAAAGTATTCCTCCAGTGCTTTCCTGTGCGCCTTCCGGGATCTGCTTGGCTTGACCTCATTATATCACAGTGCTTTATCGCCCGCTTTTTGGTAAGCTACCTCCACCCCCCCCCCCTTACCGGCTGGTAGAACCGCTTAATAATGTATACCGTACTTTAAGTGTTCCTTAGAGCGTAACCAGTACTCACTCCCCCCAGCACATCACGCTTAGCCTTATACATTCTAGAAGTGCATATCCTTTAAAAAGAACATTCTAGAGCAGGCATCTCAAACTCTGCCTCCCTCCAGATTTATTTATTTATTTATAAAGGATTTTACCAGGAAGGATACATTCAGATTTCTCTCATTTTCAAGTATGTCCTGGGTTCGAGAATGTGTCTGAACTACAACTCCCATGATCCTCTGACCATATTTTGTATTCAATGAATTCTGGGAATTGTAGGCAATAACCGTCTGGGCGGACTGGAGTTTGAGATTCTGGTTCTAGAGAGAAGGAAAGCGACGTGTCCTCTCCCAGCATGTAGCCAATCGTCACGAGTCTTCCTTACACCACCTGTGGAAATACGGCTGACTTGCACGCTGATTGGCCGTGGCATACCGAGGCACATATTAAAATGCGCGGTGACCGGGATATGCCATTTCTCTGTTGTCCTGTCCTTTTAGGCTAGGGTCAGACTGAGGCAGTGCGAACGCGCGTTCTGGCGCACATAATCACGGCCGCACTAGCAGCAGATGCCGGGCAATGACAGCCAATATACGAAGTACGGTCGCACAAAAGTCCGGCTGCGCAACGCAAGTGGAAAATGAACGCATTTTTTCGAGAACGTGAAACCGCAGGTACTGACGTACAGAGTGCGCTGCGTCCGCTAGAGGCGTGTTTGCGTGATTGGGAGACGTCAGACGCTGCTCATGTCTGGCCAACATAACGTCCAGACACAAAAAGAGTTTTATTGATGATCCGTACAAAATCACGGACGACAATGCGCATCGTATGACCACTATCACGTATTCTGTGAAAAAATGCGTCCATTCGTTCGAACACACTTTTTCACAGACAACATAAAAATGCGTTAGTCTGACCCTAGCCTTAGGCTAGGGACAGATGAGCGCATTTTCTGCGGCCACCGTCAAAATGTACGTCGATGTGTGCGCACGCATTTTTTCACGGAATACGCTTAAGTGGTCAGACGATGCGCAATTCTGGACGTATTTCATGACGATGGGGTAAAAAGAAGTCTAGGGAAATCCGGCTGTTTGAACGTTATGTTGGCCGCACACTAGCAGCGTCTGACGTCTCCTAATCACGCACACACGCTGCTATGCGGCCGCAGCGCACTCTGTACGTCAGTAGCAGCGGTTTCACGTTCTGAGAAAAATGCGTTCATTTGCTGGTTGCGTGGTGTTGGCGCACTTTTGTACGCACGTACTGCGTATATTGGCCGTCATTGGCCGTTATGTGCTGCTACTGCCGCCGTGATTTAGTGCGTCTGCACGCGCGTTCCGACTGCCCCACTCTGACCCTAGCCTTAGCCAGTGAAAAAAGGGTTAATTCCTACAACTCCCCCATAGATGCTGCTATAAACTTACCGTTGATTGTCGTGGAACCCGTCCTGCTGCTCCTTCCTATTCTCAGCATGCTAAACCCTAAATAATATGCTCAATGACAGGTCATAACGTTTGGGGGGGGGGTCACGAGTCATTTGAGCCGTGCCTATTGGCCGCGTTCATCCTATGCATTAAGACATATAATGCACCTTCCCTGTATCTGCTTCCTGTGGCCGCTGCGGCTAGTATAGTGTTTGTGGGTCTAGGAGCCCATATTTATGGTCCTTTTCTTTTGGGAACCCTTTTATAAAGGTATCTGCAGCTCCTGAAGCCCACCCTGTACTTTAAACCGCTGGAATAACACCAAACATACTACAATAAACCGCTTTTGCTGCTTGGAGCTCCCCTTTAAATGCAGCAGTGCCATTGCTTGGATATATACGGTATATGTGTGTATTTTGGGTGCATGACAGCGCCCTTCCGGTACCACCACACCAACACCGGTGGTCTTTCAGCTTTAATAATGATTTAGAATGGTTTATGCATTTTATGTCACAGTTTGAGCATCCCTTATCCAAACGCTGCAGGCCAGACGTGTTTTGGATTTTTTTGGGGGGGATTTGACTATTTGCATATAATAACGAGATGTCGGGGATGGGAGTCGAGACTAAACCCGAAACTCATTTATGTTTCACGCACACCTCATACACACAGCCTGAAGGGCATTTTATACAGTATTTTTGCTACATTTTGTCCCTATCATGAGGTCAGGGGTTTAATTTTCCACCTGTAGTGTCATGTCTATGCTCGACATGTGTTTTGGATTATGGATTCTCAACCTGTATTTTAACTTTCGGGGGGGGGGGGGTTCAGATTTTGTCGCTTCTCTTGGTTTAGTAAATAATAGACTGCCCCCCCGTCCCCCCAAACAGCCTTCAAAGAGGTGCAATCCGTTCATTTGAGAAGCTTCTCCAAATTCCTGTGACTTAGCGGTAAATGAAAACATTTTACCGCGTCCTGACGTGACATTTGAAACCAGCTCCTGTGTTACAGTGTATCCGATGCTGACACTTCCTCGGAAGATCTAGAACACAGACATGTATTTATCCTGAGAACAATGTGTCAGCTGCTTCTTTTTATCTGACTGCAATGTCGTTCTCAGAAGGTCGCTGGCTGGAGACCTCCTTTCCTCAGATTGGCATGGGGGGGGGAACCATCCATCCGTCCATCCTTCAGACTGGAACGTTTCCGAAGGAATGTGAAAACGCGTACAACACATGTAACCATTTACATCAGGTCCCTCAGGCTCCAGCCCCCCATATGCTGATTGCCTTCAAATCCCAGAATTCTCTGAAGGCAAATCAATGGAAAAGGATCATGGGAATTGTAGTTCAGGAACATCTGAGCAGTGGGAGTTTGACACCCCTAATTTAAGTTAATAAACTCTGTGTATTATCATATGACCATCAGTGACTAATGCAGAAAAACCAAACTGCGGCCAAAGCCCTCGATTTAGTCAACCGGAAAAGAAAAAAATGTGTTGTATAGCAACTATTGACCCCTTCACTCCCAAGTGGCTTTCCATAAAATCAATGCCAGGACCCAGTGGATTTATGGACAGCCACTTTCCATTACAGACAGTGTAACAAACCTGTGTACCCTTAATAAAATAAATTTTAGAGCAGGGATCAGATGTTTATTGCCTACAATTCCCAGAATTCTTTGAATGCAATTAATGGCCAGAGAATCATGGGAGTTGTAGTTCAGAAACATCTGGGGGGCCAGAGTTTGAGATCCCTGTTTTAGGGGCTGTAAGCTTATTTGACAGGCAGAGGATTCCCCCTGCTGGGCAAGAAGTGTTACTACATGTACAAAAATACAGCTGGAGCTCCGCCTTTCTGTAAAAGCAAAACGGATCTCCAAGCTGTTCAAAAAAAAAAAAGCTTCAGCACCTTGGATGACTGATGTGAGGTGCTGAAACTTTAGGGTCATGTTCTGGGGCCCATATGCAAATGAATTTATTTTGCAATAAGCAAAATTCCTTCACATTGATGCAAGATCCAAACCAGATCGAGTTTACTCTGCCGGGCTCCTGCAGGAGCTTGTGAAGATCAAATATGCTTGATTGTGGTAGTGATGGTGTTAATCAATAACCAAATGTGTAAAAAAACAAAAAGGGCAAGAAGTTCAATCTATACAAAAAAAGACGTATTATCTGTTTTATTATATATATACACAACGAATATATTTTTAGATGATTTCACCCGAAACCACCAAGACGTCCCTCTGACTGGAGGAGAGAAAGCAACAACAAACAAAAAAAGTAAAAAGTTTAAGGAAGGCCTTAATGTTATAGAAAATATTACTAAATAAAATATTTTTTATTACTAATAGACAACCGGACCAATAGTATTTTCCAGAAATGTTGGGTTATGTTTCATAGAATCTGTTTAACTTGATGTAAATATATATATATAATGTATATCAGCAAGAGATATTCTTGTTGTCTATTCTATGTGTTTATTTAATATGTATATCATTTCTTTTTCGAGTCTACAGGTGTTTTTATTTTCCAAAATACGTCATTCGCCTTTTTTTGGGCATTTGAACGAGTCGTTCTTTATTTTATAGTGATGTTTCCTGTTTGTATCGCATTGTAATTATTTTAAAAACAAAATAACACTTTGGGGGGGGTTTTTTTCCCCCCAGAGTTATTTGTCTATTTTTACAATGGTTAAAAAAATAAATAAAAAAACTATAAAAAGTATTGGTACTATCATAGGCACCGTATAAAGCAAAAATTCCTGTGTATATACGGCCTGTAGGTTTCTTACATTGCGGAAACGACGCCTAGGTCTTTCTAGCAGCTTTATTTTGTTATGGAAAGAAGAGATTTTGGTGATAAAACGTGCATTGCGTACATACGGATTTGGATTATATGTACATCCATGTTACGGACTTTTCTCTGTACATAAAGAAAAATGAACACAGAGTTGCTGTGCTGCCTCGTTTATTTCATAACGAATTTAACCGATATTGCTTTATATTGGAATATTAACTCACCGTGACGCTATGCTTAAATACTTTCATTATCTAGTTATTTAGGTTCTGTTTAACCCCTTCACTCCTGAGATCGCGATAACTCAGGTCTTCAAAGAGGCACAGTCAGGTGCCCGATATTGAGTTATCTCGATCTGCAGCTGAGCAGGACGAACGCAAATGCCATTCATTTGCTTTTGGGCTCCAGAAGGTGCCTTTAAGGTTATTTTAGCTCCATGGGTATGATGTCATAGGTGCTAAGTGTTTCCCAAACCTGTCCTCAGGACCCCCTAAGGCTGGGTTCACACCTAAGCGTTTTACAGCGCGTTCCTACGCACTGTAAAACGCTCAAACAGTGGAATCCCATGATTCCCTATGTGTGCATGTCACACCTGGGCGTTTCTCAGCGCGCATGAACGCGCTGATAAACGGCCGACGCACAAAGAAGTTCGGGAGCTTCTTTTCTGCAGATAGCCGCGCGTTCGCGGCCATATCATAGCCGCGAACGCGCGCAACGCGCGTGCGCGCGTTTGTATGCGCGAACGCGCGTAAAAAAACCGCACGCATTGTGCGACGCTGCGCAACGCGTAGGTGTGAACCCAGCCTAACAGGCCAGGTTTGCAGGATATGTGAAGCACAGCACAGGTGATATGATTTGCTGCTCAGGGATTGCAGGATTCAGTCTGCATTTCCACAAGGTGACCTGTAAAATCGGGCCTGGTTTAGGGTCCCGAGGAGAGGTTTTGGAAACACTGTGCTAACACGTTTTAAAGTTAGCTGGGATATATCCAAGGACTTTCACCCAGCTGAACCTGCACGAAGACCTGGACTGCAGTAACTCCTTTTGACCAGCAGGTGGTGACATGTCACTGCTGAACAGGTTATTCCAGTAAAGAAAACATTGGGAATATTCCCAAATACTTCCTATTGTGGAATTCATTAAAAGTTATTTTCGCCTGCTGGGCTGTCACATATCTGGACGCAGGCGCCGCAGGAGGAACAAACCCGGCGCTGGTTCATTCATGACTCCCTGAATCCGTCCCTCCATACCTCTTAGTCTCCAGCCTGCAAGAGGTGCAGGTGTACCTCATCACCAAGCCTGAAATTCCTATAAAGAACCAAAGCAACATGGGACATTGCTTTTGCATTGCTTACCTATCTACTAAGCTGCAATAGCCTCCTCTGCTAAACCTTCCCGTAAACGTCTGTATAACCTGTTGCCGAACCTTTGCCTGAAATCCTAGACTTTGTTGCCTGCTCCTTCTGATACTTTGCTGTGGAAACCTGGCTTCATTTATTTAAAGGCATAACAAGGAAAAAAGGTGTCATCTGCGCTCGTTTCTATGTGTTCCATGTACAACAAAACTGAGGTTTTTGTTTGTTTCAATGGCCATTGCAACGTAAGCTCACTCGCCACTTCACGGCACCTCTTTACAGAGTGAGTACCTAACATGTAACCAAAAGGCCGCTCTACTGAGCAGCTCCAAGCCCCTCCTGCTGCTTTTCAGCTAAGGAGAGGCAGAGATATGGTGGGTTTTATTTATACACGCACCAAACACTTCCCATTTGGGATTAAAAACAAAAACATGGAAAGAGGAACAGCTGCAGAACGACGGACTGGTGTTACAAGCATGATATACATAAATACAGAAAAAATGGCGTCGCGCCCATACTCACCGGAGCGGCAGCAACTGCCAGGAGTAACAGCCCAGTTAATGTATAAAACATAACAAGGAAAAAAAGTGTCATCTGCGCTCGTTTCTATGTGTTCCATGTACAACAAAACTGAGGTTCGGCAGCTGTTCCGCTTTCCATGTTTTTGTTTTTAATCCCAAATGGGAAGTGTTTGGTGCGTGTATAAATAAAACCCACCATCTCTGCCTCTCTTTGGCTGAAAAGCAGCAGGAGGGGCTTGGAGCTGCTCAGTAGAGCGGCCTTTTGGTTACATGTTAGGTACTCACTCTGTAAAGAGGTGCCTTGAAGTGGCGAGTGAGCTTACGTTGCAATGGCCATTGAAACAAACAAAAACCTCAGTTTTATTGTACATGGAACACATAGAAACGAGCGCAGATGACACCTTTTTTCCTTGTTATGTTTTATACATTAACTGGGCTGTTACTCCTGGCAGTTGCTGCCGCTCCAGTGAGTATGGGCGCGACGCCATTTTTTCTGTATTTATTTATTTATTTAAAGGCGTCTTCTTTATTCCTATACTTTATTCTTGCTGTAATCTCTGACTTCTCTCTTATTCATCGCACGTTGGGCTCGACCCGCAACCCTGCCAGCTATATCATGACATGGGCACTCTGAGCCACTGTTCCAAGCCTGCAATCTGCTCCAGCAGGCGCGGGCCAAATGGCTGCAACAGATGCCAACTGATCGGCTGCACCATGTCCCTGTTATCCCCACTGCGAGACCCTGGCAAACTGGCCACCACAGACCCCGGGCCAATTGGCCACAACAGCTTGCAACCAGTTGACACTGAGGCAGCGGCCGGTCAGCATTCCGAGGCCCCGGCCAGTCAGCATTCCGAGGCCCCGGCCGGTCAGCATTCTGCGGCGCAGGCCATTCGAGGCTTCAGCTGCTTGGCTCTTTGAGGTCCAGGCCTAAATCTGCTAAAATTGGCCCAACCTACTGTGCCACTGAATAGTCAGTCTGCCTCTAGAGGGCGCCCATGGGATAGGGGAGTAATATAAGTGGACACACACATGGAGGGGTAAATGTAAGGGGGCACACCTACACGGGGTGGGGGGAATGGATGGGGATGCATACTCCCCCCTAATGAAGCAGGGAAGCTCTCCATCAGCAATGCGCTCTCTCTCTCTGCTCTGTTTTCAGTCCTCCCTCTTCCTATTTTTGGGTATGAGTCAATGAGAGTGGCCGCCATACTGGGGTGGACGGTTTCCTTAACCCTTTCACTGCGGAGGACGCGCTCAGCGCCTCCACCCGCAGTGTCGTTCCATGCGGACGCGCTCAGCGCGTCCTCCCTTTGTGGCCAGCGATCGGCCAGACTCCGGCCGATCGCTGTGCCCCCCGGTGCGGGCTGACATCCTCGATGTCAGCCCAGCACTCGGGGACCCCGGCGGGGCCATTACATGTCATTGCGGCGGCACAATGACATCTAATTCAGGTGCGCCCCCCCACGTGTGCGGAGGAGGTGCCTGAAAGGGAAGGGGGGAGGTCCTTCGGACCTCCCTCCCGATAGCCGGGGTGCACTGGGTTAAGCCAGGCACTGTTTGGAAGGGCACAGCCTGCCCTTCCAAACGGTGGCTGTCATTAACCCCTGGGGAGCCGGATCACGATTCGGCGCTGAAAAGCGCCGGATAGTGATCCTTTCCCGGAGCTGGCCGACATCTTGGACGTCGGCCAAGCCTCCGGGAACTCCCCCTGAGGACTGGCGTCATCGTGCATAACACGATGACGCCAGTCCTGGAGTTAACCCCTAGCTGCCAGCAATGGTGGAGATAGGCGGGTTCATTGGAACCGCCTATCTCCCGATCCGTGGCAGCTAGGGGCCAGAGCATGGCCTTTCCAACGATACCAAACTTGAACATGTAAAAAGTTTTTTTTTAAAAAAATATTTCAAAAAACAATTCTAAAAAAAAAATAAACAAGTTGGTTTTTTTTTTTGGGTTTTGTTAATGCAGCAATATTGTTCCCATTTCAATTATAATGTGAATAATAATGCTGCACTAACGATTTTTGTATGCTGTGCGTTTGTTAAAAATAGCAAACTTTTCCCCAAAAAAAAGTTACGGGTCCCCATTTCTAATTTTTTTAACAAGCGCACCCCATACAAAATATAACCACAAACGATCGCATGTTAAAGTCTGAATAAAAACACTTTACACATTGTAAATTATTGAAAATTCAAATTTTATTGCGTTTTTTGTTATAATATACAGACAGGACATGACGTATACATATAATAATGACATATTATGAATCTGCACAGTCTGCCGGAAAGAACGATATATAATATGTCTGGGTCATATATTAAAATATGGCTTCAAAACGAGGTTAAACATGATGAGCGAAAGCGGTAAAAATGAGCTCAGCACAGAGGTGTGAAAAGCCTCAGCAGCGAAAGGGTTAAAGGCCTTTCTGTCTGTTTAATGGTCTGGAGGCAGGACCTTGCAATAAAGACACACAGAGCATGTGTCAAACGCCCCCAGGCAGAACAGAGGGCAATAAACGCCCAATTGAGAGGCGTCTATATGGTCCTGTCCCTCTGCTAACAAAATGTATTTATTTATAAAGGATGTTACCAGGAAGGATACATTGAGATTTCTCTCGTTTTCACGTATGTCCAGATGTAAAAACCACAAAACAAGAAACACAGGTTTGTCTACTTACCTAAACCCCCGGAGAAACAATCTCCAGACGACACACAAATTATTCTTTTATTTCATTTTTTTGAACCAATAAACAGGTGGGCCGCTGCCCCAATGGAGGTGCCTCCACTGTTTGTATATATATATATATATATATATATGTGTGTGTATATATATTTTAAGTATGTGTGTGTGTATATCTGTATGTGTGTATATATTTATGCATGTAAGTTAGTATATGTATGTATGTTTTTATTTATGCACACCTATAGAGCTGTGTGTATACCTGTATGTATATTTATGTATGTACTGTATATGTATCTGTGTGTGTATATAGCAGTGTGTGTATATAGCTGTGTGTATATAGCAGTGTGTTTGTGTATATTGCTGTGTGTGTATATAGCAGTGTATGTTTGTGTATATTGCTGTGTGTGTTATAGCAGTGTATGTTTGTGTATATAGCTGTGTGTATATAGCAGTGTGTTTGTGTATATTGCTGTGTGTGTATATAGCAGTATATAGCTGCTGTGTGTATCAGCAGTGTATGTTTGTGTATATTGCTGTGTGTGTATATAGCAGTGTATATAGCTGTGTGTGTATATAGCAGTGTATGTTTGTGTATATTGCTGTGTGTGTATATAGCTGTGTGTGTATATAGCAGTGTATGTTTGTGTATATAGCTGGTGTGTTAAATAGCAGTGTGTGTGTGTATATAGCAGTGTTTTGTGTATATTGCTGTGTGTGTATATAGCAGTGTATGTTTGTGTATATTGCTGTGTGTGTATATAGCAGTGTATGTTTGTGTATATAGCTGTGTGTATATAGCAGTGTGTTTGTGTATATTGCTGTGTGTGTATATAGCAGTGTATATAGCTGTGTGTGTATATAGCAGTGTATGTTTGTGTATATTGCTGTGTGTGTATATAGCAGTGTATATAGCTGTGTGTGTATATAGCAGTGTATGTTTGTGTATATTGCTGTGTGTGTATATAGCTGTGTGTGTATATAGCAGTGTATGTTTGTGTATATAGCTGTGTGTGTAAATAGCAGTGTGTGTGTGTATATAGCAGTGTATGTTTGTGTATATAGCTGTGTGTGTAAATAGCAGTGTGTGTGTGTATATAGCAGTGTATATAGCTGTGTGTGTATATAGCAGTGTATGTTTGTGTATATTGCTGTGTGTGTATATAGCTGTGTGTGTATATAGCAGTGTATGTTTGTGTATATTGCTGTGTGTGTATATAGCTGTGTGTGTAAATAGCAGTGTATGTTTGTGTATATAGCTGTGTGTGTATATAGCGGTGTATGTTGTGTGTATATAGCAGTGTATGTGTGTGTATATAGCTGTGTATGTTTGTGTATACACTCCTGTGCCCCGCCCTCAGCCTGGCCCTCCCTCGCATGTCATTGTGTCCCTGTCACCTTGTTGCCAGGAGCAGCTGTCACTCAGTGACACACCCTTGCCCCGCCCTCTCTTCCTCTCGTCTTCACGCCATTCCTGCTTTACGGTTAGAGTTCTAAGCGCAGAGCACAGAGAATGCCTGAAAGTCGCCGTCCATATTGGTGCACCTTCTCCCCGCACAGCCTGAAGTACCCAGAAGACTCACTTCGCCATGTTTCCTCTTGGAGGCGGTGCCCGTTACACCCTTTTGCCGTCAGCGCCCGTTGTTAGCCCGCAGGCTAGTGCTGGCATCTCTGAAGAAACTACAGAACGCCCGCTACAATACACGACGCTTGGGGTGTACCAAGATGGCGTCGCGGGGCTGGCAGGCAGTGACTGGAGGGAGAGCGCCCCCTGGCGGTAGGCGGGACACGGAGCTCCTGTCGTAAATGTTACCGTTTCGCCGGGGAGGTCATTGAAGAAGGAGAGGACCGAGGCCCTGAGCGCTCTCCCTGCAAACATGCTCCGCCTGTGCCTGAGGCTCCGCGGCCCTCTCCGTCCTGTCCAGCCGAGCCCTGCAGCCCGGCTCCGGAGGTACCACGCGGGCCCCGCCAGCAGGCTCAGAGCGCTCACCGGGAAGCCAGCCATCTCTCCACTCTGTAATGCAGCGGCGGCAGGGAAACCGGGGACCCCCACCGGGAGGAGGTGGTACAGTCTGCCGCCCCACCAGAAGGTAAGAACACACGGTGCTGGAAGTGACCATGTGTGACACGGGGGGGGGAGGTGGCCCAGTGGGCTCCTATCACTTTTCTATGCTGCTGGGCGTCTTGTGAAAAGTGCTGCCCTGCATTATAAAGCATTCACAGGCGTGCTGCAGCAAAATGGTGCATTACATGGGAAAGGAAGTGACTGCATGCTGGGAGGAGCAGGCCAAGGTGACATTTACATGCCAAAAATACCCATGGGGCACAGAGGGGGGGGTATTGCACCGGGGCACAGAGGGGGGGGTATTGCACCGGGGCACAGAGGGGGGGGGGGTATTGCACGGGGCACAGAGGGGGGGTATTGCACGGGGCACAGAGGGGGGGGGGTATTGCACCGGGGCACAGAGGGGGGGGGTATTGCACCGGGGCACAGAGGGGGGGGTATTGCACCGGGGCACAGAGGGGGGGGTATTGCACCGGGGCACAGAGGGGGGGGGTATTGCACCGGGGCACAGAGGGGGGGGGTATTGCACCGGGGCACAGAGGGGGGGGTATTGCACCGGGGCACAGAGGGGGGTATATTGCACCGGGCACAGAGGGGGGGGGGTATTGCACCGGGGCACAGGGGGGGGGTATTGCACCGGGGCACAGAGGGGGGGGGTATTGCACCGGGGCACAGAGGGGGGGGTATTGCACCGGGGCACAGAGGGGGGGGGTATTGCACCGGGCACAGAGGGGGGGGGTATTGCACCGGCACAGAGGGGGGGGTATTGCACCGGGGCACAGGGGGGTATTGCACCGGGGCACAGAGGGGGGGGTATTGCACCGGGCACAGAGGGGGGGGTATTGCACGGGGCACAGAGGGGGGGGGGTATTGCACCGGGGCACAGAGGGGGGGGGGGTATTGCACCGGGGCACAGAGGGGGGGGGGTATTGCACCGGGCACAGAGGGGGGGGTATTGCACCGGGGCACAGAGGGGGGGGGGTATTGCACCGGGGCACAGAGGGGGGGGGGTATTGCACCGGGGCACAGGGGGGGGGGGGTATTGCACCGGGGCACAGAGGGGGGGGGGTATTGCACCGGGGCACAGAGGGGGGGGGTATTGCACCGGGGCACAGAGGGGGGGGGTATTGCACCGGGGCACAGAGGGGGGGGGTATTGCACCGGGCACAGAGGGGGGGGGGTATTGCACCGGGCACAGAGGGGGGGGGGTATTGCACCGGGGCACAGGGGGGGGGTATTGCACCGGGGCACAGAGGGGGGGGGGTATTGCACCGGGGCACAGAGGGGGGGGGTATTGCACCGGGGCACAGAGGGGGGGGGTATTGCACCGGGGCACAGAGGGGGGGGGTATTGCACCGGGGCACAGAGGGGGGGGTATTGCACCGGGGCACAGGGGGGGGGTATTGCACCGGGGCACAGAGGGGGGGGGTATTGCACCGGGGCACAGAGGGGGGGGGTATTGCACCGGGGCACAGAGGGGGGGGTATTGCACCGGGGCACAGAGGGGGGGGGGTATTGCACCGGGGCACAGAGGGGGGGGGGTATTGCACCGGGACACTAAACATGAGCTCTGTATCATCTTAAAGTGGTCAGGATGTGAGGGGTACCAATCCCACACCGTTCTGAGGAAAACATTTGAAGCAGAGGAATTTCCTCCATCAACGCCAGCATCATCGGCAGCCGGGATTTTCAGTTTCCCGGTGTGTGTCGCCAGATCGGACCCGGTTGATGCAAGCATTCTCACAGAGGCAGCCAATGGAACGGATCTGTGCATGCGCGTGCAGCTCCATTCCCTCGCTCTACGCTGGCGCTACGAAGCTTGCCTTGGTAAAGTGCGCAAGTTGCGAGTGATGCACGCTCCGTGACCTTGACTCTCCAGATGTTTTGGAACTACATCTCACGTGATGCTCAGCCAATCATTTGGTTGCCTGAGGCTCATGGGAGATGTATTTCCAAAACCTCCCCTGACATACAGTGAACCGAAATCCCGCGTCTCGTCCTGCTGATAGGTGCGTTATGGGCAACGGGTCAAAGACTCGTGTTTTGCCATGTCTGGGATTTTTTTGTTTCTTTTATGGCTGTCACCATGTATTTATCCTCCGTCACCGCCCTGGCAGAGCTTCGGTAGAGGTTTCTCGCTCAGGAATTTATTGGCATTTATTGGACGCATATTTTTGTTTCCAGATCTGTTTAACTCTTACGCTAGGGTCAGACGAACGCATTTTTTGCGTTGTCTGTGAAAAAGTGCGTTCGAACGAATGGACGTATTTTTTCACGGAATACGCGATAGCGGTCATACGATGCGCATTTGCGTCCGTGTTTTTGAACGGATCATCAATAAAACCCATTTTGTGTCTGGACGTTATGTTGGCCGGACATTAGCAGCGTCTGACATCTCCCAATCACACACACACGCCGCTAGCGGACGCAGCGCACTCTGTACGTCAGTACTAGCGGTATCACGTTCTCTAAAAAAATGCGTTGCCGATTGTGTTGCGCAGCCGCACTTTTGTGCGGCCATACTTCGTATGTTGGCCGTCATTTGCTGCTACTACGGGCGTGATAAAGTGCGGCTGCACGCGCGTTCGCACTGCGTTCGTCTGACCCTAGCCTTAGTGCAGTCTGCGCTTTTATACCCCCCCCCCCCCCTCACTGAAATCTGTAAATTTAAAGCATCGTGGTCCTCAGGCCGCGCAGGACGTCCCTGCACCTCCCTTGTTTATTCTCGTCCATGCTTATTATTAAAATATAACATTTTATTTATGTGATTATTTGTGTAAATAGTTTATTATACAGTTTCAAGCCACGTTTAGGAGAGATTTGAACCTTTTTTTATTAGGGTCGGGCCGATGTTCCTATGTTTGTTTTTTATAAAGCATAATCAAGATATTTGATGCCAGATATAAAATTCTAGAAGCCAGTGACAGCCTGTCCCCTGGGTTTACAAGCCCTGTTTATAGATCCGTCTCTCGCACTGGATGCCTTTCCCAATAATTAGAGATACACAGGTACATTCAATTCATCATCCCTTTAATCCTTTATGGGTGGCATCTTCCTGACAGTCTGTGCCCCGCAGCCATGAACGTGCCTCTGTGTGGGCGCGAGGGAGGCGTCACAGGGTTTAATTGTTTAACAATGTTATTGGCACTTGTTTAACCCAAAATAATTAATATCGTTTTTTAAGGCGATCCACTGATCCCGCTGTAAGATTTCTTTTGTATCAATGAAGGGAATGTTTGTATCTGATGATAAAGTTATTTATTTTGGATCTAGTAGCCGCCGGCTTCTTGAATTTAAGACTGGGTTCACACCTAAGCGTTTTACAGCGGGCTCCTGCGCGCTGTAAAACGCTCAAACAGTGAAATACCATTATTCCCTATGTGGGCATATCACACCTGGCCGTTTCTCAGCACGCAGGAACGCGCTGATAAACGCCCTACGACCAAAGAAGTGCGGGAGCTTCTTTGGGGCAGTTATCAGCGCGTTCGCGGCCATATCATAGCCGCGAACGCGCTGCAACGCACGTTCGCGCGTTTTTTGTATGCGCGAACGCGCGTAAAAAAAACTCGCGCGACGCTGCGCTACGCCGTGGTGTGAACCCAGCAATGTCTGAATTACTCTGCACAAATCTACATCCCCAAAACCCGAGCCGCGGCCCGGCTGCCAACATGCGGAAGCAAGGACGGTGCTCCTTTTGGGATCGTCATGTGATGCTATACATGTATACGCACTTATTCTGGGGTGCGCTGCGTAATTATATTATTATGTTCAGGTGCCCGTGTTTGTTTTCATCCTCTCTGCTGCTCTACAGTCTCAGTTACCCTCTATTACTGTTTGTGACCCTCTAGGTGCCTTTGCCCGCCTTGTCGCCTACGATGCAGAATGGAACCATCGCTCGCTGGGAGAAAAACGTTGGAGATAAGATTAACGAGGGAGACCTCATCGCTGAGGTATGATCGAGATGCTCAACGCACGCCGTCTACTCATTTTACTATTTATTTTTTCGTATGCAAACTTTAAATCGTGAAAACACAAGCGTTTCTGAAGTGATCTGTATGGGGGGGGGGGGACACGACCCCCCCCCCCAATTCTTTTCAGAATCCAGCTCCAAGCATCTAGCCGGGTCCAACCATAATTTCCACGGAAACTGTTTATGTTGTCGAGGCGGCAGACGAGGAAACCTTTTGCGTCCGTCTGACCGCACTGTTTGCCGTCCGTCGTAGCTTTATAAAGGAGTCAATTAAACACACCACACGAAGCCCATGCGCACTCGTTCATGGACGGGCAAAGCATAAAGCCACGGACGCAAAAATAACATCGGCATAAAAAAGCTAAACGGACGCAGAAACAACGCCGCCATGTATTTTCCTAGCGCGTGACGACATCAGACGTTACGGACGCACTTTACGCAGAACTCACAATATCTCCCGTGAAAAAGTGTGTCTGTAACGGGCGCAGTACAGTATGCTCGTGTGCCGGCTGCCTTACACTTTTTTTTTTTTTTACGTGTGTATGTGTGTGGATGGGGGAGAAAAGATATACGCCCCCCACAATATATATTACATGTCATGTGAAGAATCTACTTTAAGAGACTTTATATTGGATTTTAATCCGTGTAGCAGAAAAACACCCGGCGGCTTCTGTTACAGGAGCTGAACCTGGATGCATGATCTTTATTTTTGATCTTTACAGCATAGTTTGGGGTTAAAAACCTTGTAAAAAAAAAATCTTTAATGGGTTAAAAATTGTTATAATCCAGACTTTAACCCTTTAAAGATTATATGAGCTACTGTTAAAGTCTTTGAGTTTGTGCTCTCCTCTTGGTTTATTGTAATTTTTGTCTTGAAGCACTCGCCCGCTATGCTTAGTAAAGTGTGTGTGTGTGTGTGTGTGTGTGTGTGTGTGTGTGTGTATATTTTGTTATTGTTTTGTTTTTCAGTAGCGGCAGTATTACTGATCATTGCGTCTCTCATACGTTTCTATCCGATACTCAGGTAGAGACAGACAAAGCCACGGTGGGTTTCGAGAGCCTGGAGGAATGTTACATGGCCAAAATCCTGGTGGCGGAAGGAACCAGAGACGTCCCCATCGGTTCTATCATCTGTATAACTGTGGATAAGTGAGTACAGGGAGAAGGAGACGTCACATATTTATACGTATGGTTAAAGGTGAGCTCTATTCAGTCCTGGTGTCTCAGAGCTCCTTACAGAGCGTCCACCGCGTAGCATCGGACTATATACAGCGCAGACAGAAAATACCCAGATCCTTCACTTATTCCCCCCCCCCCCGCCTTTTGCTGATATTTTTTTTTTTTTTAATGAAACTCTGCACTCGATAACCCATAATGACAAAGCAAAAGATTTTTGACAACGCTGCAAGTAAATCCTATTGATATCAGTATTCCGAGCCTGAGTTGAGTTCGGCGCAGTGTATGAAGCTGCACAACCCTGATTTTTAACTATAAATATTTATCAATTTTATTTTCTAAAATATTTAACCCTTTCACGCCAAGTGGTGTAACATGACTGCTTCGAAAACCGCCACTATTTGACTAGTGATTGTCACGGCACATGGTCAGTTGATCAGGGTTATGCTCGTCTTGGACGCCGGTAGTGTCGTTGCCGGCAGCTGGTTCACTCCTGCACCCATGTGGTTGGTATGAGTGGCCGCCACATTGATCACATGGCTCTGCGACGTGAAGGATTCCTTCCTCCTCAGGAAGCACCTCTGGCCACTCACAACAAAGGAAATTTACACCCCCTCCCCGTGATCAAACCTTTTGAAACACAAGACTGTTCCAGCCAAACGTTTCATCCGATACGTCACACTCTGTGTACATTGCTGTGCTCGGTGGTGGATCTGCTTTGGTTACACGATTCTTCCATGTTACCCGTGGACTTTCCCAGATTGTGTTTTTTTTTTTTTTTTTTTTATCTCCCTAGGCCGGAATTTGTCGACTCTTTCAAAAACTACACCTTGAACGGTGCAGCGGCTGCTCCTGCAACGCCTCCTCCGATTGCTGCTTCAGTCGCCCCACAGCCTGCGGTGCAATCCCCTGGCAGCACGTACCCCACGCACATGAAGGTGACACATACTGATTTGTTTCTTGCATGTAACAAATCTGTTTATTACTGTTCCCTCGACCAGGCCGCTGCATCTCCTCTTGGCTCCAAAGACCTCCCAGAACTACATGTCACATGATGCTATGTCCGCATTAATAAGATGTGATAAAATGCCTCATTTACCAGATTGGGTTTATTATGGTTTAGGTTTTGTTGACAACCATTATAGTGGCCTTTTTGAGGAGCACTAAGGTAAATTGATCAATGTGTGACATGTCTGTTTGAAACTTCTTCTGGGATCGGCTGTCACTGGACTATTGTGAAACACAAGTACAATGGCGCATAAAGTGTCCATACTGTATCTATACTGATTACCAGTATTATATAGGTTCCCCCAGAACTTAATCTTGATTTCTTTCTCAGTTTTGTTTCTCTCCAGATTTCTGGAAAAAATAGGGAAAAGACACTATATAGTGTAGTAAAATTTAAATGCAAAAAAAACACAAACTCACAAAAATACAGCACATATCAAATGTGCATATAAGCGTTTGCTGGTGATCGAGAGGTTTGAGCCACAGTAGCAAACGCTTAAATGCACATTTGATATGTGCTGTTTTTTTTGCGTTTTTAATTGGCATTAACATTTACTATTTATAGTGTCTCTTCTCTAATAATATAAAATATATATATATATATATATTTTATATTTCCAGAAATCTGGAGAGAAAAATTGAACGAAATGAAGATTAAGGCTGGTGTCAGACGAGCGCACTGCAGAGTGGAAGGAACATCCGTGAGAGCAGACGTTCCTTCTACTCTCCGCTGCCGCTGAGTGCGTTCAGCTGTGCTTTGCAGCTCCGTTGACGCGCTTTCTAGCGCATCAACGGAGAGATTCGCTACAGGGATGCTTGCTGCGCTCGCAGTTCGTGTGACCGGCCCCGTCGCTGTGACGGGCGCCGGTAAGTACGGGCGCACTAGGTAGGCTTGTGTCAGACGAGCGCAAGTTCTGGGGGAACCCAACTGTGTCTGGGGAACCCCTATAATACTGGTAATCCGTATACATATGTACGCTTTTTATGCGCCTTTGTATTTGCGGTTCAATGTATTTCTGTGGGGTTACAAGGTACCCTCAACTTTGGACAGTTGACCATTTCACATGTTTTTTTATATATACAATGTATCACTGGATTATTGCTTTGACTTAATAATGATAAATCTGCAACAAAGTGCTCTATAATAATTATTGCTGCTCACAAACAGTTCCATGGTTCTAGGTGAGCATGGCGCACACACAGACCGTGCTGTCATTTGCAGCAATGTCACCTGCTGGTGTTTGAATTTTGTGGATAGCCGAAGTTCACATGTTACAACAACGGTGAACGTCGGGACTTGGTGAAATACAGGTAGAGCACCGGTTATCCGGAATGCAAGGGACCCCTGAGCATTCCCGATTTCCGAATCCAATGTTTGAGAAGTAGGAGAATGTGGAGGGAGAGCCACAGCCCCCTTCCTGCTGCCGCCACCAGCACGTACCCATGCTAGGAGCACTGTGCGGGGTTACTCCGCAAACCTGATGCATGGCGTCAGCGTGAGGCAGAGCACCTTGTCACAAGCTGGGGCTGCACAGACGCTCCCAGCGTGCGCCAGGGTCTGCTGCGGTGCTCAGGAGCCGGCTTCCCAAGCACCTGTCTGGAGTGTCTTAATCCAGAAATGCTAAAATCTGAATGGTTACGAAAACTCCTGTTTTCAGGAATTCCTGGATTTTAGAATTTTGGATAAAGGTGCCGACCTGTAAATAGTTTTTAGATTTAGACGTATTGAGAGATTCCTGCGTGGGTTAATATCACCTTCACTCGTTGCGCCTGGTGCTTGTGCGGCCGATGCAAACCTGTGTTTCACATAACTTGTCTTTTACTTGATGATGATGCTTTATGTTGTTTGGTTTGTCAGGAGTGACGGCCTTTTTTTCACCTTGCTGCACAGATCAATTTGCCAGCTCTTTCACCGACTATGACAATGGGCACGATCCAAAAGTGGGAGAAGAGGGTCGGAGAGAGACTGACGGAGGGGGACCTCCTGGCTGAAATCGAGACGGACAAAGCCACAATAGGTATGCACAACTCGACCCGCATGGACAGGGGACATTTTGTGTGATGTGACATTATTTACCGTATTTTACCAGGAAGGATACATTGAGATTTCTCTCGTTTTCAAGTATGTCCTGGGTGGCGAGTATGTACCGTTAGGTGTCTCGCCCAAGGACACTTACTGGAGAGGTGCCCTTGCTGGGATCGAACCCACGTCTCCACAGGCTCTCTCCACGCAGAGTAGTGATGTTGCCTCTACTCCATCCAGCCGGTACTACCGGTCTTTGTGCTATACGCAGCACACACTGTGTCATACCGGCTTCAAACACAATGGGGAAATCCTAGGCAAAATAATATGGATTTGGCGGCAGGATACAGCCACGTACCCCGCACGCCTCCACTGCATGCAGGACACATAAATGTACAGTAAGCGCCTGAAAAAATAGCGCAAGAACACAAGCTGCAACTTGACTCGCAGTGAATTCGTAACGACATTTAGGCTGGGGTCAGACAAACGCAGTGCAAACGCGCGTGCAGCCGCACTTTATCACGGCCGTAGTAGCAGCAAATGACGGGCAATATACGAAGTAAGGCCGCACAAAAGTTCGGCCGGGCAACACAAGCGGCAAACAAACGCATTTTTTTCGAGAACGTGAAACCCCTAGTACTGACGTACAGAGTGCGCTGCGTCCGCTAGCGGCGTGTGTGCGTGATTAGGAGACGTCAGACGCTGCTAATGTCCGGCCAACATAACGTCCAGACGCAGAAAGGGTTTTATTGATGATCCGTACAAAATCACGGACGAAAATGCACATCGTATGACCGCTATCGCGTATTTCTGACCGTAGCCTAATTTGTGTGGACGTTATTGCCGGCCTGGAGCTGCACCCGTGGCTTGCAGAGTGTAAGTGCTCGCTGTACCTTTTTGTAGTGATGGTGTCCTCTGCTGCACACATGAATTCTGTATGGACAGTTGCATGTGAGTGTGTTTTGTGTACACAGTAACCGCCAGTGTTTGGAAACGTTCATCTTCACCGTGGAACTTCTCCTTGTGTCTCGTCTTGGATTTTTCTTTTATGAAGCGCCGGCCTTCTCGTTGTAACAACGGCAAACACTTGCCCTTTTTGCGTAAACGGCACATGAATGAGCGCATGATTGTGTGTATGTATTGCTCACACATAGACATAACAAGCATATATTCTGTAAAATAGTCATGCCCTTAATGAGCTAAAAAAAAGTTTGATTATGGTAAAATTTAAAAAAAAAAAATTCTTAATATAAACAGACCTAACAAAATGTTGTGTAGCCCAGGTCTAGGCCTGGTGTATAAAGACTTGTTTAACAAAAAAAAAGTCTTTATACAAAAGGCCTTGACCTTGGCTACACAACACTGTTATTTGTTAATCTGATTACCTTTTTTTTCTTTCTTGAAGGAAAATATTTCAAAATTTTACAATCTCTATACTTTTTTTTTTTTTTTTTTCCTCCATTCCTTTTGGGGTTCGCCCCTGCACAAACTCGGACAGAGATTGATCCCTTTTTCCTTACCTTGTATAGCTTGGAATAAAGACGAGACAGAGGAGATATGATAGAAACATTTAAATACGTAAAGGGAATCCACAAGGTAGAGGAAGGGAGTATATTTAAACGGAAACAAAGTAGCAAAACAAGAGGACATAGTCTTCGATTAGAGGGGCAAAGGTTTAAAAGGAACATCAGGAAGCATTATTTTACTGAGAGGGTGGTGGATACATGGAACAGTCTTCCAGTAGAAGTGGTAGAGGCCAAAACAGTAATTGAATTTAAGCAGGCATGGGATAGGCATAAGGCTATCCTAAACAAAAGATAAATCCAGGTAAAGTATCCATGTAATTGGGCAGACTAGATGGGCCGAAAGGTTCTTATCTATGTTTCTTTCGATCTATAATATTGGCGTTGCACCAAACTTGGTTCTGTTTCCATCACAGATTTACTCCCCCTATATCGGTCATCACAGAATACCTTTCCATCGCTCTGTCTGATAATCCTCGTTGCAGCCCGGCCTTTCATGCTGTCCTCTCTCTCTCTCGCAGGTTTTGAGGTGCAGGAGGAAGGCTATTTAGCCAAGATCCTTGTAGCTGAAGGAACGCGTGACGTCCCTCTGGGAACCCCTCTCTGTATAATCGTAGAGAAGGAGTCTGACATCGCCAGCTTCGCGGATTACAAGGAGTCCGACGTGACCGATATCAAACCACAGCCTGCACCTTCCGCCCCGGTAAGGCCTGGTTGGGAACATTACAGGATCTCTCTCCATCGCCGGGCTGCCGTCTTCTCCGGCTCAGTGTGCATGTGTCGCGTGCAGCTTAAGCCGGCGATTTAACGTGCTGCCATGCAGCATTGCAGTAATTCCCTGTGCGCACCATATCGAGATCCTGTTAGGACGGCAAACCCTTTTAGGTCGATCGTGGGAAAGTCGAGGATTAACAAAAAGACTATTAAAACATTAAAGGGACGCTCTGCAAATCCTGACCACTTCTTACTTTTAACATGTGAGAACATTTAGGTCAGGAGGGAGAAGTCCGCAGACTCCTTCAAAATAGGAATATTGTGTTACAAAATAATAATAAAAGGTTGTCCCCTGCGCTGATCCCTGCGGCTCCATGCGAAACAAAACAGGTTTTAGTTTACTATAATGGCCATTAAAGGGATAAGCCCACCCGCCACATCACGGCAACCTCTGGTTAGGTGGGTCCTAACCTAATGTAACCAAACCTTGCCTACCAGCAACTGCACGTCCTCCCGCTGCTTTTCAGCCAAGAGCAAAAAAAGTGGTTTATATTTATACCCTCATAAAGACATTTTCTTTTAAGGCTGCAGGGGTTCCGCCAAGTCCACCAACGCCTGCCGCCGCCGCTGCTGCTCCCAGTCCCGTGCCTTCTGGTGCCAAGGGCAGGGTGTTCGTCAGCCCGCTGGCCAAAAAACTTGCATCAGTAAAAGGCATAGACCTCCGACAAGTAAAAGGTGAGCAGCGTCTGATGTCGGTCTAACCGGTGTGCGTTCTTTTTCTCGTTGCAATTTGCGCATCTATTTATAATTTTCTTCCAGGTGGATAATCCTGGTTTTAAAGTTTTTATTAAATCCACGCTGGTAAAATAAAATTTGCATTTTTAGCAAATGAAACGGAGCGTTTAATGCATCGGGTTTACTTTCTTTAAGTTTTTGAAAAGGCAGAGCAAACAATGAGAATTAAACGCTTTGTTCACGAAGATATTCCCACAGGTCAAAGTGTGTGTTAATGCTTTTAAATACGACGTAACCCATATGTGGTGAGGGGGGACAAGAGCTGTGTTTAACCGGGACACATCTGGCAACCATTTAGCGCAGGTGTGGGCAACTGCGGCCCTCCAGATGTTTTGAAGCTACATTTCCCATGATGCTCGGCTGCTCATTAGGTTTGCAGAGCCTCGAGGGAAATCTAGTTTCGAAACCTTTTGGAGGGCCAGGGTTGCTGAGCCCTGATTTATAGGAATATTTAATATGTCATTTTGCTGCCCTGTCCCGAGATACTTGTAATTACAAAGAAATCCTGGTGTAATTTGTTACAGATATTTATAAAATGTTTATCAGGAACAAATTGCACCAGGATTTCTATTACGAGTATCGCAGGACAGGGCAGCAAAATGACATATTGTAATATTAAATATTCCTATAAATCAGAAGTCGGCAAACCTGGCCCTCCAAATGTTTTGGAACTAGAAGGGTTAGTCAAAGAGATCCAAAAATGGCTGCCAAAAGGTAACCGAACGCTGAAAATCCAGATGTTTTTGCAGGTTTCGGTGTGCGTTCACCCTCGTTTTGCGTTGAGTTTTCGGTGGGTTTGCGGCAGCTTTTCCCTGCATTACGACGGCCCTGTGGTGTTTGCTGAATACACCGCAGGGTCGCCGAAATGGGATCGCCAAATCACACCGAATTTAAGAGAACGAAAAGTCACCGAACGTGCGGCGACTTTTCAATTCTCTTTGAATAACCCCTGTTGATTTCCCTTGAGGCTCTGCAGACCTAATGAGCACTTGAGCATCATGGGAAATGTAGTTTCAAAACATCTGGAGGGATATAGTTGCCCACACCTGCTTCAGTTTGTGGAGCTGCTGCATCTTCTTTCACCACTTCCTTTCTAACCCAGCTTTCTTGACAACACAATAAACTGATCCTGGCTTTCAGTACACATCTTGTGGCTAAATGGGTGTCGCCAACATGGATATATATCAAGGTTAAAATCGCGTAGGCTTGAGGTTGACTATACCGCTGCTAATTCGCACTTTCAGTCCGTGCTCTTCCTCTCCCTTCACTTATCCTCCCGTAAACCTCTTCTCTTTCCATTGTGTCTGTTTTTATTCTCACACTGTGATTTTTATTTATTCTTAGGTACCGGGCCAGATGGAAGGATTACTAAGAAAGACATTGCTTCCTTTGTTCCTCCTAAGGTCGCTCCTGTAAGTATTATTTATTTATAAAGGATTTTACCAGGAAGGATACATTGAGCTTTCTCTCGTTTTAAAGTATGTCCTGGGTCCAAGAAACATTGAATTTGTTACAGTAGGTACAGTATCTCCTGTCTTCTCCTTTTTAAAGCTGCTTTAAACGTGGACCTAGGGGGTAGGGACTGTCGATAACTCGCCATCTGTGTATTTTTTTTTCTCGCTGTTTGTAGCCATATTGATGGTTTCTCTTCATTTATCTGAACCGTCCAGGCTCCCGCTGCAGCACCAACCCCTGCGGCCGCACCACCATCACCAGCGGTGGCTGCCGTCCCCACCGGGGTCTTCACAGATATTCCTATCAGCAACATCAGGAAGGTAAGATGGATTGGATTGATCCAGAGGGGTGGGACGGTTCCTGTTGAAATGTCTTTAGGTTCCTTTTATACTCTTGTTAATCTTATTAAAAATAATACAAATCTTAAAGCCCCTTCATCAGGAGTGAACGTAAGATGCGAGGGGTGCGGGTACAAGTGGAGGATACTAACAGATCACCGGCTGAGAGAAGTGACGGGGGAGGAACATACCTGCTAATAAAAATACAATTAAGGGGAGAAAATGGCTGCTTTATGTATCTCTATCTTTTTAATGCAGTGAGAAAGACACGGCTCTATTTGACTTTAAAACAAAAACCTGAAGATATATTGTATATCTCATATATGAGATTTTATATCCTTTATATCTCTCATATAATATCTCTCATTATGCGATATTATATCTCATCTCTTATAAGAGATATTATAATATAATGAGATAGATGAGATATATTATAATATATCTCCTCTCGAGAGATTAAGATGAGAAATATATATCTCATCTTATAACATATCTCACATCTCATATTACAATATATTATAAGATATATCTTATAAGAGATATTATCTCTTATAATATCTCATATATGAGAGATATATGATCTCTCATTTGAGAGATATGAGATCATATATAAGATATGAGATATGATATATCTCATATTATATCTTCTAATATGAGATTATATCTCATAAAAAGGTATTCGCCAGGACGCATCGGTTCGGGGTTTCACTCGTTTTCCAGGTCATCCTGGGACAGGCTAGAAAAGCAATATATTCCGATCTTAAACACGTTCTGGCTTGATTAGACATTCAGAAGCAAAATCTACAGTTTAATATTTGCAGGGTTGATTTATTCATGTAAGAGAGTGTGTGCGTCCGTCCGTCTTTGTCACTGAGACTACACGACAGCTAAACTGACCAGAAGATAAATGGAGGCTTCACGGATGCTTTTTGTGGTCCTTTTCTTGGCAGGTCATCGCCCAGCGTCTCATGCAATCCAAACAAACGATACCTCACTATTATCTCTCCATCGACATAAACATGGGGGAAATCCTCGACCTCAGAAAGGAGCTGAATGAGGTAATGACTTCTTTTAAATGTATGATTTTATAGCGGGGAACTCCACATCACGTGACTCCTGGGGAAGGTTGGTGGAAAACTTATTTTGGATCATTGAAACAAATGTACTCGTCCTGCTTTTTTGGGAAGTAACCAAAGAGGCCGAAAAGCCTGTAACATATAGCTAAAGGAACCTGCAAATGGGGAAATATTGGATACGGTTTGGGCCCTGTCCCACAAAGTTAACAGGTGAGCTGTTAGGGATAACGAAAGGGAACATTAAACTTGTTATGCCAGACGAGTCGCAAACCTGTCCTGTGGCTTGGCTGTTACTGTACATGAATGCTTTGTACAGGAAATGCTAATGTTGAGCAGCCAGAGAATAACGAGTGCTTCCAAAGGCGTTGGTTATTCTCGCTTACAGAATAATGTGGGAGTCCCTTAGGGCTGCTGCCTCCTCTCGCCACAAGCAGAAGGATACTGACAACAAATAGTTCCCCTTGGCCTTTTCTTTGACCCTGCGCTATCCCACGACATTGCGTTTGATCTGGAGCAGCGCTCTTGGAGGTCTGTACGGATTCCGATGGTCTCTGGGAGAGGATACCAGCTGCAATATGGCCCTTTTATTTTTGCAACTCTCAAAATGAAAATAACACTGAAGACGCTTTAAGCTTTCAAGTCAAAACCCGTATCGTGCTTGTTTTTAGAGCAATATGTTTCAGTGCGGCTATGGTCACTTAACCCTTCTTTTAGCAGTACCGGTGTCGTAATTATTTTGCACTGAAATATGAAAATTTGCATCGCTTTTAAAGAAAAGTGTGTGTGCGCTAAATGCTCAGTGATATCTCACTTATGTCTCCCTGTATTTCTGTAAAGAAACAAGGAGCAGCCCCCCACCCTCACTGTAACGAAAAGCTCAACAAACTTCACTGCAGCATTACAGCAGCTAGGGAGAGCTGTGGGGACACTCGTTGATTATTTATCCCCCCCCCCCCCCCCCTCTTTGTATGCAGGTTCTAAAGTCTGAAAACCTTAAACTCTCTGTCAATGACTTCATCATCAAAGCTTCAGCTCTGGCGTGCCTGAAAGTACCCGAGGCCAACTCCTCTTGGATGGACACTGTAATAAGACAGTATGTACTCTGCCTCTTCTATGTTACAGATCTAGGGCTGGATTCCAAATCTGGTGAAAATGTATCAATTCCCATCTTTATTGGCGCAGCTAAACGTCCCAGAGCTTTAGTCAAGGGTAACAAGAGAAATAAAGGTGTCATCTGCGCTCGTTTCTATGTATTTCCATGTACAACAAAACACTATGAGGTTTTAGTTCGTCGTTTTGCAGCTGTTCCTTTTTCCATGTTTTTGTTTTTAACCCCTTAACCCCAAATGGGAAGTGTTTGGTGCGTGTATAAATAAAACCCACCATTTCTCTGCCTCTCCTCCTTGGCTGAAAAGCAGCAGGAGGGGCTTGGAGCTGCTCAGTAGAGCGGCCTTTTGGTTACATTTGTTAGGTAGGTACTCACTCTGTAAAGAGGTGCCGTGAAGTGGCGAGTGAGCTTACGTTGCAATGGCCATTGAAACAAACAAAAACCTCATAGTGTTTTGTTGTACATGAAATACATAGAAACGAGCGCAGACGACACCTTTTTTATTTATTTATAAAGCGCCAGCATATTCCGCAGTGCTGTACAATAAGCACAGTATAGACAGGGTTACAATACATTGAACAACATTTGACAAACAGTACAGGAGGAGATGAGGGCCCTATTCCCATAGGAACTCACAATCTGGGAGGGTTGGGGTTGGAAACAGGAGGAGAGGACTGTAAGGTGAGAGTGATTGATGATTGCATCAGTGAGTTGGGTGGTAGGCTTCCCTAAATAGGAACGTTTTAAGGGAGCGTTTGAAGGAAGAGAAGTTAGGGGAAAGTCTGACAGTACGAGGGAGAGCGTTCCAGAGAGTGGGGGCTGCGCGTGAGAAATCCTGCAGTCTATCATGGGAAGAGGTGATGCGGTGAGAAGCTAGGCGCAGGTCACTGTTTGACCTTAGGGAGCGGGCTGGGGTGTATTTGGTGATTAGTGAGGACAGGTAGTGGGGAGCTGAGTTAGTGAGGGTTTTGTAGGTAAGGATAAGGATTTTGAACTTAATTCTGCAGTGGATGGGGAGCCAGTGAAGGGACTCACAGAGGGGAGCGGCAGAGACAGAGCGGCGGGTGAGGTGAATTAGCCTGGCGGAGGCGTTCAGGATGGATTGTAGGGGGGAGAGGCGGGACAGAGGGAGGCCAGATAAGAGATTATAGCAATAGTCGAGTCGGGAGATTACCAGGGCGTGTATGAGTTGTTTTGTGGTGACAGCGGTAAGAAATGGCCGAATTCTGGAAATATTACGCAGTTGGTATCGGCAGGAGGAGGAAAGAGACTGGATGTGGGGGATGAAGGAAAGAGCAGAGTCAAGTGTAACTCCAAGACAGCGAACTTGGTTTGATGGGGAGATGGTGATACCCTCCACCGTGATAGAGAAGTCAGGAGGTGGGGAGGCATTGGAGGGAGGAATAAGTAGGAGCTCAGTGTTCAGCTCATGTTGATCTTTAGGTGGTGGGAGGCCATCCAGGAGGAGATGCCAGATAAACAGTCACTGACTTTTGAAAGGACAGGGGGAGAGAGATCAGGGGTAGAGAGGTAGATCTGAGTGTCATCAGCGTAGAGGTGGTAATTGAAGCCAAAGCTGTTGATGATTTTGCCCAGGGAGGAGGTGTAGATGGAAAAGAGCAGCGGACCAAGGACAGAGCCTTGAGGTACACCAACAGATAGAGGCAATGAAGAGGAGGAGTTACCAGCAAAGGACACACAGAAGGACCTGTTGGATAAATAGGAGTCAACCCAAGCAAGTGCAGTGTCACCGAGACCCAGAGAGTTGAGGGTCTGTAGAAGGAGGGGGTGGTCAACAGTGTCAAAAGCAGCCGAGAGGTCAAGCAGGATGAGAATAGAATAGTGGCCGTGTTTTTTAGCAGTTAGGAGGTCGTTGGTGACTTTGGTGAGGGCAGTTTCAGTTGAGTGTAGGAGACGGAAGCCAGATTGCAGGGGGTCAAGTAGGGAATTGGAGGACAGGAAGAGGGAGAGGCGGTTGAAGACTAGTTTTTCTAAGAGCTTAGAGGTAAAGGGAAGCAGGGATACAGGGCGGTAGTTGGATGGAGAGTTGGGATCTAGGGATGGTTTCTTTTAGTAAAGGGGTAACTAGCGCGTGTTTGAAGGCGGATGGAAAGGAGCCAGTGGAGAGAGATAGGTTGAAGATGTGTGTGGGAGGAGAGGGGAGGAATTAGATGTGAGGGAATGGGGTAGAGCGGGCACGTGGTGAGATGTGAGGACAATAAGGAATTGACTTCCTCCTCAGTGGCTGGGAGGAAGCGGCAGAGGGGACCTCTGGGAGTGGAGGTGGCAGATAACTATCTTGTGTTGGGATGTTGCTTCTGATAGAGTTTTACTGAGGAAGTAGTCTGCCAGGTCTTGAGCGCTGAAGGCAGCTGTGGGGGGAGGTGCAGGTGGGTAGAGGAGGGTGTTGAAGGTGGACCAGAGCCGTTTAGGGTTGGAGGACAGCGTAGATATAAGAGATGAGAAGAAGGATTGTTTGGCCAAGTGGAGGGCAGAGGTGTATGACCGGAGAATAAACTTGAAGTGAACAAAATCAGCTTCAGAGCGGGATTTCCTCCAGGCACGCTCTGCGGTGCGGGAGCATCTTTGCAGGTAGCGTGTCTGGAGGGTGTGCCAGGGCTGAAGCTGGCGGCGCGGGGCCTTACAGAGTCGAAGAGGAGCAAGAGTGTCTAGAGCAGAGATAAGCGTAGTGATTAGTGGCAGCATCAGGGCAGGTGAAGGATGAGGTGTGAGGGAGGTGGTGTGAAGTAGGTTGGAGAATTGATGGGGGTCCACAGCATGTAGATTTCTGCGAGTGTGTGTGCGGGAGCAGGGTGTTTAGGAAGTCCAGATAGGTTGAAAGAGAGAAGGTGGTGGTCAGAGATGGGGAAAGGGCGACATTTGAACTCAGAAATGGAGCAGAGGTTGGAAAAGACCAGGTCAATAACGTGACCATCGCGGTGGGTAGGGAGGAGGGAGGATTGTGTGAGTGAAAGAAGTTTGGAGGCAGCAGGGGCGGAAGGATCGTCAATGGGAATGTTGAAGTCCCCGAGAATTAGGCATGGAAGATTAGAAGACAGGAAGTGAGAAAGCCAGGTAGCAAAGTGGTCAAAGAACTGGGAGGTTGGTCCCGGTGGGCGGTAGATGACTGCCACCCTGAGAGCCAGAGGAGAGAACAGGCGGATGCAGTGTTTCTCGAAGGAGGAGAGGGATGGGGTTGGAGGGAGATGCTGGTAGGTGCAGGTGGGAGAGAGCAGGATTCCGACCCCGCCATCATTTCTCTCACCCGGTCTGGGGGTATGGCTCAAGTGTAGACCGCCATGTGAGAGAGCAGCAACGGAGGCCGTGTCAGAGGGAGTTAGCCAGGTTTCAGTTAAAGCTAGGAGGTTGAAGGAGTTTGAAAGGAAGAGGTCATGGACGGCTGTGAGTTTGTTGCACACAGAGCGAGCGTTCCAGAGGGCGCAGGAGAAAGAGGACAGGCGCTGAGGGATGATGGGAATGAGGTTGCTGGGCTTGCAGGGAGGTGATTTATGTGCGATGGAGATAGGATGAGAGGGAAGTATTGGATGTGTTGTGGGGCCAGGGTTAGGAGATATGTCACCTGAATAGAGTAACAGCAGGAGGGTGAGAAAGAGAAGGTGGGAATGGGAGGCAGCACGAGAGTTAGAGGGAGACCATGTTCTGGGGAAACAAAGGGGCTCATGCGAGGCCATCATGTGGGACGAGAGGAGGGAGGGAGAGATGCAGATAGTGTAGGGGTCGGTGGTCGAGGGGCAGGAGTTCCATTTAAGGAGAAAGGTAGAAGTAAAGAGTAGAAGCGTGAGAGAAAGCATGATATAGACGTGTGTTTACCAGAGTAAAAAGTGGGCCTTGCACTTTTGCAGTTCCTTCCTCCAGTCCCGCAACTCCAGGAATCAACTCTGAACGTCCACTTAAGAATGCCACTCAACTCCAGGAATCAACTCTGAACGTCCACTTAAGAATGCCACTTGGAAATGACAATGGAGCCTGGTATAGCTGTTATATAGGGCGGACTGATTGCATTCAGGCAGTTAAAGAGTCAACACCTGAAGCTGGATGGGCTGTGTCAATAGGGCAGGAGATTCACATGCTAATTAGCAAAGCAAATGGTGGAGAAAAACAAAAATAAATAAAAAATAAATAAAAACAGCAAAAAACCAAGGTAACCTTACAATGTGGGTGCCTGCGAATACTGGGTGATGGGGGTTCTACCAGCAAAAGTATGCAGGGGATCAGTTGAGATGTGGGTGTCTGTGGATGATGGGTGATAATGCCTACCTGTGGAGAGAGGAGACACAGGAATTAGGGATCCTTTTTCCTCTTATGTTTTAGTCAAGGGTAAACCTGACACAGAAGTTAGCTCCTTTTTTGTGTTCTGGCACCAAATGTAACGTATAGGCTCTGATTTCCATTGTTTGGAGTTAATTGTGTTTATCTATATCTGCCGCTTTGTTTAATGGACTCCATTGAAATTCTTTAATGAAGGCAAGTCTTTAAGCTCTTATTCCGGAACACACACAACAACACGCTCCTTGCTTTGAGTCAGGATTAAGTGGCTGCGCGGGGTGCGTCTCTGGGGCTGCGCGCTGTGCCATTCCATTGATTTAGCTGAGGAAATGGTTTGCTCTTTATCGCTGCTGTACAATAATCTCTTGCATTGTTTGTGTCGTGAGATTTTCCCAGGTAACTGTGCACGCCTGTGTGTTTCAGGAACCACGTGGTGGACGTGAATGTGGCGGTGAGCACCCCCGCGGGTCTGATAACGCCAATAGTGTTCAACGCTCACATTAAGGGCCTGGCAGCTATCAGCTCGGACGTGGGGTCCCTGGCAGCTCGGGCGCGAGAAGGCAAACTGAAGCCACATGAATTCCAAGTAAGTTTAAAGGTGACGGACCCCGTATTTAAAGTGGCTGTGGATGAATTTGGATCATGTTTTTTGATGAGTCGTCATAGATCTGCGCACTGCGGGGCTTTTGGTCTCGGACCTGTCAAAAATGAGGTGACCCAGGCTGAAGAGACGCCATGCTCCCTGACCTTTTATAAACGTGTGTGTGTGTGTGTATATGTGTATATATATTATATATATATATACATATTTTTTTTTTTTTCCATACAAGCTTCTCCTGATTTTTCTTGCTTTTTCCGGTATAACTGGCAATATAGAGGAAGGCGGTGCAGAGCGTTGCACATTTGCTCCTCGCTGTAGCAGTCGCAGCACACGTTCTATGCTTGGCAGGATACCTGGAGAACCTGCGCTTCACACATCGCGTTTCATTGTACTTATTGGTCTCTCGTATGTTTTACACCTTTTTTTAATGTTGAATCCCTTCTCTCTCTTTCTCAGGGAGGAACGTTCACAGTGTCCAACCTAGGAATGTACGGAGTCAAAAACTTCTCTGCCATCATTAACCCCCCGCAGGCCTGTATCCTCGCTGTGGGAGGGTCTGAAAAGCGTCTGTTACCGGCAGAAAATGAGAAGGGGTGAGTAGGCGCACATAAGCCAGACACGGGCTTTATGCTATGGTATCAGTGCCAGCCTGTGCCCATATGTCGTGCGCTCTCAGAAAGGAAACCTGTTCAGCTCTAGAATTATTTCAATTGCCTCCCGGATAAACACACGGCCCTGACTTTATGGTCTAAAAAAATATTACAGCCTTCAAAGTGTGTATTTTATTTAACCCTTTCACTGCTCAGGACGTGTGGGGAACGTCCTCATTGACTCCTAAGGAAAGATAGGGGGGGTTCCTTTTGAACCCCGATATCTCCCGACTTTTGGCAGCTAATGGGGTCATTAGGTTTGGTATCATTAGAAAGGACAGAGCATGGCCTTTCCAATGATATCAAACATGACCATGTTTAAAGTAAAGAAAAAGAATAATAAAAAAAATGTGTTTTTTTATTTTTTTATTTTTTTTTATTAAGAGGTGAAATGGCTCAGCAGTGAATGGGTTAAATTACAAGACCTCTCATATTGGCGAGTCACACTGTGCAGTTATGTGATCCTTTTAAATGTCCTGTAACAGTGACAGCCGTCTACCTTGTATGTCACGAAGTGGGTAAGGGACACTTCACTAAATATGAAACTCAGGAGAATTGGCAGAAGTGAAAATTCTAGGTTAAAATAGCCAAACCAGAAAAATTCTCCCATTTATCTCACTTTCCAAATCAGCTATTTGGTCTAGATTGTTCTGTTTTTTCCTGCAACTTCTCCTGGTTTTCACCTTTTTAGTGAATAGACCTGATCGTTCTGAAACATTTGGAGTTTGAAGTCTCTCCATTCCTGCTGGGTTAACTATCGATCAGCTGCTCGTGTGACCTCATCTTCACTAATGCACGAGTAGCAGAGACACACATTGATGAAGCAAAATGACTTTCCGTGTGCACAACCAAATTTTTATAAATATAATATGATTTTTTTGCAATAGTTGTCTAACAAAAAAACCACATGGACCTCTCCGGTGTTTTATTTCAATACTAGTACACAAGTAAAGGAAGTCAGATGCGTTTATTCCAGCACAGAGCCCAGTGCAACGAATATGCCAATTTGTACAGTTAGCCACAAGATTCTATAAAAAAAATATACAAAAGAATATCGCAGAGTACTGAAGAACTCACACTTCATCAAGACAAAAGTAACCAAATTGTGGTAACAGACGGCAGAAACAAAAGGCAACACTGCTGTTTAACTAAAATCATACCACATAAATCTAGCATCACTAACCAGCACAATATTAGCATCAGGAGCCCCATCGAGGAGACACAGAAGGCCAAGACCAGGTACCCCCACGTTTCGGCGCTAAGCCTTTATCAATGGTTACTGATCTTTCAATAATCGCTCTTCTCCAAACCAAATAAAACACCCAGCACTGGAGCGCCAGGTCCCTATGTTGGTTTTTGGACTGTACATTGGGTGGGCTGCCCTGGAATCGGCGCCCACTTTCAGTACTTCTCAAAACACTGATCCATTAACCTCGGACACTTGTCTTGCAGATTTGATGTCGCCAACATGATGTCTGTCACGCTCAGCTGCGATCACCGCGTCGTGGACGGGGCAGTCGGTGCTCAGTGGCTTTCCGAATTCAAGAAGTTCCTGGAGAAGCCCACCACCATGCTGCTGTAACACAAGAACAAAGGTCTACCGGCTTCCTCGCGTTCCCCGTTACGCCCAGACAAGCTATTTATGTATTCCTGCACTTGAGGACGCTTACAACCCGTAACTTTTCATTTTCTATTTAAAAGGACAACCAGCTGATAAACCTCGCAGCTAGTTTTTTTTATTTTTATCTCCATTCTGTACAGATAACCAGTATCTCACTCCAACAACGGTTACTAGCGTTTCACAGGACTGTCACCGCCGCGTGTGATTGTTTCATCAGTATCGTGTCTTATCCTTACAGGTCAACGTCTCTGAAAGTTTGTTTTTAAATCATGACGATCATTTGGTCGAAGGGCAACAAAAAGCCGCAATATATGTAAATGTGAGGTCTGCATATTTTCCGATGATCAAATAAATGTGTATTTTGCAGCGGAGACTCGGCTGACGCTTCCCGGAGGTCGATCTTGCTGCACGGATGTTTTTCTGTACCTTCATTGGTTCACATTCTAGAACAACCTTCCACGAGTGTTTGTTTTCATTGACAAAGGGGAAAGTCTTCTGACGTGAATGGGGAAAATGGGAAAGGACTGCGTTATTTCCTGTAGGTTTAGCATGGGTTGAATACGACTCGTGACCAGGGTCCCAGCCTGATGAAGCTAGTCTTTCCCAAGTTCCTATTCTTCCTTGAGGGAGCAGAGCGATCGGATTTACTACTTATTCATGTACAGCATCATATCTGGTGCTCTCCTTCACCGATACATTGAACAGCATGGGGGGGGAGGGGGGCGGGGGGCGGCGGCGAACCACACTCCGTTCTTCTACCCTGGGGCCCAGGAACCTTGGCCCCTCAGATTTTTTGGAACTACATCATTGATGCGTAGCTGCTCATTTGATTGGCAGAGCCTCATGGGAAATGTAGTTCCAAAACATCTGGAGGGCCATGGTTGCCAACCATTGTTGTACAGCAAATGCTGGAGATTGAAATCCCCCCCCCCCCCCCACCACCACCACACATATAGAGGTAGAGTATGTGGAAGGTGCGTGAGTTGGGGGGAGGGTTGCCAGATCGGCCATGTTTTCCTGGACACTCATTACTATGTCATGCAGAGGGGAGCGCAGAGAAAAGTGCTGCCCTACAACATGTATAGTTCATATGCTGCAGGAAGGAAATCAAGGCAGGTCACCTGGGATTCCCCTTTGATTTCTTACCTGCAGTATATGAATTCTACATGCTGCGGGGTGGCATTTTTCATACACTGCCCATCAACATCAGTAAATGATAGGTGTCTAGGAAAACCTGGGCAATCTGAGAGCCCACATTTGTGTTTTAGCAGGAGGCCCCTGCGGGCAGCAGCAATGTCGTTTTAGCAGCCATAGAGCTTGTTTTTCAGGCTTTGCGTAAAAGGGACATTCTAGTGGGTGGGTGGGAAGAGAAAGGCCAAACCCTGTCATTTTAACTTAAATTCATTGTGAAACACACTTCCCCACAGTGGGTAAAGATACATTTGGCTGTGCGTACACCAGTATCCAGGTGAATGATCGTAGCTGGAGCCTAATGCATATTCTTAATTGTACGTTGGTCGTCAATATGATCTGAGTGACTATACAACGTCTTGGAAAGAATATTGCAGCGTAAAACAAAGTCTTTGACTTACAGTGGTTCCCAACCCTGGTCTGAAGCACGGGTGATATGATTTGCTGCTCAGAGATTGCAGGATTCAGTTTGCATTTCCAAGGTAATCCTTAAAACCTGGCCTGTTAGAGGGACCTGATGAAGACTTTCTTGGCTGTGCTCACATAGTAGGGCCGGGGTCAGACGAACGCTTTTCAGAGTGGAAGGAATGTCCGTGAGTGGACATTCCTTCAACTCTGCTGCCCGTCTGGCCACCTCGCTCAACGCTGCAAGGCTCAATCCTCCTATGGAGGGTTGCGCTTTGCAGCCCCGTCGAATGCGCATTGTAGTGTTTTGGCGGGGAGGCTTTCAGCCTGTCCACTGTAGCATGCGATACAGCCTGTGGCCGGCCCTGTAGCAACATCACAACGCTGACCCCGGCCTAAGCCATTAGTTACATTTCACTAAAGTATGATTTCAAATGGATGAGGCTAGAAGCATAGAAATGTTCACATCCATGATGTCATACTCTCGGGTGCATTTCTTTCCTCGGATCATTATACTGCACACACAAAAGGTTTACTACAAGAGAAGACTCTGTTACCTGGCCTCTTTTTTTTTTTTTTTCTCGTTATTGTGGTCAGATATCGGTGATCTGGTATAATCTCATTTGTGTATGTCTGATTTTTACAGCGTTAAATCCAACGTTACCAAGAACAAAACCGTTTCATTTGTGCAAGAATACAAACTATATATAAATAAAACATTTCTATTGGAGGGGTAAACTACCCAAAATCCTCAGTGTCTTACTTCTGCGTTTACAGTTTGTAGCATTTTTAATGGATGTATTTGATTCCCCTGTGATAGTAGGGATTGTGCCCTGAAATATTTCAGATCTACTGGGTGGTAAAGGCTAGGGTCAGACGAAAGCATTTTTCCCCGCGAACGTGAAAAAGTGCGTCCGAACGCATTGACGTATTTTTTCACGGAATGCGCAAAAACGGTCAGACGACGAGCATTTTCGGGCGTGATTTTGTACGGATCGTCAATAAAACTCTCTTTGCGTCTGGACGTTATGTAGGCCGGACATTAGCAGCGTCTGACATCTCCTAATCACGCAAACACGCCGCTATGCCGCAGCTGCGCACTCAGTACGTCAGTACTAGCGGTTTAGCGTTCTCAGAAAAATGCGTTCAAATTCCACTTGCGTTGCACGGCCGTACATCGTATATTGGCCGTCATTGCCCGTCATCTGCTGCTAGTGCGGCCGTAATTATGTGCGCCAGAACGCACGTTAAAAGTGCGCTGGTCTGACCCCAGCCTTAGTATTGCTGGAGCTGTATATGTGGGGGTGCCAAGGACACTTTCAAAGGAGAAATTGGTATCTTGTGGGGTAAACACGTGTCTTTTTCTCTCTCTCACACATGTAAAGGGATTGTGTATATACAGCATATACTATAATGATGCCACCTTGTGGACTTGTTTGGTTACAATGTCATTAAAGTTACACAAAAAAAAAGCAACATATTCTATACCATGCTGTTCTTTTAGGCACAATTAGTAACATCCTAGCATAGTTTCCTGATGCTGGTGTTTTAGGGATAAATTTAACCAACAGGTTCTGCTCCATTTATAGACTACAGATTCTTTTCCGTTTACTGAAGTTTCCTTATGCTAAAATGCAGGTAAATCCATTGGTTAGGGTTAACCTAATCCTAACCCCCTCCCCCCCCATAAACACACGTGGCGCACCCCTAATCTGGAATTCTTGGGACCCAGAGCATTTTGGATTTAGGATTCTTTCAGAATCTGAAGCCTTCAAGGAAGGAGAATGGGAGAGCTGTGCTTCCCATTGTGCTGCAGCTGCCACTTTGTACATACATTAGGAGCGTTGTGCGGGGTTACACCAGCCATGCTGCCCAGAGTAAGAGTGACTGAGCAGCATGTCACATGCTGGAGCTCCCAGTATGTGCTGAAGCTCACAAGAGTGCCCTAAATCAGGAAATCTTAAAATACTGATGTCTCCAAAAATTCCAGCTTTCAGAGTCTTCTAGATCTTAGAATTCTATATAAAGGGACTAAACGCGGTGAGATTACATTATTCTGGTATTAAACGTCACGTCCAGTACGACTTTTTCCCCATGTGTTTTAATGTTAGGGAACATTTTTAAAAGGAGACTTGACCCGTTGTAACTTAACTTCGCCACCTTGTGGACACATCAAGTTCCTGCATGATACTCTTTAGCAGTGTTTCCCAAACCTGTCCTCAGGACCCTCTAACAGGCCAGATTTTGCAGATCACCTTGGGGAAATGCAGGCCAAATCCTGCAATCACTGAGCAGCAAACCATATCACCTGTGCTGGGCTTCACATATCCTGCAAACCTGGCCTGTCAGCGGGTCCTGAGGACAGGTTTGGGAAACACTGCTCAATAGATACACGAATACAAATGACAGGTGAGGATATATCTTGGTGCTGCTGCTGCTGCAACAGAATATGATCTGTATCACAACCTTCATGAAGAATCCTTTTATTTGCAGCAAAAGTGGAGAAACGTTTATTGTTGTATCTGTAAAGCTATTCTAGACATCACTCGCACGTTGAACCTGGACCTAGTCATGGTATACGGTGTTTCTTTAAACGATGAAGAGTTGAGTTGTGCCTTATCCACAGAAGCAGCAAATGGGACATGTTTCCAGCGTCTGAGAGATATAGTCCATGGTTGCCTGGAAAGCACGTTACATCATGGGGACTTTTTAAAGGGCCGGTGTAATGCTGACATTGTGACAGTCAGAACATGCTTTGCTTTGTTGTACTGTGCTTTAACCTTTTCTTCATCGACTGACACGGGCAGATTAAGGTGTAGTCTGTATCTTCCAGGTACTTCAAACATCAGATCATCCTTAGGAGGTGGGAAAATAGATTAATAACTAAAAACATGTATTTTACACAGTATAATGTCTGATTTACAGGCTTCTAAAAAGCTGACCCTATTAGGACGCAACGATAAGATGCGACACAAAGCTAATGTGCACCACAGCTCGCTGGGAAAATGCTCTGCTGTAACTAGGGTTGTCAGGTCGGCCATGTTTTCTGGGCACATATTTCATGCAGAGGAGAGCACAGGGAAAAGTGCTGCCCTGTAACATGTTTAATTCACATGCTACAGGGAAGGAAATCAAGAGGGTTATGCAGAAAGCACTGAAATTTCAGTGCGCTTCAGTGATTCTAGTTTGCCGACCCTGCAGTGAATTCACTATTCCCAAAGTTCGCCGTACGTTGAGCTGCTAAAGAGCAGGGAGGGAAAAAAAAACAAATCTGGTATTCTTTAAAAGGTGTTTTAAAAACAATAAAAAGAATTCCTGGAAAAAAGTAAATAATAAAAATGGTAACAATTTTTTTGCGTTGAATCCTATGGGATTCGCCTGTCTAAACCACCGAAAATCAGTATTTCACTGACACAGTTCGGCGTTCGCTGAATAGATTTACCATTACTTCTCTATGGGACAATTTCACTTCCAAAGTGCAGCAATCTGTGCCGTATTTCGCTGTCAATATTTGGCAAATTGCCTGCTTTCTGAATAGACGAACTGCCATGAAATTGCACCGTACGGGGAAATTCACCATTCGGTGGCAAGTTCGGCGCTCTTTGAATACCCCTTCAAGGCAGGTCACATGGGATTCCTTTTGGATTTTATTTTTTTGGATTATACATGCTGCGCGATGGCATTTTTCATGCACCAGCCATCAGCATGAATAAATTATATGTGTCCAGGAAAACCTGGCCGACCTGGCAACCCTAGCTGTAGCACTGCCAGGAAAGTAGCTTGCTCAAGAGCAATTGCAAATCTACGGCTCTATTCCAACCCTTGTGTAAACTTAAGCGGAGCTCTTGTAAAACTGCCTGAGCCTTTATATATTCTCTGGAGTTGCTAACTTGACACCAGCTCTGGTTACATTTACACCAGTTGGAATAGTTTGCAGTAGGTGAAAAGACAAGGGGTCGACCACCCGGCTCTTACCGTGGACACGTTCAGGTCGCAATCTGTCGCAGAACGCACATCCTCTAGCTCAACTTTGAGAGTCAGCGTTACAGGCCGTCCAGACTCATCCTTAATCACAGCTAGGTCGTGTTTAGGAGAAACCTGTGACTTTTCTTCCTGAATCTCTGTGCTGGAGATCTCCTCAATCAGACGCGGTCTGACATTTTTGGGGTTCCCCTCTGTAGTTAAGCTTATTGGTGGGTTGTGATCTTCTTCGTCGTCTCCATTAACAGCTATCGTTTTTATTTGATCCAACAACGAATCCGTCACTGCGAAGGTGGAATAAGAGTTAAAATCATCACATGCTGATAATACGCCATCCGGCTACTTGCCAAGCTGGGAAACTTTCTGGCTCTCTTTTGGCTGATAAGAAAGAAGAATCTCTTGACCAGATCCATGGACAGACTACCTGACCCAGTAGGTTTGTAAATGAGTCAGAGTTGCTGTGTTCCATCAATCCCTGGTTCCTAAATGTTTGTCAGGTGACACATTGTGATCAGTATTGCACGAACAGATTCAATAAATGTGACCAATATGTTATTACAGTAAGGAATACATTAGGAATATTCCCAAATAATACTTCTTACTGTATAGTTAAAAATTAATAAAAAAACATATCACGCTGGCTCTTGACAGTGGTTTTCTGGTAAATCCCTTGTTAGAGAAAGGTTAAGATTAGGCCACGGCGTTAATTCATCTTTTATTTACATTGGCTATATATAAAATTAGTGTCTCTCTGCTCTCCAATTGATTATTGGACTTTAGTATAACTGGTACCTTTTTTTTTATAAAGGTATAAACATATACAGTGGCAAGAAAAAGTATGTGAACCCTTTGGGATTACGTGGAGTTTTGCATGAATTGGTCATAAACTGTGCTCGGATCTTCATCTAAGTCACAACAATTTGAAAAACACAGTCTGCTTAACATAATGACACAAACATATGTTTTCATGTTTTTAATGAACAGAACATGTAAACATTCACAGTGCAGGGTGGAAAAAGTATGTGAACCTTTGGTTTTAATAACTGGTTGACCCTCCTTTGGCAGCAATAACCTCAACCAAACGTTTCCTGTAGTTGCAGATCAGACCTGCACAACGATCTGGAGTAATTTTGGACCACTCCTCTTCACAAAACTGTTTCAGCGTAGCAATATTCTTGGGATGTCTGGTGTGAATCGCTCTCTTAAGGTCATGCCACAGCATTTCAATCGGGTTGAGGTCAGGACTCTGACTGGGCCACTCCAGAAGGCGTATTTTGTTTTGTTGAAGCCATTCTTTTGTTGAATTACTTGTATGCTTTGGGTCATTGTCCTGTTGCATCACCCATCCTCTGCGGAGCTTCAGTTGGTGAACAGATGGTTTTACGTTTTCCTGCAAAATGTCTTGATAAACTCTGGAATTCATTTTTCGATCAATGACAACAATCCGTCCAGGCCCTGAGGCAGCAAAGCAGCCCCAAACCATGATGCTCCCTCCGCCATGTTTTACAGTGGGGATGAGGTTTTGATGTTGGTGTGCTGTGCCTTTTTTTCTCCACACATAGTGTTGTGTGTTTTTTCCAAACAACTCAATTTTGGTTTCATCTGTCCACAGAATATTTTGCCAGTAGTGCTGTGGAACATCCAGGTGCTCTTTTGCAATCTTCAAACATGCTGCAATATTCTTTTTGGACAGCAATGGCTTCCTCCGTGGTGTCCTTCCATGTACTCCATTCTTGTTTAATGTTTTCCTTATTGTAGATGTGTCAACAAAAATGTTAGTATGTGCCAGAGATTTCTGTAAGTCTTTAGCTGACACTCTAGGATTCTTCTTTACCTCATTAAGCATTCTGCGCTGTGCTCTTGCAGTCATCTTTACAGGACGACCACGCCTAAGGAGAGTAGCAACAGTGCTGAATTTTCTCCATTTGTAGACAGTCTGTCTTACCGTGGACACATGAACATCAAGGCTTTTGGAGATACTTTTGTAACCTTTCCAGCTTCATGCAAGTCAACAATTCTTGATCCTAGGTCTTCTGAGAGCTCTTTTCTGCGAGGCATGGTTCACATCAGGCAGGGCTTCTTGAAACCAGTAAACCCAAAACTGGTGTGTGTTTTTAGAGGGCAGGACAGCTTTCACCAACACATCCAATAATATCACACTGATTGGACTCAAGGTTGGCTCACTCCTGGCTCCAATTAGCTCTTGGAGAAGTCATTAGGCTAGGGGTTCACATACTTTTTACACCCTGCATTGTGAATGTTTACATATTATGTTCAATAAACACATGAAAACATATAATGTTTGTGTTGTATTATTTTAAGCAGACTGTGTTTTTCAAATTGTTGTGATTAAGGCTAGGGTCAGACGAGCGTGATTTCTACGGACTGTACGTCCGTGCACACTGACGTACGTCAGTACGGAAGACACAGTAGTGGCCACACAGTCCGTTTATTTACTGATGTATATTTTGACGGATGTAGGAGGGAAAATAAATTAAAAAGCAAAACCATTTTGTCCATGAAAAATGCTGGACGTATAAATGCAGTCCGTCTGACCACGTTCCATCACTCACACACACAGCTATGCAGACGTTGCGGACGCAGCGCACTTTGTGCGGCCGTTCTAGGGGATGTACGTTCTTGCCTGCCTTGCGTCCGTGGGCCGCGGCCGTTGTGCGTCCGCAGTTCAGTGCGGACGTACTTCATGTGTCAGGCTCCAATGGGCTTTCTGTCATGCTATCACGGACGTACTTTTAGGCGGAATCACGGACGTGAACACTACGCTCGTCTGACCCCAGCCTTAGATGAAGATCAGAGCACATTTTATGACCAATTCATGCAAAACTCCACATAATCCCAAAGGGTTCAAATACTTTTTCTTGCCACTGTACATGTTTAACCAATCTGTTACTTACTCAGAACTCGTTGTAGAAAATGAGAATTGTAATGAGGATTTTTTGTGTTTTTTTTATTTTCATGCCAATTCATAAAGAAAAACATACATAAAAAAAAAAATACAATATTACATGGTCAGCCCCACATGGAGCCTGCTGACTGCTCCACACTGAGCACCCATCGATGCACTTGAAACACTTTGCTTATTTTCTTTTCATGCTAATCCTCAAAAGTACAATTATTTAACACCGAGATCAAATAGAAATATTAAAATGTTTCCTTTCTCTTGCGCTAAAATGGATTGTGTATAAATGAAAGGAAATACCTTAGTGGTTATTCTTTAGTAAAAGCACCGTTGTGCATACCTTTCTTAGGATCTTCTTTCTTTGGTTCTTTTGGTTTCTCAATCCCTTGCAAGCTCTCCTTCATCCTTTGAAGTTTGCCTTTAAGTTTGAATGGAGCGAGCCGGTACGCGTGGCACAGCGTGACTTTGTATTTCTCTTCGACGTATTTCATGGCCAGGCGAATGAGCTGATCCGATTCCACTGGATCTTGCTCGGCTCTCTTTAGCACGGCCGGGCTGTAGGCAATGTCAGTGACTGCAGGAAATGCAAAGCGTTTGAACAAACTGATTCTGTATGTTAGGCTGAGCGTATATGAAATCACCCCCCCCCCAACCAAAGAAGCCCAATGCCGCCACCCGTGGCAATCTTTCAAGCATAGCTCCTACAATAATAAATGGGACGAAGCTGGCTCCAACAATACAACTAGGCATCTTGTTTGGACGCTTCATACAGCTAAGAATAGAACAGAAAGAGAGAGGAATAATATATATAAAATACCAAGATCTCCGCTCTCCTTCTCTGTCACAAGTATTGCTCCGGTGCCAGGAAAAGGGCTGCCCCAGTTTACCAATGCACGATATCCTGCAACGCAGAGACTAGTTCAAAAAATAAAAAATTTGATTTAACACAATATTATATAATAAAGAGGAAATAATGTGTTAATCAAATTTTTTATCTAGTCTCCCTGTTGCAGGATATCGTACATATATACAGTATATATATCATATACATTAGCAGAATGTAACGATGACCAAAAAACACACCGTGTCCATGTCATGAGTTCTTGTAAAATAGCCACTATTTAGAGCAATGATGTTGTATGATTGCATAAAAGAAAACATGTTCAAAACATGAAAAAAACAGAACAACTCTAAATATATATATAATTCCATCATTTCAGGGTTCTTTGAAACAATTTTCTGCAAAATGATTTGGATGAAGGGTGCTTGTTTTAATTCGCCTCCTAAATTCAGCTGCAGGGAGAGCAGGCGGCGCATTTGGCTGCAGGGAGAACACGTTACACATTCGGCTGCAGGGACAGCACGTGGTGCATTCAGCTGATGGAAGGGATCATTAACTGAAGTTGTAACATGAAGAAAAGAAAAACAAGGCAGCAAGCACTACCAGGACATAGAATTTAGAGGTTATGGAAGGTGAACAAGTCATAACTTGTTACATTTGTGCTACAGGAAAAATAGTAAAAAGAAGCTCTTTTGTTTTTTTTCTGTATTAAAACAATCATTATATGCAGAACCAAATGTGCTATGTGATCCCCCATAGTCACACCAGAGAAAAGCAGCTTCAGGACTTTAATTGCTCAACATATGTTCTGCATACCTGCTCCATCAGACAAATCATCAAGCCTGCCCGCACTTAGGGGCACAGGATGGGCATCAGACGGAGGAGCTGAGACCCGGCTCCAACTGCAAATGTTGATGAACAACACCTTCTCCTCTGGATCCTGCAAAAAGCAAGCAGCATAATACATTTATGCGTAATTCATTTTCTCCCACTTAGTGAAAATCCTGGATCACTTCTGACATGTGGATGCAACAGTGTTTATAACGCATCGCCAGGTGTAAATACACCCCTGGGTATTATAGATACTCTTTATCAGAGTGGTATAACATGTACTTAATAGGAATGCCTAGAAATTAGTAATATAGAAAGAAGAGAAGCTTTTTTTTTTTGAAGAGATACATTTTTCACCTAAATAAAACACTTACCAATATTTTAGTTTGAAGGCAGAGATGCGGCTCAGGGGGGGCCATGAACTCCTTCCCTTCCTTCATGTGCTTCTGGATGAACTTCTGGTAACTGTCGGGGCTGCTCTCGGCCAGGTCATCCAACATGTTCCAAAACTGATTCACTTGGGTCAGCAGCTCATTCTGGTGACCGAATCGATCCATGTCAGTCGCTGCAAGAAAAGTTCATTGATATAAATGGAAACTGCAGCAACGTGTCAATTTGTTTCTGATAGATAAATATTTATAAAATGTTTATTAGAAACAAATTACACCAGGATTTTTATTAACCTCCCTGGTGGTTTTCCCGAGTGCGGCTCCGGGTTAACTTTCAGCGCTGAAAGCGGTAAACCCGAGCCAGTCGGGCTGGATACATACCTTTACCTGCGCTCCCTTGTTGACCTCCGCGATCGCATTCTCCTCTGGCGATCGCGGCGTACTGCTTCCTGGTTCCTCGCGAGAAGGGAACCAGGAAGCATGATGTTGCGATCGTCCGGAGGTGACAGCGAGGGAACGCAAGGACAGCGAGGGAACGCAAGGACAGGTAAAGTATCCAGCCCCACATTTCTATCTATAATTTCATTTTTGGTTAATGCAGATTTTGGTTGTTTTTTCTGTATATTGCGCTTACCCCTTTTGGCAGCATCTCACTACTTATTAGTTATAATTTAACTACTTCATAACACTATAGTAATCTGGTTTATAAATAGGCGCCTACGCTGTATGATATATATATATATAGATATATATATATCTTTCTTCTTTAAAGTATCCATCCCGAGTGTGGCACGGGGTTACCGCTTTCAGCAATGAAATGAACCCTGAGCCACACTTGGAATACCGCTAGGGGGCTGGATTAATCATACCGATTCTGACATATTTTATATGTCAGAATCGTAACGCCAGGGAGGTTAGTTACAAGTATCCCAGGACAGCGCAGCAAAATGACATATATTATTGTAATATTAAATAGTTCTATAAATCACGGGTCAGCAACCCTGGCCCCTCAAATGTTTTAGAACTAGATTTCTTGAGGCTCTGCAAACCTAATGAGCAGCCGAGCATCATGGGAAATGTAGTTTCAAAATATCTGTAGGGCCATAGTTGCCCACACCTTCCCTAGAAAGAGGGACATTAAGAGCTAAAAGAGGGCTACTTGGGATATATACATACACACACAGTATACAAATCAGCATGTATAGTGTATGCAAAGCCACTTTTCAGGTAGCATATAAAATATATAGTAGTAATTGCAATATACACAATTATATATAAAATATAAGATTGTCAGTCACATAAAGTCCCTCTGTGACCCTCAGCACCCTGGCATAAGCTGGCATTGAGGGCATACACAGGTAATGGCTGTGTAACATGCTGACACCAGTTAATAAATGGAGCCTGAAGCTGCTTCTATGCTCTTTTATTAATTTAACAAATAGAATAAATGATTAATGTGTAAATATAATAGAAATTTGCTTATATTCGCCTCCAGTCAATGAATTAATAGCAGTATGTGAGCACTGACTCTCCTGGGTCCATTAAAGCTGCTTACCTGGGCCTCTCTATCTCTCTGCACGCTTCTCTGTTGCATCGGTTGCTATGGATACTACGTGCGTGTGGGCTTCTGCAATCCTTCCCCAGTGCCTCGGCGCATATGGTTCCGCCCCGAGCGGCTTCTACTTCCGGCAAGGAAGGGAAGCGGCGACGCTGCAGGAGGCTGGTCGGAGGGGGAAGCTCGAGGGAGAAAGAGCCCGGCCAGGAGAGGGGTTACCGGTCCAGTCGGAAGCTAATATCGGTTGCACCAGGTTTATTTTTAGGTATGAGCTGAGGCAGCTGGTTTGACACGTTATTGGCCTCGCAGGGCTGGAATGCCACCCAGGGGACTCTTTAAGGGGTCTGGGGAGGACTTGTTTTAACCCTTCATAGGGTCTGCCCTGTCCGCCATGTTTCCCTGAACCCTTCTCACTTGCCCAGGCTCGGGGTAATGCATGACAAGTACTGCCCTGCAGGATGTAGGCTTTACATGCAACAGGCTTACTTCCTGTGGTATATACTGTCCGGGGCAGCGCCTTTCATGTGTTGCCCTGCTCCATGCATGGGTAAATAGGCACCTGACAGCCCTAGACACAACCACAATGCATCATAAAGGGGCCAAATGGTGGAAGATCAAAACAATGTACAGTTTTAGGGCCAAAAGAGATGGATTTGTAGTTTTCCATTCCTTGTTTTGCTTCATAATGGCCTAAAAAAATCCAATCCACCCTGTAGATTTGCATTGTTTACACCCAGAACACTGCCCAGAGGGATATCAACCTACACCTAGGTTAGGTGAGTGGCTGAGCATTATGGGTAATTTCAGCCGGCGGTTGGGCTTCCTGATCCCCTGCGCCGTATTCGCATTTTGTGGAATTCTGTTAGAATTGTCGATTCGCTGAGCTCAGTCATCATGCGCCAAAATCACTGAAATATATGGGAATAATTGCTAATTTTAGTTCTAATTCTTGCGTAACTGGGACAAATGGGTATTAAATGGCGTCATCGGATTGGGACGCTGCTTGTATGGAGGATATATTGGGGTGATTAGCCGCAGTTTGCCATCAGATGCATACGGTTAGCAGACTGGAGTTTTTTAGGAGATTATGGGATCACAGCCATATGTAGCCGCAGAGACGCTTATGTCTTGTTTAATCCCTCCTGGCGCGGGGCGGATAATAAAGCCATGCCAAGAGTTGGCAGAGACACATTGTTAGGTGTTTTTCAAGACATTTGGAAGCCGTTGGGAGTTTGCGTTGTACGGCGGGTTATATTTTCACTGACACTGTCTTGATCAATCTGGAGGAACACACATGTCTAGACGCTGGCACCGTGCTCTGCAGAGTATGTACAATGTGTATTTGTTTAAAACCCATGTGTTAAGAAATATACTGTGTACCAAGTAACAAAAGTCATATAAAGTGTTGATGTATACAACTTGTACTATCTTATCAGGGAATCCCGTACATATCCCTGTTACATGTACAATGTACGAAACATATATATATAATTTACACACACCGTGTATATGTATTTCTGTTTCTTAACTCTGTAACCTGATAAAAATCCTCCACCATGCACAGAACATCAGGAACTCCCACTAAACTTAGTTTTCCTTTTGGCCTGAGCTTGCTATTCACCTTTTCAAAACTGGCCATTCTGCAATTTAGCGAATAAACCTCACGATCTATCTATGATATTTTTTTGTAATTTTTTTTATAATGTGAAATTTATTGTAATTTTCAAGAAATACATTTTGGGGATGCAAAAAAATAGGGGTTATTAAAAAACTTCCAGTAATGTACAAGGTTGATATTTTTTTTATTATTTTTTTATTTTTTTTTATTATTATTTTTATAAATATACAAAATACTAGAATAAGGGTCTCTCTAACACATTCTCGGTGCGTATGAATTTTACGTAAAAGCACATGCAACACGTTTGAATATTGTAGTTATGTTACTTTCTTGGTGTTTTATGTTCAGATTGCTCTTGAGTTTTCATTCTTTTATTTGTTTTGCAGACTGTATGATGTCTCGCGTTCCTCTAGGAAAGGTTCTGCTTCGGAATGTCATCCGCCACACTGATGCCCACAACAAGGTTATATTGCTGTCCATGGTTTATGTTTGGTGACCGGCTCTGAAGCTCGTATTATTTATTTCTAAAGTATTTTATCTGGAAGGATACATTGAGATTTCTCTCGTTTTCAAGTATGTCCTGGGTTCAAGAGCATTGAATTTTTACAATTGTTACACTTGGTGCTTAGGGGAAACACAAACTACTTGACAGTCCACAAAATTGCTTTTATTAATCAAAGCACAAGTGGTTCAGATGGATTGAATAGCTTAGCATGAGTGTTACATTGGTCGAGAGTGCTGGAGATATCCAGAGATCTTGGGGTGATTTTAAGTCTTGTGTAAACTTAAAAAAGGGAACTCTACTTAGCCTCTGCTAGCAGCCTCTGTCCAAGTGTTTTCTTTTCTTTCCCCTTTTCTAGTGTTTGTTTTTACTTCTTTCTCCCTCGCCACGAGCAGCTCCTCCTCTTCAGCTCGGAGACTTCAAAACCTGGAAGTCTCTGAGCTTTTCTACGCAATTTGCGTAGCCTAAGGGGTCTACGCTCTTGGCATACACAAGTTCTGTAGCGCTTGCGTACAATGATGTATCATTGCGAACGTGCAGATCCGATCCACCGGATTTCTCCCTGACAACCGCTGGCTTTGTGAGCGGTCTCATGAGGAGATGAGCATGCTGACGTCTCGAACGACCGAATTAGTGACCGGCAGCCGAGAAGTTCAAACCCCTGGATTACCTTGTAAAATAAAAATTGCAATCAAGTAAAAGTAACACACTGCCATAATAAAACGGATTAAACAATAAATACATTAAATAAAAAAATAACAAGTCACGGATATGTTTCAGCAAGTTTAATTTGTCAACTGGAGTGAATTGCTCACACAAGCATTTAGAAAGGACGGGGATAACCAAGTGAGATAACAGGAAAGCATATGATTGTACAGTGTGTGTGTGTATAGATAATATATATAATGTGTGTGTGTATTAGTTTTAATAAGAACAAGGCCAATAAATCCTTATATTTGTGTACCATGACAAGATCCTCTCATTGACGTTGTTTGTCATCTTTCCCTTTTTTGTTCTTTGTGACAGATCCAGGAAGAGTCTGAGATGTGGAAAATTAGAGAAATGGAAAAGCATATAGGCGATGATTATGGGGCAAAACGGAGGCGAAAGTCACCAGAGCTAAATAGGTTTGTTTTATGGAGCGACACCTGTAAGTGATTACTATTGGAATGTTTATCTTGCCTAATTCCATGGAGCGTAAGCAAGTGAGGTGATCATTGTTTTAAAGGGATACACTATGCAAAGTGTTGTTTTTTTTTTCTTAAAAATCACTTCCTTTACAGTTTTGCGCTGCAAACTCTCACTGGTTGATGCACCCAGCATTCCTGTGTCCTAATGATCCCTTTCCCTCAAAATCCTCCCAGATAGAAACACCGAGGACACAGGATAGACTCCACTAAAGAACTGGACCAGGCACTCAGCCTCCTTTTTGGGAGGGGGGGTCTTTTTAGCCAAAACGTTGTAGTAGTTGTGTTTTCCAAAAACATGTTGAATGTGCGGTCCGGTTCTTCTTTAATTCCACGGATATCTTGGAGGTTTTTGCTCCATGGATCGTGGTGGCACCTTCCTGGCATTGCATGATGGGAGTGCTGCTCTACTCTGGTATTATAGATGGTTACAAACACAAAGCTGCACATAATATTTTTCAAACTGGTGCGTCTCACACACTTATTCTTAATACGGACATGTTTTGGTGGACACACACGACTCACCAGGACAGTTACACTGAATTCTTAGTTCTACATATGTTTTAGGCCTCGTCTCTGCCAATGGCACAGGTTTCCTTTTAAAAACCTGTCCACAAATCCCATTTGTTTTAGTTTGTCAAAAATATGACATCCACTTTTGTGGCAAAAAGAGTGTCTCTGACAAAGTAACTTGTGATGTTTGCTGCTGTCTGCTTAGAGGTATTCTTACTGTAATGTTGTTATCTTTTTCGTCTGTCTACATCCAAACTTGATGCTGTTTTTTCCTTTTTCTGGTTCAGAGAGTCTCTGAAACCATTGCAGGGAATCGTGTTTCTCTGTGTTCTCGCTGCTACTGATGCTGTTTATTACATTTTTTGTTCTTTATCTGCCTTTCATTTAGATTCCTCTGTGTATGACGTTTTATCTTCTCCCTACTCTCCTAGTTGTTGTGTGTTACGATCTTCCTTTCATCTAGGTGGGATCACAGTGGCTACAAGGAGTTATACCCCGAAGAGTTTGACGATAAAAAGTAAGTGCATTTAATGCAGCATCTGCCCTTGGAGACTTCACACACTGCTCGCCATTTCTATATTTTTTTTTTCCCTTTGCTTCTCGTTACTAAAACTCACACCCGGGTATTCGGCGTTTTATTATTTGTAAAGATCCAACATATCCTGCAATATATTGTACTGTTAAAGGGTATAAAGTCAATAGATCTACCAACAGGAGTACAGCAAATGCATTATCTACAGCCGCCTTGGCCCTCCAAATGTTTTAAAACTACATTTCTCATGATTCTCCGGTACTGATTACATTGAACGATCATTGTTTCAGGCATTTATACAGCGTGAGCATATTCCGCAGCGCTTTACAATAGGGGAGCACAAATAGGAGACGTACATGATACATAATGAAAAGATGACCCTGCCCGTAGGGTGCATGTAGTACAGCACTTAACCAAGTGCTCAGTCAGACATCCCGTGCGCTTCAATTCTAAGGGACTGGGGTAGGTGAAATAGATGGGAGCAGAGGGAATGTGAAGATGGTTAGCAGGGCTTGCATGGGATGGGCTTAGTGAAAGTAATTAGAGAGAGAAGTGGAGACAGCTGGAAAGGACACCCTGAAATTATTATGGACCAGGCCTGGGTGGATAGGGAGGGTTGAGTGGGACAGCACAGGGTAAGGCGCAGTTTGGTGTGGGAATTGAAGTTCCAAAACATCTGGCGAGACACGATTGCTGACCCATGACATACAGCTTAAAACAAGTAGATGAATGAGCTTACAGTTTAAAGGAAAGGGACAAATGAGACGATCACCGCTGAAATAAAAATTGATGGATGGCGTTCAGGTACCAAAGGGGAATGTGGTACAGGTTGAGCACCCCCTTATCCAGAATGTACGGGACCCTGGGCATTCCGGATTTCTGAATCCGGGAGAATCTGATGCTTCAGAGGAAGGAGATCGGTGGCTGCAGCAAGTAGAGGATCGCAGCTCTCCTGCCACAGTGTGTGTATAGATGCTAGAAGCGCTATGCAGCTTTTCTTGGCAGATGTGATGCCCGGAGGCAGTGTGTCTCAGAGCAGCTTGTTACATGCAGGGGCGGCACAGAGGCTTCCAGCATGTACCACGGTCTGCTGCAGCAGTCGGGAGACTCGTGGCAGGACCTTTCCGAACTTCCCTAATCCGGAAGTACAAAAACCCTTAAAGATCCGAAAGTACCAGTACCTCGTTTGGATTTTAGGATTCCGGATTTGGGGGGTGGGGGGGGCAGCTAATATTATGTAAACGGATCAGTGCAGGAAAGATAAATGTCAGGTCAACCTTCCAGGCGGTGTGGACCCCCTCTCAGCCATTCAACTCGTCAGGACACCCATGAAGAGAAGAGGACATTCTGGTTATTGTGACTGTTCACTTTGTATTGGTTGGTCATAGTGTCCCTTCAGGAGTGCCGAAGAATCAAAGTGGGAGAGCTTTATTGGAGTTTGCACTATGTGAAACTGTTGTTGCATATTTTTGCACCTTTTTTTTTTTTCCCCACACATTTCTTTGTCCATTTTTTTTACATAGAGGTGGATGCATAAATGAATGACTTCTATTAAAATCCCTTTTCAAATCCAATGATATGTGTAATATCCCTGGAGCCATGGTTACCTGACACTTGTGATCACTCTGCGTTAGGACGGCGTCCTAACTTTCTGATGTTAATTGTTGCTGTGTTTCAGGAGTCGTATGAGATCAGATGGTTTTGACGATGATGGTAAACAAGCCGAGAAAGCTGAGGCGGCGCCCGCAGTGATGCTGAGACCGGACGTCCTGAGTATCCGGGCCTTGAATAAGAAGTTCTATGAGTGTGAGGCCGGTCTACCTGACAGGTGAGGAGCTGCTGCTTTATGATCATTCATTCAGGGACACGCTGATAAGAACAGGGCTATACATAATCTATATTGATACAGAGACGCGTGCACGTTTTGAGCCGGAATGTCTTAAATTTGTATGATGTGACCGGTTTTTCATTTTTGTGGTTTGTAGATGGGGACACAGCGGCTACAAGGAATTGTATCCCGAGGAGTTTGATTCAGAAAGGTATGTGATCATGATGTCTTTCTTTCTCCCCAAAATTGCTGTGTCTGTAAGATTTCCCATGTCCTGTCACATGTCCGCTGTGGATGCTTTCCTCATTTGTTTTAATGTCTCCATCTTCCCGGCCAGGTGTTTAATTGATTCAGATCTGTCAGATATGTGTGACTAGCTCTGTGTTAAAGCTGTCGTTAAGTTGACAGAAACCGCTAGTATCTGCATTGATAATAAACTTATGTTCACTACAAATCCCCATAAGCAGGAAATCTGAACGTTTTGTATTCTCGCCTTATCATATATCCTGTATCTGACACAAAGACCATTTCTGCCTGCATGTTAATAATGCAGACCCCGTTTAACACTGCAAGATGAAGGAGAGTTTAGAAGCTTTCAGCCCATTAGTCTTTCTGCAATAAGAAAATTTAATTTTAAAAGTGCTCACATTTATTTTAATCTTTTAACATCCTATAATCAGAATTGCTATTTTATCTACATTTAAGGCTGGCCGTCCACTGGTTCCTTATTCGTGCGACGGTGTGATCATCCAATATGGTCTGTCGTCGTCCGACCAGTCCCACAACATGCAGGAGATTCAGCCCTCGTCCACTGCCTCTGACTTACATCGGACGATTTTTTTGCGGCTACAACAGACTAGCGATCTTTCCCTTTCGAATGGGATTTGTCAGATGAAGTCAAACGACCTGGTACAGCAAACATGAAAAATGATAAATTGCATAGTTAAACTGCCGATTGGCAGCAGAGAAATTGTCCCATGGGGAAGTGATTCAGTTAGACAGGCGAATCCCATAGGATTCAATGCAAAAAATAAATAAATATTTTTTCTATTCTTTTCACCTGCAGCAAAAAGCCTTTTTTTTTTTTTTTTTTAATTTATTAGGCAATATTTTTGATTCCCACTATTTTTAATAAGATGATCTTTTAAAATTTATTTTTTACCGAACGCAGCGTTTTTTTATTCTTCCCTCTTCAGTCCTGCTGCGTTCAGCTGTGCTGTCCTTGGTGCTGAAACCTTTTTTTTTTTTTTCCCCCTGCAGCCTTCAGCGAAATTCCCCCCCCCCCCCCTCTCTCTGTTCGGCTACATTCACCGGTGCTCTCCTTGGTGCTGAAATCCCGTTTCAGCACCAGGGAGAGGGTGGTTCCCCCCCCCCCCCCCTCAGTGTTTTTTGTTTTTTTTATTTTATTTTTCTTTGCTCGGCGGCATGTCCATCGGCTAGCTTGGGCCTTCCAGACGTTTCCAGTGGATGACCCTGGTCATGCGACGGCATTGTCCATAGTCAGAGAATCAAGTTGGTCTTCCAACTATGGACCCAGTGGATGATCAGCGTCCCATGCTTCAAATGTTATACTATTATTTTTCAGCAAAAAGTGCTCGGTAGTTGAAAGCATTAAAATTCTTAACCCACATAAGGATCCGACATTTAAAATAATATCTGATCACTTTGTTTTTATGTCTTCTGAACGTGACTTCTTCTTTATTCTGCATTTAAGTGACACAGAAGTAAACAGCAACAAGAAGAAGGCGAACGGCCAGGAAGCCGCTAGAGGCCGAGCTGCTAAAGAGCCGGAATCCCACAAGCGCAAGAGATCAAAGAAAACCCATAAAAAGAAACAGAAGAAACGGTCCCACAAAAAGCTGAAGAAGAGGAAGAAGGAGCAGGAGGCATCGACAGAAACCTCGAGTGAGAGCGACAGCTCGGAGGACAGCCTGGAAAAACCGAAGAAGTCAAAGCGAAAGAAGAAGACGCGGAAAAAGGCCACGAGGAAGCAGCCGTCATCCTCCGGGCAGGACAGTGATTCCAGCAATGAGATGAGCAGCACCGAAGACGCCGAAGCAGAGAGGCACAAAGACAGACACCGTAAAAAAAAGAGCCACAAACAGCGGCACAGATCGAAACCTAAGAAAGATGCGGACGCGGAATTGAGGAAAAGCAGGAGGACGAACTGGAAAGTGGCTAAAGATGAGGGGTCAGACAGCTCGGACGAAGACTGAGTCTAGCTTTTTGTTTTATTCAAGGAGGCATTTGACTCGATATATGTACCATAGGAAATTTATTTGCCGCAGTCTCAGATGTGCAATATCTTTTATTTTTTATCAGACCCATCCTTTACTTCCGCCTTATTTTCCCAATAACTGATGTTTACTATTACTTCAACATTAACCCGTAAGCAAATAGATACAGACTGTTTAGAAATGGTTTTGAGAAGCAGGTTGTGGAATGGTTTGAGTTTTCGGTGTTTACCCGGGCATTATCCATGTCGTAGTTGTCACATGAGCATGTCACACGTAACAACACGGGAGAGATTATTCTGTGACAGGTACTTTCTCTTTAATCCTTGGAACAAAGCTGTCAGCAGCCTTTAATGCCTGTATGACTACTGTGGTGAATTCTGGCCTCAAATGTAGCAAGAATGGAGGAAGAACTGTGCAACATCCAACCCGGGGACACAAAGCGTGCTGTGATTCAGCTGCCGGACTTTGGTTATATTTTATGGGTCGTCCTTAACGAGAGGAGAATTTGATCGTTTTAACATATCTCCAAAATTAAATCACATTTCATTTTTTTTTTTTTTTTTTTTTTTCCTGTTTCTAAAACGTGTATTGATTTATATAGTGAAAGGGAGTCTACGATAATAAAACAGGTTTTGTAACCGAGTACATCATATTGTCACAAAGTACATCATGAACAGTCGGGGGGGGCTGCATGGTACGTTTCTAATTACATTTAAAAAAATTGAGAAATAAACAATATTTAGAGGACTTAATGCAATTAAACCCTAGTTTTAGGCATCCTTTGTTTATGACGTAATACTTCTAGGTGAGCTGTGGATAAATAATCTATGCATTACAAAACCGTTATCGGGGCTCAAAATTTCGAGTCCCGAGCTACACACCACCAGTTGCCGCACTTAACCCCTACCTGACCCTTAACTCCACCCCAAAACACACCCTCTTAATTTATCTTCGGAAATGACACTGTTAAATGTTTTATTCAGAATAAATTTACAAAAATAACCAACAACCTGTATGCCCAGACATCAGACCTCCGATACATGTATGCCCAGACATCAGACCTCCGATACATGTATGCCCAGACATCAGACCTCAGATACACGTATACCCAGACATCAAACCTCAGATACACGTATGCCCAGACATAAAAAAAAAAAAAATCAGCCGCCGCCGGAATACGCAGCGTAGGCAGCACAAAATAATTTCTTTCTGCCTGCGTATGCATTTCCACTCGCCAGCTGCCTAAAAGAATAAATGTATAAAGAAACATTTTGTTGCAAATTAAAAGAATAAATGGTTCAATAGACATTGAGTAAGAACGGTAATATTTTTAACATTGAAACCTATGGGATTCACCTGATTAAACCTGTCGAACTAAACCACATCAGGGCATTTCTCTGACATTGCTGTTCGGTGTCTCTGAATAGATTAACCATTGTTTCTCTATGGGGGTTTTCACTGCCGCCGAACAGGCACAGTATTTCGCTAGCAATTCAATATTTGGCAAACTGCCTGCTTTCTGATTATGCGAATGTCCACGAAATTGCACCGTACAGGGAAATTCACTGTTGGTGCAATGTCGGAGCCAATTTGTCTCTCTGTGAATAATCCAGATAGTGAATCTGGCCCAATGAGATAGTATGACCCTCCAGCATAAAGAGAAATCACATTTCAAAAACCTATGTAGATGGTTTGCGTCTGCTTGTTGCGCTGGGGAATATATATGTTTACTGAAAAGGAAAAAAAGTTTAGGCAAGTGACCAAAAAAAATTAATATTTTGGTGAATATGAACCCTGTTGTATTTTGCTTCTCTAATAGAAAAGCACCCACATACCTCCTGTAGAAGAAGCTTGTGCTCGGCAGCCACTTCCAAACATGGTCAAGGTCGACGTATGTCAAGGTTCAATGGGGGGGGGGGTTGAACCCAGGATCCAGCTGATGCTATTCCAGTATTTGCTTCATTATGTAGCAGGATTTATTAAATAGCAGCGCAAACAATAGGTATAAAGTAAACAAGGAACCAGGGTTAGAGCAGTTAAACCGTTCATTATAATATTCTGCAGTAAAGAGTCTCTTTATTTTTAGATTTTTTTGGGGATTTTTTAAATTGTTTTTCTTTTTTCTGTAACAGCCCTTTTTATTATCATTCATTGGATCATATGTAAATTTCAGACATTTTCGCTCAGTAGTTTGTTTGCAAAAAGCGTTTCACTTTTCAAACATACAAGCGTACTGTTTTTTTATTTTCTTCACCTCCTTCGTCTGCGTGTCGGGTTTTTCCGGCGGCTGCTCTGCACTGATCGGCTCCTGCTTGGGTTTCTCCGGGGTCATCGGCGAGTTAATCCAGATGTTTTTGCGGGTTTCGGTGAGCGCTCGCCCTCCTTTTGCGGTGAGTTTTCGGCAGGTTTGCGGTAGGGCTGTGCAATTAATCGCAATCGCAAAAAAATCGCGATTTAAGCACATGCAATTTCTAAATCGCATAAGGCTGCAATTTTATCTATTCATTTTATTGGCTCCCTGTAAGCTTCCGGCGGCATGGAGCTTTGGGCGCTCGCAGGGGGAACCACGTGTACAGCCGCGTTCTCGCGGCTCGTCACGTGGTTCCCCCAGGCGAGCGCCCAAGCTCCATGCCGCCGGAAGCTCACAGGGAGCTGAACACGCGGCACAAAGAGGTGAGCTGGGGCAGTATCCATGAGCTGGGGGTAGTATCCATGAGCTGGGGGCAATATCCATGAGCTGGGGCAGTATCCACGTGCTGGGGCAAATCCACGTGCTGGGGCAGTATCCATGTGCTGGGGCAGTATCCATGTGCTAATCGCAAATAAAATTGCAATCGCAATATTCATTAAAAAAATCGCAATATGATTATTTTGTCCATATTGGACAGCCCTAGTTTGCGGCGACTTTTCCCTGCATTACGACGGCCCTGTGGTGCTTGCTGAATACACCGCAGGGTTGCCGAAATGGGATTGCCAAATCGCACCAAATTGAAGAGAACGAAAAGTCACCGAACGTGCGGTGGCTTTTCGATTCTCTTTGAATAACCCTGCATAGGCTTCAATGTTAAAAATATTTCTGTTTTTATCCAATATCTAATAAACCGTTTATTCCTTTAATCCATAGTAAAAAATCTCTTTCTTTATTGATTTTATTTTTATAGTATCTTTTAGGCATTTTTCAAAAAAAATCCTCTTTTTTTTTTCTAACAGCCCTCTTTATTATTCATATGATCTTATATGTTAATTCCAGACATTTTCGTTCAGTAGTTCTTTTTAAAACGGCAGGCGACGGGTTTGCGGCAGCATTCGGTGGCTGATTCCCTGCACTTTAGGGACAGAATGCAGTGTGTGCAGTGTCAGGGGGGTTGTGATACACTTGTAGGTGCAGTGTGTGCAGTGTCAGATGGTGTGATACACATGTAGCCACAGTGTTTGGGTGTTTTGTGTACAGTGTCAGTGTGTACAGTGTCGGGGGTGATACACTTGTAGGTACAGTGTCAGAGTGCTGTGTGCATTGTCCGTATGTGCAGTGAGAGTGGAGTGTCAGTGTGTGCAGTGTGAACACTTGTGTGTGCTGTGTGAAAGAGACTGCTGTATGTGTCAGGACCCCTGTCTGAAGCCCCCCATCACCCCAGGTAAAGCCCGCCATAGCCATGGCAGGAAGGGTAAACCTGGTGCTGCTTCATCCTGACTGCAGGGCAGGACTTTCATGAAGTGCTTTACCAGTATCCACCCTTTGCTCACAGCGCTGCAGGTCCAACAGGTGCTGCCATTACCAGCTACTTAAGGGTGGAGCACCCAGAAGGCAATGCTTCTGCATTAGTTTCCAAGCCAAGTGGATTGCGATCCTGTTCTCAGTGTGTATCCTCTGCCATCCAGAGACTATCCTGTGTGTACCCTCTGCATCCAGTATCCCCGTGCGTACCCTCTGCATCCAGTATCCCCGTGCCATCCAGAGACTATCCTGTATGTGTACCCTCTGCATCCAGTATCCTCTGGCATCCAGAGACTATCCTGTGTGTACCCTCTGCATCCAGTATCCCCGTGCCATCCAGAGACTATCCTGTGTGTACCCTCTGCATCCAGTATCCCTGTGCCATCCAGAGACTATCCTGTGTGTACCCTCTGCATCCAGTATCCCCGTGCCATCCAGAGACTATCCCGTGTACCCTCTGCATCCAGTATCCCGTGCCATCCAGAGACTATCCTGTGTGTACCCTCTGCATCCAGTATCCCCGTGCCATCCAGAGACTATCCTGTGTGTACCCTCTGCATCCAGTATCCCCGTGCCATCCAGAGACTATCCTGTGTGTGTACCCTCTGCATCCAGTATCCCCGTGCCATCCAGAGACTATCCTGTGTGTGTACCCTCTGCATCCAGTATCCCCGTGCCATCCAGAGACTATCCTGTGTGTACCCTCTGCATCTAGTATCCTCTGGCATCCAGAGACTATCCTGTGTGTGTACACTCTGCATCCAGTATCCCCGTGCCATCCAGAGACTATCCTGTGTGTACCCTCTGCATCCAGTATCCTCTGCCATCCAGAGACTATCCTGTGTGTGTACCCTCTGCATCCAGTATCCCGTGCCATCCAGAGACTATCCTGTGTGTACCCTCTGCATCCAGTATCCTCTGCCATCCAGAGACTATCCTGTGTGTGTACCCTCTGCATCCAGTATCCCCGTGCCATCCAGAGACTATCCTGTGTGTACCCTCTGCATCCAGTATCCCCGTAGCCATCCAGAGACTATCCTGTGTGTACCCTCTGCATCCAGTATCCCCGTGCCATCCAGAGACTATCCTGTGTGTGTACCCTCTGCATCCAGTATCCCCGTGCCATCCAGAGACTATCCTGTGTGTGTACCCTCTGCATCCAGTATCCCCGTGCCATCCAGAGACTATCCTGTGTGTGTACCCTCTGCATCCAGTATCCCCTGCCATCCAGAGACTATCCTGTGTGTGTACCCTCTGCATCCAGTATCCCCGTGCCATCCAGAGACTATCCTGTGTGTACCCTCTGCATCCAGTATCCCCGTGCCATCCAGAGACTATCCTGTGTGTGTACCCTCTGCATCCAGTATCCCCGTGCCATCCAGAGACTATCCTGTGTGTACCCTCTGCATCCAGTATCCCCTGCCATCCAGAGACTATCCTGTGTGTGTACCCTCTGCATCCAGTATCCCCGTGCCATCCAGAGACTATCCTGTGTGTGTACCTCTGCATCCAGTATCCCCTGCCATCCAGAGACTATCCTGTGTGTACCCTCTGCATCCAGTATCCCCGTGCCATCCAGAGACTATCCTGTGTGTACCCTCTGCATCCAGTATCCCCGTGCCATCCAGAGACTATCCTGTGTGTGTACCCTCTGCATCCAGTATCCCCGTGCCATCCAGAGACTATCCTGTGTGTACCCTCTGCATTCAGTATCCCTCTGCCATCCAGAGACTATCCTGTGTGTACCCTCTGCATCCAGTATCCCCGTGCCATCCAGAGACTATCCTGTGTGTACCCTCTGCATCCAGTATCCCCGTGCCACCCAGAGACTATCCTGTGTGTACCCTCTGCATCCAGTATCCCCGTGCCATCCAGAGACTATCCGTGTGTACCCTCTGCATCCAGTATCCCCGTGCCATCCAGAGACTATCCTGTGTGTACCCTCTGCATCCAGTATCCCCGTGCCATCCAGAGACTATCCTGTGTGTGTACCCTCTGCATCCAGTATCCCCGTGCCATCCAGAGACTATCCTGTGTGTGTACCCTCTGCATCCAGTATCCCCGTGCCATCCAGAGACTATCCTGTGTGTGTACCCTCTGCATCCAGTATCCCCGTGCCATCCAGAGACTATCCTGTGTGTACCCTCTGCATCCAGTATCCCCGTGCCATCCAGAGACTATCCTGTGTGTACCCTCTGCATCCAGTATCCCCGTGCCATCCAGAGACTATCCTGTGTGTACCCTCTGCATCCAGTATCCCCGTGCCATCCAGAGACTATCCTGTGTGTGTACCCTCTGCATCCAGTATCCCCGTGCCATCCAGAGACTATCCTGTGTGTACCCTCTGCATCCAGTATCCCCGTGCCATCCAGAGACTATCCTGTGTGTACCCTCTGCATCCAGTATCCCCGTGCCATCCAGAGACTATCCTGTGTGTACCCTCTGCATCCAGTATCCCCGTGCCATCCAGAGACTATCCTGTGTGTACCCTCTGCATCCAGTATCCCCGTGCCATCCAGAGACTATCCTGTGTGTACCCTCTGCATCCAGTATCCCCGTGCCATCCAGAGACTATCCTGTGTGTACCCTCTGCATCTAGTATCCCCGTGCCATCCAGAGACTATCCTGTGTGTGTACCCTCTGCATCCAGTATCCCCTGCCATCCAGAGACTATCCTGTGTGTGTACCCTCTGCATCCAGTATCCCCGTGCCATCCAGAGACTATCCTGTGTGTGTACCCTCTGCATCCAGTATCCCCGTGCCATCCAGAGACTATCCTGTGTGTGTACCCTCTGCATCCAGTATCCCCGTGCCATCCAGAGACTATCCTGTGTGTACCCTCTGCATCCAGTATCCCCGTGCCATCCAGAGACTATCCTGTGTGTGTACCCTCTGCATCCAGTATCCTCTGCCATCCAGAGACTATCCTGTGTGTGTACCCTCTGCATCCAGTATCCCCGTGCCATCCAGAGACTATCCTGTGTGTACCCTCTGCATCCAGTATCCCTGTGCCATCCAGAGACTATCCTGTGTGTACCCTCTGCATCCAGTATCCCCGTGCCATCCAGAGACTATCCTGTGTGTACCCTCTGCATCCAGTATCCCCGTGCCATCCAGAGACTATCCTGTGTGTACCCTCTGCATCCAGTATCCCCGTGCCATCCAGAGACTATCCTGTGTGTACCCTCTGCATCCAGTATCCTCTGCCATCCAGAGACTATCCTGTGTGTGTACCCTCTGCATCCAGTATCCCCGTGCCATCCAGAGACTGTTTCCAAGACCCCAGCATCCTGGTTTCCAGTTTCCTCTGATTATCAGCCTCCTGATTTAATCTGTAATTAAGTTTCCATTCAGCCCTTTTCCTGTCCTGTCCTGTATCCCCAGTAAGTCTCCTACGTGTATCTGCCCTCTGTGTCTCCCTGTATCGTGTTTCCTGCATCCCTTTGTGTCCCCAGCCTTGCAGATTCCTCTGGTCGCCCTCATTTAAGTTCTGCCCTCCACCTTGCATAATCTGGATTTATTTCTACCTTTTGGACCTGACAATAAACCCGTGTTTTCCCACATCTCGTTTCCGTGGCATCACTGCATTTTGGGTTTGCAACCTTGCCCTCCACGCTGGCACTTACAGGATTCATTCTCATACATCATACTGTTATGAAAATGTTTTATTGCTGTGCAGCTCTGTGATACACTCATACACACCTCGCATTACTGTGAGTTTTATAGCTCCTGTGAAATGCTGGGTGTGATATTTGTTTTTCATTCTTGGACCCAGGCACCACAATGTGGGTAGGGTTGCAGAAGGGGAGCATCTTCCCCGGCCCGGCAGAGGCACAGCGCCTGAAAGCTGCTCATCTGCAGAGTCACATGCTGACATGTGCCCAGCATGCTGGCTCCGCCCCCTCCTGGCTCCCCTCAGAGGAAGTCACATGTCCTGGCAGGAAGGAGCTGAGGCAGGTCTGTAATCAGGGTGAGGTTGCCTCCATTATCCTCTCCTCCTGAAGTCCTGCTTGTGGTGCATCATTGCAGGTGGCAAAGGGAGGGCTGTGGCCTTATGACCCCCTGCCTCCCCCAAGCCTCCACCTCCACTCACCAGCTGCAGTGAAACAACACAAGGGGAGAAGTAACAAGTAAGCAACTTCACATGGAGCAGCAGAGCACAGTGTGTCCGGGGCCGCGATGCACAGTATGTCCGGGGTGGCGATGCACAGTATGTCCGGGGCCGCGATGCACAGCGTGTCTGGGGTCACAATGCGCAGTATGGCCAGGGCCACGGTGCGCAGCATGGCCGCGGTGCGCAGCATGGCCGCGGTGCAGAGCATGGCCGCGGTGCAGAGCATGGCCGCGGTGCAGAGCATGGCCGCGGTGCAGAGCATGGCCGCGGTGCAGAGCATGTCTGGGGTCACAATGCGCAGTATGGCCAGGGCCGCGGTGTGCAGCATGGCCTGGGTTGTGGTGCGCAGCATGCCTGGGGTTGTGATGCCAGGGGCTGTGGTGCGCAGCATGCCCGGGGCCGCGATGCACAGTATGCTGGGGGTGCTAGTAGGCTAGTGCAGCAACCAGAAGCACTGGAGGAGTAAGATCGTGATCCCCATGGAGGGAAGGAAGAGGAGAGGACTGGAGCTGCCCCTGGTGATCACCCCCCGAAGCAGCTCTCCCACTGATCTCACTCTGCCGGGGTAAGGGGGGGCATGCAGGGGATGAAAACAGTAGAGAGAAGGGGGTCACAGAGAGAGAGGGATCACAGAGATATATGAGAGAGAGAGAGGGGTGGCAGAGAGAAGGGCCACACATAGAAAGTGAGAGAGATGTGTGACAGAGAATGGGGTAAGAAAGAGACTACACAGAAATGAGAGACTACTATTTCACACACTGGAGCTCTGTGATACTCATACACACTGTACATTCAGGGGCGGATCTGGGGGGTGCAACGGGGCAATTGCCCCCCCCCCTTGAGAAAATCGCAGCCGCCAGCGGTTTTTCTCCCTACGAGGCGAGCGGCCGCCGGCATGCAGCTTGGCCGCTCATCTGGGAACCACCTGACCAGCGCACGAGATCGTGGAGTTCACGTGAACTCCGATTTCGTGCGCTGGTCAGGTGGGTCCCAGGAGAGCGGCCAAGCTGCATGCCGGCGGCCGCTCGTAGGGAGAAAAACGGCCGGCGGGTTCTCGGAGGGGCCTGGCAGCAGAGGAGATGAGAGCTGGGGGCAAATATATCTGTGTGAGCTGGGCGCAAATATATCCGTGTGTGAGCTGGGGGCAAATATATCCGTGTGAGCTGGGGGCAAATATATCCATGTGTGAGCTGGGGGCAAATATATCCGTGTGAGCTGGGGGCAAATATATCCATGTGTAAGCTGGGGGCAAATATATCCGTGTGAGCTGGGGGCAAATATATCTGTGTGAGCTGGGGGCAAATATATCCATGTGTGAGCTGGGGGCAAATATATCCATGTGTGAGCTGGATGCAATATATTACATGTGAGCTGGGTGAAAATATATCCATGTGTGAGCTGGGGGGATACCTTGGACCCATGGTACGGAAAGGGTTTGCAGGGCTGCGCAGATGGGGTGCCACATGTGTCCTGCCAGCATGGAAAGGGTGCACTGGGCAGCCCACACCTGGGTTACCCTACACTGCAAAGCTTCAAGCGGTATGTGCTGGGAGGGGGGGTAACCTGGGCCCCTCATATGGAAAGAGTTCGCAGGGCTCATGAGTCACATGAGGAAAGACCCTATGCAATGTTCTGGAGAGAGTGAGTGTAACGATTAGGCGTGTCTCTGCCGGTCACTGCGAACCCAACACCAGCTCTTAGCCAAAACTGGTAGAATCCCCCCCGAAACCTGTGTCTGGATCCGCCCCTGTGCACATTACTGTGAGTTTTAATGCTGTGGAGCTCTGTGATACAGTAATGTGCAGTGTGTATTAGCGTGAGTTTTATTGCTGTGCAGCTCTGTGATACACTCATACACACCGTACATTACTGTGGAGCTCCACAGCAATAAAACTCAAAGTAATGTACGGTGTGTATGAGCGTATCACAGAGCTGCACAGCAATAAAACTCCCAGCAATGTGCATTGTATAAGCGAATCACAGAGCTGCACAGCAATAAAACTCAGTACTGTGAGTGTGCGCTGTGTATGAGCGTATCACAGAGCTCCACAGGCCGATCACAGACTTTTCCCTGAGGGCGCTGACACCCTTGGGGGGGGGGGGGTAACACCATGAACTACTGTACCAGGTGGCACCAACCCTAGAGACGCCACTGGGAACGTGATTTCCACAAATTTGGAGAAAATTAAAAAGTTAAAATGTTATATGCAATGTACTAATTGCAGAATGGTTATTTTTAAAAATTTTCTTTAAACCATGGTCTACTTTTCCTTTACTCCAGAGAATGGCTAATCGTCGTTTTAACCGGTCAGTATGGCAGCAGGAGGCTTTGCCTGCGGTTCAAGGAACTCGTCTCTCCAGCGTTTGTAGACAAAAGAAAAGTCAGATCTTTACCATGTATCACGGCACCACTGTCTCCGCAGCGGAACGAATCATCAGGAACGGTTTTCGTCAGTCGGCCGACGGCATGTTGGGGAGAGGGGTCTATGTCTCCAGAGATCGATACAAAGCCGCCCGGTACCCCCTGGGTGAAAATTATGAGCAGGTGATACTAAAACTCAGGGTGAGAGTCGGGAAAGTAAAAAGGGTAGATTATAAGGGTCATCCTCTACAGAAGACATGGCACGAGCGCGGATATAACACGGCCTGGGTACCTAAAAACTGTGGCATGGTAAAAAGTGGGTCAGAGGAGAATTGCGTTTGGGATCCTAAACGGATCAAGGTGATAGGGGTTGTAAAAGCTCCACCGGGGAGTCTCCAACATCTACAGCAATTACTTTCACATTACAGAAGATAAAAGAAGACATTTGGACGGATTATTTCGGTCCTATCTCACTGTTTTGTATTTGTAAAGTAATGTATCCCTGCAACGTTTATTTGATTTAAGTAACAATATTGAGAATTAATGAAAACGGGGCAAAGGGCCGAAGCGCGAGGAGCACCTTCTTCTAAATGTTACCTTTTTGTATGTTCCTCATATAAAAGTCAGCTTTATATCACATTCAGGTTTTAATTCCCGTATCCTGTATTCAAATCTACGTGTTTGTTCCTCTTTTCACAAATGACTCCACTCACAGTACGATGACGTGCTATAAATCTGAAGCTTTTGGAAGGACGCGTCCTGCTTTAAATGTATTAGATGACACAGCCAAGATTCCTAATGTACACTGAGGCCAACTATTACATTCCACCTGTTTGCAAGAAGCGTGCATGTCTCTGGTGGCTAGAAGGAGGTGATTATAAACTCTTTGGTGCTTGGCTAGGTTTCCATTCCAACACTTTTTGTAGATGTCTTCTAACCTCATTGCTTTAACCATTCAAACAATGATTCATATAGAATCATTCCCAATATTTTCTCATTCTTTTCCCCCCTCCCTCCCATAAACTCCTCCCTCCCATAAACTCCTCCCTCTCTCCCATAAACTTCTCCCATTTATTTATTTATATATAAAGTATTTTACCAGGAAGGATACATTGATATTTCTCTCGTTTTCCAAAATGTCCTGGGTATTCAATGGGTTCTCTTTTCTTTTTACCTCTTTCCATTTAACCCTTTCCCATCTCAAGCCCGGCACTGAAAGCTGCTCGGATCGACAGCACCCGTATATCAATCTCTCCCAATTCGCTTCTCTACCCTCGACTTGTTAAAGATAGAAACAACTGGAGTGTTATACCGGCTCGCATATATTTTAACCCTTTACTTCGAATTCTTTGATAAAATGGTTCTTCCTACTGTTTCTGGGAGCGCTTAACCCCTTCACTAGCAAGTGATTTTCCAAAACACCATTGTCAGAAACCAGTGGTTTTTTTTTGTAAAATCATTTTTAATTAATTTTAAAGTAATAAATATTTGAGTTTATACCCATTGTATTTCTTACTGTAAATAACCTATTTTTCGATAGATGGCGCCATCTACTGCCAAATTGAGTTACAGAGGTTTGAGCAGCAGGTCTATTTTCTTCTATTTCTCCCTGCATCGACTGCTGAAAGCCCGATATTTCAGAGCATTCAGCAGCTGATTTTACAGTTTTAGCTCTTCGGGCATTATGTCCACCGGGTTAAAACTTAGGAGGCACCTTCTGCAGCCCAAAAGCAAACAAAATTTGTTTGGTGAAACTCAGAAGAATTGGCAGGAGAAGAGAACAATTTAGACCAAATAGCAGATTTGTGAGATAAATGGGAGAAATTTTCTGGTTTGGCTATTTTGACCTAGAATTTTCACTTCTCCAAAAAGTTCTCCAGAGTTTCACCTTTCTTTGAATCGACCTGACAGCTTCAATAAACTCTGAATTCATGAGAAAAAACTGTAATGAAATTATAATGCAACATTCTTTTTGGGCATAAAAGTCAAGCGATCAAATGAAGCATTTTAGCTGTTATCTGCCACCATCTGCATATTAATTAAAAATTATCTTTCAGTTTAAAATCTCTCTTTTTCATACTTTTTTTTAGCTGTAAATATTATCAGAACATTCCTGAATGAAAATGTTATAAATTACTCCTAAAGAAAATGGGCATTTCAAACACCAAGCGACAAAAACCCACTTGGGAATTAATTATTATTATTATCCTTTATTTATATAGTGCCACATATTCTGTACCGCTTTACAAGATCAGTGTACAAGGGGTTAATACATTGGAATACCACACATGGATGATACGGCCCGATTCAGGGGATCCTGTTCCCAAAGGAACTTACAATCTATGAGATGTACAGGTATTTTGTGAGGTCGGCGCATCCGTATCGTTAGGTGTCTTGCCCAAGGACACTCGCTGGTGGCATCTTCTGAGTGGGATCGGGTTGTCTTTCCATGATTGTAGAGCAGTGACCTGGTGGTTCGGTTGAACTTGCTTCTCGTAAAGTCGAGACTTGCTTCTTCACAGTTGTATTGGAGGGATGTGCTGAATGGGATTGACTTGATTCTCCATAGTTGAAGGGTAGAGACGTTACCACTGGACTCCACAGGCGATATTGTGTGATGGCAAGTATGTACCGTTAGGTGTCTTGTCCAAGGACACTTACTGGAGAGGTGTTCTGGCCGGGATTTAAACCTGGGTATCCGTGGTTATAGAGCAGTGATGTCACCTCTATTCTGTCCAGCTGGTACACTCCATGCATGGTACATGCATTATATATACTGTATAGGGGTTATTCAGAGAGCACTGACATTAACGCCGCAGGACGTACATTTACGTCCTGCATTAGGCGGGCTTTGACGCCGTAGGACGTAAATGTACGTCCTCGGCGTTTACAGCCCCCCTCGCTTAATACTTACCTCCTCCGGTCGCTCCCACGCTGATCTGACTCCCGCGGAGTCAGATCAGTGTGATCCCTCCTCCGGCGCTGTGACGTCATCGCGCCGGTGGCGCGATGACGTCAGTTTCAGGCGTCGTCCCCCCCCCGCCGGAGCAGGGGAAGCGCCTTCCTTCGGATCCCTCTATCTCCCGATCGCCTGGTCCCCGGCGGCTGTGGCCAGCATCGCTGGAAGGGTCACAGCCTGACCTTTCCAGCGATGTATGGGGGGTTAACCCCTTAGTTGCCAGGTCGCGACCGGGCACTAATTTGTGCCCGATCGTGGCCTATTTCCGGTGGGGGCCGCCATCTTGGATGGCAGCCCCCACCTTTGGGTCACCCCCCGGTCAGTTAACCGGGAACCCCCTAGCTGCAAAGGGATTTCCTATGGAAATCCCTTGCAGGAGATAAAGGGGTTCAAAGAACCCCCCTATCTCCTGATCGGTGGCATCTAGGGGGTCATGTCTGATATTGCTGGAAAGGCCAGAGCATGGCCTTTCCAATGATATCAAACATGACCATGTTATATGTAAAATCAAAGTGTAAAAAAAGTAAAAATAATAAAAAAATAATAAATTAAATTAAAAAAAAATAATAAATCTAATAATAAAAAAAATTTTTGTTTTTTTTAATGCAGCACTATTGTTCACATCTCAATTATAATGTGAACAATGATGCTTCACTAATGATTTTTTTTTGGGGGGGTTTAGCTAAAATCACGCAATTTCTCCCCAAAAAAAAAATGGGTTCCCCGTTCTAATTTTTTTAACAAATCTACCCAATAGAATATGACCGCAGAGCCTCGGATAATAAAATTTTAAAAAAAAAAACACTTTACACACTGTGGAAGATTAAAATTTTATTGAAAATTCACATTTTTTTACATTTTTTGTTATAGCATTTTGGCAGGGCATGACATATACATATAATAATGATATATTATTAATCTGCCGAGTCTGACGGAAAGAACGATATATAATTTGTCTGGGTGGTATAAGAATACGTGACTTAAAAATGGTCAAAAGGAGCTCAGCAAACTTCTACTTCCGAAACAGCGCCGAAGTTGTAAAATTACTCCCGTCCTTAAGGGGTTAATACTGAAATTTCGTTGCTGTCTCGTTCGGTGAGTTCAATTTGCCAACAATGCGGTCAATTCAGCAGTCACTGCAGGATCCCTGAAGTGTGCCGAAGGGATTCGCCGATCAGCTGACGATCTGCCGAACAGACCGCTGAACGCAGCTGCAAACCACCGTTCGCATCCGACAATCCGCCGAATGCTAAGAACACACGGACTCAGATTACACAAAATTCCTACGTTAGCAATATCAATAGTGATCTGTAAAACATCTGACTCAAAGGGTGCAGTTTAGCAAAGGGGCAGATGTTTTAAAATTGAGCTTATTAGTAAGGGGGAAGGTCTATTAAAATTTACAATGGTAAAAAGGTGTGTGTATTTTTTGCGCTTGGTATCGCTAATAGACTGACATGTGAAAATTGGACGTTGATCCAGTGACCTAAGCGTGAAGCGATCTAGCTCCAGGTTTCAAGTAGTCACTATTCACGGTGTTGGTTGATGTTTTCTATTTCTTTGTTATTTTTTTTAATGTTTTATAATCAATGAATAAAGATTATATGATTTTTTAATTTTTCGTATAATCCGGAAGATGAAGTGGCTAGGCTGTCTTCTCAGGCGAAGTCATTTACAGGAGTTGTAGTGTTGAGAGAGAAAATCTCGTTTGCCAGGCTTTATGTCTATACAAGTGTGTTGTATTGTAACACTGTTTTGGGCAGCGCAAACATCAAATCTGCTCTTGCATTTTGGAGAATTTGAAGGATTGCTGAATAAAGAGCATGGACACTGGTTTGGACTTGCGTGTCGGTTTCCTTCTTCATTGTGAAAGGTACCTGTGGAGTTTCTGGGCCTCTCCTGGATCACTGAGTGTGACGTCCTGCGCCCCCTCTGGCAGAGGTGGGAGTTGCCAGTCATGTTTTTGGACATTCTAGCACATTTGGCGCCCCCTCTGGCTTCTATGGACATTGCATTTAGTTCTGGACATTTGGTTCACATCCAAGCCTGGACCTCATCTGGACTTTAATTGTTCTCATTTGGTCATGTGCTATATAAGCAGGCATCGCCCTAAGAAGGGCGCTGCCTCATTCTGATGTTTCAGTCTGCTTTGTTCCAAGCCTTGATCCTTATTCACTTACCTTGTAGTTCTGGTAGGGATCTTTTGCTCAGGTTCTCCTGTATGTGTTCTAGTTATCCTTTATTACTTTACTTTCAGGTTTTGGGTTTACTCCTCCGCCAGTTCTGTATTTACATCTGTTTATAGTCTCCCAGGTCCTTGGTTATTCATACTGTTTTGTTCATATGGTTCATGTTTGGTATTTATGTTTGCATTTCATGTTTCTTCTCTAGGTTTAAACAGGTTTATGTTTTAACTCATGTTACTCTAGTGTTTAATTTTCTTATGTCTTTCTGCCTATAGTTTCCCAGGTCCTTGGTTGTTCAACTGTTTGTTTATCTATTGTATATTTAGTTCAGGTCTATGGTTTGATTCTAGTGCTCAGGTCTTTTGTTTCATTGTGGTGTTCTGGTTCCTTGCTGTATATAGTACTGTTGTAAATAAATCCCTTGTTTTGTTTATACATCCATGGGTCATGTCTGTTAACTGCTCAAGTAGCTCACACCCCTTTTGTGCCATGTCAGGTCAGGCCCACCGTCACACTGAGCACCTGTCTCGAACAACACTTGTAAGATTATTCCCTACTGGAAGTGCACACATCTACTATATTTGTCTTGTTAAGTGACGTCTCTCAAAGCTTGGCCCTTTGGAGTTGGCGTTGTGGCCAGTTTTAGCGGCCTGTCGTTTTTCTGCACTATTGAGTGTTTGTGTGTCTTTGCGAATGTGTTAGACAGTTTCTTGACCATGCATTATACTGACCCGTGCCAGGCTTGTTTCATTTTTGGTGAAACCACCTCTCCCATTGTACGTGGGTTCCTCTACTGAAAACGAAGAGGAGGTCCCGGCTCCACCAGTCAGGCACAGTTCATGATGAAGTTTGGCCTCTTTTTGCTGTCACCTCAACTTTCACATTTTTGGAGAATTTCAAAGATTGATGAATATAGAAACCTGACACTGGTATGACTTGAAAAATACAGTCACGCGGCTCACCTCGACGCAAAGAGGAATTGAAACAAGGAGGACATCTTGGTAGATCATCAATTGATTTATGATAAACTGCGTTAGCGATTCACAATTACACCATGACAGAATTTGTAGAGAATTTCTAATTTCTAGATTCCACATTGCTGTGATTTTACGATCTGTTACATATTCCACTTTGATTTGTTTAATATGAAATTTAAATTAACTGGTAGATTAAACTTGGCGCATGCATCACCATTAATTTAATGATCTATATTGCAAAGCAGCACCATTTGTGCGTCTTCAATCATTGGGAAGCCATTAAATGTCTCACTCCTTGCGGCCTATGATACACATGACGGAATCGTAGTCAACCAGGTCACAGGTTTTTTTGCTCGGCAGCACGATCTCCCTTTCAATGGCAATGCCAGCTTTACGCACAGCCTGCTTTACAAAGTTTTCATCAACTTTTAATACAAAGAACTTCTCATCATCAATCGTATAAAACGTCATATTTATGGGCGAAAACAACATCAAGCAACCTCCGACTTTAAGCCACGAATGTAGTTTCTCCAGATTACTCTCAAAGTCTTCTTTGGTTTTGCTAACTGCGTTCAGTGCATAAACGCTGAGGACGGCGTCCGCGTGCGGTAAGTCGGCGGGGACCATGTGATTGTCTTCGAAGATGTCCCATTTTACCAGTCCTGCGACAGCTTGTCGTACTCTGTCTTCCTTCTCTTCCCAGGATTCGCTGAAATGGATGGGAAAAACATTAAGAAATGACGCTGCAAACATGACAAACTTGTGAATAGAAATAATGTAATTATAATGTAAGCTTCCATTGCTCATAACAATTGAGTGTCAGTGGGCACCGGCACTGACACACAGACAATGAAAAACAGAACAGTACATAACAGACACAAACACATATACACCGACAATGACACTTACAGAGTACCTAACAGAAACACACACAGATTGACAAACACATATACACTAGTATTGACACTGATTTAGTAGGTAACCGACACATACATTGACAACGACAGTGAAAGAGACAATGACAGTGTCTCTGACACAGACACACAATGAATATGACACTATCAGTGTCTTTGTGTCTTTTTCATTGTGTGTGTTAGGGACACTGTCTCTTTCATTGACTTTGTGTGTGTCAATGTGTTGGTGTCTGTTAATGATTCTGTCAGTGTCATTTTCATTGTGTGTCTGAAAGAGACAAAGACAGCATCCCTAACACAGACACACAATACAAATGACACTGACAGAAACATTAACAGACACAAACACATTGACTCACACAAAGACAATGAAAGAGACAAAGACAGCGTCCCTAACACATTGTGTTTGTGTCTGTTAATGATTCTGTCAATGTTGTTTTCATTGTGTGATCCCACGGCAATGACACTGACAAGAGTACCTCACAGAAACACTGACATTGACAAACACATATACACCGGCAATAATACTGACAGAATAGTTAACTGACACATACATTGACAAAGACAATGACAGTGTCTCTGACACAGACACACAATGAATATGATATCAGTGTCTTTGTGTCTTTTTCATTGTGTGTGTCAGGGACCCTGGCTTTGTCTCTTTCATTGTCTGCGTGAGTCAATGTGTTTGTGTGTGTTAATGACTGTCAGTGTTGTTTTCATTTTGTGTCTGTGTTAGGGATGCTCTCAGTGTCTCACTGTCTTTTTATTATTATTATTATTCTTTATTTATAAAGCGCCAGCATATTCCGCAGCGCTGTACAATAAGCACAGTATAGACAGGGTTACAATACTTTGAACAACATTTGACAAACAGTACAGGAGGAGATGAGGGCCCTATTCCCGTAGGAACTCACAATCTGGGAGGGTTGGGGTTGGAAACAGGAGGAGAGGACTGTGAGGTGAGAGTGATTGATGGTTGCGTCAGTGAGTTGGGTGGTAGGCTTCCCTAAATAGGAATGTTTTAAGGGAGCGTTTGAAGGAAGAGAAGTTAGGTGAAAGTCTGACAGTACGAGGGAGAGCGTTCCAGAGAGTGGGGGCTGCGCGTGAGAAATCCTGCAGTCTATCATGGGAAGAGGTGATGCGGGGAGAAGCTAGGCGCAGGTCACTGTTTGACCTTAGGGAGCGGGCCGGGGTGTATTTGGTGATTAGTGAGGACAGGTAGTGGGGAGCTGAGTTAGTGAGGGTTTTGTAGGTAAGGATAAGGATTTTGAACTTAATTCTGCAGTGGATGGGGAGCCAGTGAAGGGACTCGCAGAGGGGAGCGGCAGAGACAGAGCAGCGGGTGAGGTGAATTAGCCTGGCGGAGGCGTTCAGGATGGATTGTAGGGGGGAGAGGCGGGACAGAGGGAGGCCAGATAAGAGATTATTGCAATAGTCGAGTCGGGAGATTACCAGGGCGTGTATGAGTTGTTTTGTGGTGACAGCGGTAAGAAATGGCCGAATTCGGGAAATATTACGCAGTTGGTATCGGCAGGAGGAGGAAAGAGACTTGATGTGGGGGATGAAGGAAAGAGCAGAGTCAAGTGTAACTCCAAGACAGCGTGATAGAGAAGTCAGGAGGTGGGGAGGCATTGGAGGGAGGAATAAGTAGGAGTTCAGTCTTTGACATGTTGATCTTTAGGTGGTGGGAGGCCATCCAGGAGGAGATGCCAGATAAACAGTCACTGACTTTTGAAAGGACAGGGGGAGAGAGATCAGGGGTAGAGAGGTAGATCTGAGTGTCATCAGCGTAGAGGTGGTAATTGAAGCCAAAGCTGTTGATGATTTTGCCCAGGGAGGAGGTGTAGATGGAAAAGAGCAGAGGACCAAGGACGGAGCCTTGAGGTACACCAACAGATAGAGGCAATGAGGAGGAGGAGTTTCCAGCAAAGGACACACAGAAGGACCTGTTGGATAAATAGGATTCGACCCAAGCGAGTGCTGTGTCACCGAGACCCAGAGAGTTGAGGGTCTGTAGAAGGAGGGGGTGGTCAACAGTGTCAAAAGCAGCCGAGAGGTCGAGCAGGATGAGAATAGAATAGTGGCCGTGTTTTTTAGCAGTTAGGAGGTCGTTGGTGACTTTAGTGAGGGCAGTTTCAGTTGAGTGTAGGGGACGGAAGCCAGATTGCAGGGGGTCAAGTAGGGAATTGGAGGACAAGAAGAGGGAGAGGCGGTTGAAGACTAGTTTTTCTAAGAGCTTTGATGTGAAGGGAAGCAGGGATACAGGGCGGTAGTTGGATGGAGAGTTGGGATCGAGGGATGGTTTCTTTAGTAAAGGGGTAACTAGCGCGTGTTTGAAGGCGGATGGAAAGGAGCCAGTGGAGAGAGATAGGTTGAAGATGTGTGTGAGAGCAGGGGTGAGGGAGGAGGAGAGGGGAGGAATTAGATGTGAGGGAATGGGGTCGAGCGGGCATGTGGTGAGATGTGAGGAGGACAATAAGGAATTGACTTCCTCCTCAGTGGCTGGGAGGAAGCGACAGAGGGTGGCAGAGGGGACCTCTGGGAGTGGAGGTGGCAGATAACTATCTTGTGTTGGGATGTTGCTTCTGATATTTAGAGTTTTACTGAGGAAGTAGTCTGCCAGGTCTTGAGCGCTGAAGGCAGCTGTGGGGGGAGGTGCAGGTGGGTAGAGGAGGGTGTTGAAGGTGGACCAGAGCCGTTTAGGGTTGGAGGACAGCGTAGATATAAGAGATGAGAAGAAGGATTGTTTGGCCAAGTGGAGGGCAGAGGTGTATGACCGGAGAATAAACTTGAAGTGAACAAAATCAGCTTCAGAGCGGGATTTCCTCCAGGCACGCTCTGCGGTGCGGGAGCATCTTTGCAGGTAGCGTGTCTGGAGGGTGTGCCAGGGCTGAAGCTGGCGGCGTGGGGCCTTACAGAGTCGAAGAGGAGCAAGAGTGTCTAGAGCAGAGATAAGAGTAGTGTTGTAGTGATTAGTGGCAGCATCAGGGCAGGTGAAGGATGAGGTATGAGGGAGGTGGTGAAGTAGGTTGGAGAATTGATGGGGGTCCACAGCATGTAGAATTCTGCGAGTGTGTGTGCGGGGTGGGGGAGCAGGGTGTTTAGGAAGTCCAGATAGGTTGAAAGAGAGAAGGTGGTGGTCAGAGATGGGGAAAGGGCGACAGTTGAACTCAGAAATGGAGCAGAGGTTGGAAAAGACCAGGTCAATAGCGTGACCATCGCGGTGGGTAGGGAGGAGGAGGAGGATTGTGTGAGTCCAAGGGAGGACGTGAGTGAAAGAAGTTTGGAGGCAGCAGGGGCGGAAGGATCATCAATGGGAATGTTGAAGTCCCCGAGAATTAGGCATGGAAGATTAGAAGACAGGAAGTGAGAAAGCCAGGTAGCAAAGTGGTCAAAGAACTGGGAGGTTGGTCCCGGTGGGCGGTAGATGACTGCCACCCTGAGAGCCAGAGGAGAGAACAGGCAGATGCAGTGTGTCTCGAAGGAGGAGAAGGAGAGGGATGGGGGTGGAGGGAGATGCTGGTAGGTGCAGGTGGGAGAGAGCAGGATTCCGACCCCGCCACCATGTCTCTCACCCGGTCTGGGGGTATGGCTCAAGTGTAGACCTCCATGTGAGAGAGCAGCAATGGAGGCCGTGTCTGAGGGAGATAGCCAGGTTTCAGTTAAAGCTAGGAGGTTGAAGGAGTTTGAAAGGAAGATGTCATGGATTGCTGTGAGTTTGTTGCACACAGAGCGAGCGTTCCAGAGGTCGCAGGAGAAAGGAGGACAGGCGCTGAGGGATTATGGGAATGAGGTTGCTGGGCTTGCAGGGAGGTGATTTATGTGCGATGGAGATAGGATGAGAGTGAAGTATTGGATGTGTTGTGGGGCCAGGGTTAGGAGATATGTCACCTGAATAGAGTAACAGCAGGAGGGTGAGAAAGAGAAGGTGGGAATGGGATTTGTGGGAGTGATTGGCAGCACGAGAGTTAGAGGGAGACCATGTTCTGAGGAAACAAAGGAGCTCATGTGAGGCCATCATGTGGGACGAGAGGAGGGAGGGAGAGATGCAGATAGTGTAAGGGTCGGTGGTAGAGGGGCAGGAGTTCCATTTAAGGAGAAAGGTAGAAGTAAAGAGCAGAAGCGTGAGAGAAAGCATGATATAGACGTGCGTTTACCCAGAGTAAAATTGGGCCTTGCAGTTCCTTCCTCCAGTCCCGCAACTCCAGGAATCAACTCTGCGCGTCCACTTAAGAATGCCACTTGGGGATGTCACAAGAGCCAAGGCTCACTGGAGCTGGTCTTAAATGTTATAAAGGGCGGACTGTTTACTTTTTAACTGCCTAAATGCAAACACCTGAAGCTGGATGGGCTGTGTCAATAGGGCAGGAGATTCACATGCTAATTAGCAAAGCAAATGGTGGAGAAAACCAAAAATAAATAAAAAAAAAAACAGAAAAAAAACAAGGAAACGTTATAATGTGGGTGCCTGCTAATACTGGGTGATGGGGGGTCCTACCAGCAAAAGTATGCAGGGGATCAGTTGAGATGTCTTTGTGTCTGTTGATTTCTTTGTGTCTGTTAGGTACTCTGTCAGAGTCTCTAACAGACATAAACACACTGACAATGAAAAAGACACCGAATTTTTTTTTTTTTTTAAAAAGAACGGCATTGTTTGCTTTTTCCGTCTAAAACCAACTTTTTAACAGTGATTGCAATGCAGTGGCATTGTCTACGTTTCACGTGTAAAATGGAAAATGCTACTGCCATTACTCATCTTCTCATTTAGCACGCCGGGATCAAGTCCAGTGATTCCTACATAGTCATGTTATTCATAAAATGCAATGTGCCATAATACAAGTGAAACATAGTTTTTCAGTCTTGGTTAAGATTGCGTGTTTTCTTTGAAAGATTCGGTAGCAGGTTCCCACTTCACACAATAATGAACACTGGCGTGCGCAGTCCGTCACGTTAGGGTGCGCACCCATGGAACTTTTATTATTGAAATCTTATGTTTAAAAGATTTTGCACAAAAATGCAAATTTTTCATTAGATTTAACAAGCTTGTAATCAGAGATACAGTCTGTTTTTAGGCTATTCATCATGAACCAGATACGGTACATTTAAAATGTCAATGCAGAAGATGAAAGAGGACCTCTTCACTCCACATTAGGGTGTGCCTGGGCACACCCCCTGTGCACGTCTATGATAATGATATATTTTGACTCTTAGAGGAAAAGATGATATATAATATGTCTGGGTCCTACAATAAAACATTGTTTCAAATTGTGTTTCTAAATGACGAGCACAAACCGGTCAAAATGAAGTCGTCACATGGGGGTGAAATGGCTCAGCAGTGAAGGGGTTAACGGTGATTGTAAAATAATTGTCTTTTTAATTCCCTGTACATGAAAGCTTCCCTTAGTTGACATGCTCCCTTTAGCTCAGTTTAAAATCCTTGCTTGCAATATCCTCTTGAAACTTAAGAATGTGAAATACAGACAAGCCAATGTCCTGAAAAAGGAAACTAACTGCCCAGACAGGCCCCCCTTCCCCCTTTTTAGTTGCTGGGCAGAAGAAGAAAAAAGATATCTCTTTGTCCTGTCAATGTATAACCATATACGATGTATAGATTTTGTGGGTTCAACTATGGTAATTATCTGTGACGTTGGGAATATCCTATTGGCCTCTAAATATGAGATTTTTTTGTATGTCCTATCTTCTATAAAAGAACTGACCTAACAAAGGAATACCAGATATTTGAAGACTGTACTTTGTGCCTGTTGCCTTTATTTATCTCTGCTAGCTAGTGCTGCGCTGCTCAATGCCTTACATGATAGATAAAACAACAATACAGAAATCTAACTTGCATGTCTTGGAAAAAAAAATGGCGCCGGCTGCTTCAAATTATGAAGGGCTGTATTTCTTGTGTCCGGCGAGCTCAGATCCGTGCATGGTGGTTTTCAGAAAGCGGTAGTGATGCCGACCTCAAGCGCCAAAATTAAGGCACCGATATTATCAATAATGTGCAACGGACCTAATGCGGCGGATGCCGACGGTGAGGGGCATTAATACAATATATTCTTCTATTGCCCTACTCCAAAATGGTGCCGGCTGCTTCAGACTGTGAAGGGTTGGACCTTCTATGCCTGGTGAGCTCAGATCCATGTGTACTGGTATCCAGAAAGAGGAAGTGATGCTGATTCTAAGAGACAGAATTAAGGCACTGATATCATCAACAATGGGCGCTGCAGGTGAGGGGGATTAGATGTCAGGTGGGGCCAATTTTCTTTAGATTTTAGACTATAAAAAGACTCACAATGGGAGATGATGGTCATAACATACATCTTCTCCTGAGGAAGACCTTGTGTGGTAGAAACGCGTTGAGCTGCTTGTTTTTATCCTGTTGCCTCCAGTACTGCTATGCTGTTTTAACTACTCTGAAGAGTAAGTCAAATAAATTTTTATTATATACAATTTGATGCTTGGTGCCATTATTGTTTATTATTTATTCCGAGATCATGTACCATCGGATGGATGTGATACCAATTCAACTTCGTTTGGGCATCTACTGCATGGCAATCCTTGGAGGATGACGGGCTGATTTACATCTACCTTTGTGAGTTGCCAAATGTATTCTGCGTACACCCAGTTTGTGGGATATTACCCTATATATTTTTTCTTTTATTTCTTGGTAAATATGAATAGGATTCTAATTTTTAACAGTGGTTGCATATAAAGCATAAGTTACCTGCTGCTCCCTTCAAGCTTGCAGGCCAACTTTGCTCCGTATGAGAAGCTACAGCAACCTGGTTCCTTATTCAGCCATTTCTTAAACTCGCAGATGTTGGGGTCTGTAGAATCTACCATGTATATTTTGGAGAACTTCCTGCTGGCCGGTATCATATGGCTCACTGTCGCCCCAACAGAGAAGTCAATCATTATTTCTCCATCCAAACGTCCTGTGGAGCAAAGAGAGATCCCATGACATGATCGCAGCCTGCCCTTCAATATGCCGTACGTCCAGGGCTATACACAAAACTGACGTTACCATCGGCTTATCTGTTTATCGGGACGTCATGCAGAAAACGATTCCAGAAACCACACAAAAACCTTTATAAAATAAGTGTATTTAACCGCGCCCAGATATTAGACAGCAATTGGTAGGTGAATGATAATAAAATAATAATGAAGTTATTAATGGGAATGTAGGAGCATTTTCCAACGGAGGCGCCTATAGCGAGTTGCAAATCAGAAAATATCTCGTGAACCGTTAGCCATTAGCAGCTCACTATTACCAGACTGAGCTGCTGTATTATAACCATTGTATTAGTTGGGTACCGCAGGCACTGTCAGTGGCCACTGCCGGTATCGTCTACTGGTGTCTAGGGATGAGCCGAACACCCCTGTGTTTTCCATAAAATAAGGGTTAAAAATAAAAACAAAAAATTCCTTCAAATATCGTGCCTAGGAGGTCCCCATAACCTGCCCGTGAAGTGGCGGATTTGTAGGATGTATAGAAACATCGCCATCAGAGACCCACACACGACACCTAGCCACCCTTAAGGGGTTAAAATGCACAGGGACTGGCTACTATCCTGTTAGATGAGGGAATGTATTATATGTATAAAGCAAGGTATATATGACAATAGATAGTCAGAGACACTAGGGACTCAGCTTGTACGCTTTATGATAGACATTTTTACGTTGTGTTGTGTTACTAATGCAGAAGCAGCAAGCCCTTCCACCACGCTTGCACCAAAACTATAGATCTAACACAATAATAATTGTATGCTCACATAGGCCCTTCGGGAGAGGTACATGACATACACGTACATACATATATTACGTTTAAATCTAAGGAGTATGATAAAGATTTTATTAAGCCCTTGATGACAAATGACGTAACATCTACATAGTTACATAGTTACATAGTTACATAGTTATATAGGCTGAAAAAAGACATGCGTCCATCGGGTTCAGCCTCTCCCACATAACCTACTGCTGTTGATCCAAAAGAAGGCAAAAAACCCAGTCTGAAATGCTTGCCAATATGCAACATACTGGGAAAAAATTCCTTCTTGACCCCAGAATGGCGTCAGATTTCTCCTTGGATCAAGAAGCTTTTACCCACATATTAAATATTATAACCCTTAATATTCTGTGTCTGCAGGAAGTCATCCAGTCATTTTTTAAAAGTCTGTACAGACTCTGACCCAACCACCTCAACAGGCAGAGAATTCCACAGCTTTATTGTTCTCACCGTAAAATAACCCTTCCTATGCTTTAAGCTAAATTTTCTTTCTTCCAGTCTAAATGGATGACCCCTTGTCCTATGTATAGTCCTGTTAATGAATAGGTTATCAGACAATGGTTGATAATGGCCCCGTATATAATTATATAAGGTTATCAGATCCCCTCTAAGGCGCCGTTTCTCTAAACTAAACAGATTTAAGCTTGTTAGTCTTGCCTCATAACTTAACCCTTCCATTCCCCTTATTAATTTAGTTGCCCGTCTCTGCACTTTTTCTAACATATAATATCTTTTTTTAAGATCGGTGCCCAAAATCGCTCGGCATATTCAAGGTGCGGCCTGACCATTGATTTATACAGAGGCAAAATGATGTTTTCATCCCGTGAGTGAACTCCCCTTTTAATGCCAATACTTTGCTGGCCTTGGCGGCTGCTGTTTGACATTGCACATTGTTACTTAGTTTGAAGTCTATGATTATTCCCAAATCCTTCTCCTGCTTGGATTTCCCTAACTCCGTACCATTTAGGGTATAAATTACTTGTGTGTTCTTCACTCCAAAGTGCATAACTTTGCATTTATCTAGATTAAATTTCATCTGCCATTTAAGTGCCCAGTCTCCCAATCTATCTAAATCCCTCTGCAGCAAAGTAACATCCTGCTCACATTGTATTACTTTCCTAGTTTTGTGTCATCTGCAAACACTGATACATGACTTTCAATGCCTATCTCAAGGTCATTTATAAATAAATTGAATAGTATTGGTCCTATAACAGACCCCTGAGGGACACCGCTTACCACTGGTGTCCATCTTGAAAATGTACCATTTATGACCACTCTCTGTACCCTATCTTTTATCCAGTTTTCTATCCAAGAACAAGTATTTTCATCTAGACCAATTTTTCTTAATTTAAATAGTAACCTTTTGTGTGGAACTGTGTCGAAAGCTTTGGCAAAATCTAAGTAAATCACATCCACTGCGACCCCCTGATCTATACTTCTACTTACTTCCTCATAGAACGTAATTAGGTTAGTCTGACATGATCTGTGTTTCATGAAACCATGCTGATTTTTGCCAATAACATTATACCTCCCAATAAATTCCTGAATATTATCCCTTAGTAACCCCTCAAATACTTTCCCAGCCACAGATGTTAAGCTCACAGGTCTATAATTCCCAGGCACAAATTTTAAACCTTTCTTAAATATAGGGACCACGTCAACTTTTCTCCAATCCTCTGGTACTATTCCTGAAAAAAAAGAATCTTGAAAGATTAAGAACAGAGGTTTACATATTTCAACACATAGCTCTCTCAGTACTCGTGGGTGAATTCCATCTGGCCCTGGGGCTTTATTCACATTCACATTGTTTAATTTCTGCAAAACCTTGTCCTGAGTCAACCAGTCACTTTGTATTAGTAAGTTTTTATTAATGAATTGCATGTCTCCTGTTATAGGTTTCTCTTTGATAAATACTGAAGAAAACTAATCATTCAAAATTTCTGCCTTATCTCGATCTTCAGTTAACAATAACCCTGACTCAGATTTTAGTGAACCTACATTTTAACTCTTGGGTTTTTTAGAATTTATGTACCTAAAGAATATTTTAGGGTTGGTCTTGCTCTCTTTGGCTATTTCTTTTTCATTTTCTAGTTTAGCCCATCTAATCGCATTTTTACATGCTTTATTGGCTGCCCTATATGCTTTATAGGATGCCTCAGATTTAAAAGCTTTAAATGCCTTCTTTTTATTTTTCATTTCCTTAGTTACCTTCCTACTAAGCCACATTGGTTTCAGTCTGTTTCTTTTATATTTATTAACCAGTGGAATATATTGTGACGTGTACTTTTCTAGTGTTAGTTTAAAGATATTCCACTTATCCTCAGTGTTTTTCCCGTTTAATAATTTACATCATTAATGATTGGCTTTACAGAGCCCTGGTCTTTAAGGGGTTAAACAGCATATCAGAGGAAATGTAGTAGAAATGAACACTTCTTAGAATTCAGAAGCACAGTGTTCATACATGTGCAGGAGCACATGTGCATGGATATATTTGCCCCCAGCTCACACATGGATATATTTGCCCCAGCTCACATGGATATATTTGCCCCCCAGCTCACACATGGATATATTTGCCCAGCTCACACATGGATATATTTGCCCAGCTCACACATGGATATATTTGCCCCCAGCTCATACATGGATATATTTGTCTCCAGCTCACACATGGATATATTTGCCCAGCTCACACATGGATATATTTGCCCCAGCTCACACATGGATATATTTGCCCCAGCTCACACATGGATATATTTGCCCAGCTCTCACCTCCTGTCTGCTCTGCTCCCCCCAAGAAGATATTGCCAGTGGCCGAGTGTTTTTCCCTCCTACATGCGGCCGCTTGTAGGAGGGAAAAGCACGCGGCCACCGGCAATATCTTCTCGGGGGGAGCGCTTGGATGCCGCTGCTGCCAAGAGGTGCCGGTGTATGCTGAGAGGTACCTTACCGGCGTGTACCGGCTCAAAAAAACCCCTGGGAATATTGATTTATTTGTTTATTTAGCAGATTGTGGCAGTGAAGTGGCTTAACGTGATGTGGAAAAAAATTGTCAAAATGACCTAAACACACAGAGGAGAGATGGCTCAACTATCAATTTTAGCAACCCCCCCAAACATCAGAGGGGCCGATATCCTTGTAAGGCAGTGTAACGGCATTATCATTATACGACTACCAGCTGACGAGCTCAGTTTTAGTTGGTAATACCCTTAATCTTCATAGAGTATAAAATAACAAGTCCCCAATCCCAGGTACGCTCTGTGTGCATGTCTAAAGGATAACGTGGGGGGGGGGGTGGAGTCATGTGCCTGCCCCCCCAGATCCTATGCCTATGGGCTCAGAGCTAAAAGTACTCGGATCCCTGCTCTAAATCTTCCTAAATCCTCCAATCATTTCATGTTCACCATTCATGGATAGAAATTCAACCACCAAGGACAGGTCTTGCTGGATTTAAAATAAAACATATAAAGTTGTGTATTTTAGGAATTAAAGGAATTTGTTAGGATTTTTAAAACTTTTGTGGTTTGATGTGTATATATATATATATATATATATATTTTTTAGCAATTCACTGGATCTTCAAGTGAAACATAACTTTTGTTCACATAAAAGATCAATGTTTCAGCTCTCTGAGAGCCTTTATCAAGATCAATCCTGAAAAAGGCTCACAGAGAGACGAAACGCTGATCTTACTTTATGAGATAAAATAAAAGTTATATTTCACTGAAGACCAGGGAGGGGGTCTTTGCTACTGTGGGTTTATATTTTTCTGATTTATGAGGATTTCCTGCTCCAGGACTTATGGACTAAGGATCCGAATAGTTCTCTGGGGAGGATGGATATACATATACACACATGCACACCTTAAATTCTATTGTTCATTTAAATAAAAAAAAGATCTTTTCCTCACTTTTCCTTCGTGCAGCTCCGGTGTATTTTATTCCTGTCCCACTTCTAGATCTTTATCATACAGCCGGAGAGTGTAAACACCTGCTTTCTGATTGACGGGGCATCAGGGATAAACTTTTTAAACTAAACTAAACTTTATAAATATTTTTTTTGGGCAGGGGAACGGCTGGAAAGGATCCTGGAACCATTATCTCGTCAGATAACGTGGTCATAATGCGCAGGCTGTCTCTAGAGGGAGTGTCTGTGTATCTTTCTGGTTATTATCTTTCAATAATTTTAATATGTTATGGTGTGTTTTATAGGGGAAGCGCTGCATTATGCCCCTTGCCAGCACTGTATTCGCCGTTGCACGTACCTTCCTCGATTTCTTTGTGAAGTTGTTCAATTGGAAAACCTTGGCTTTCGTCGGCCAGTGGGAAACTATCATCAGAGAAGTAAGTGTCCACGAAATTCCTTGGATGGAATGCCTCATCGTGATAATGCTTGTGGTTGCAGGAAGACATGGTGGATTATTGAGATACAGAGGTCGATTCACGTTTGTTCCTTCTACCTGCAGAAAATTTACCTTTATAAATACTGTAATTGTCACATGACAGATCGAGGTCATGTAATGTCAGCAAGTAGTAATGCTCAGCTTGTGATTGTCAATACACAACATTGTTTAAGGTAATCATTGTTCAATATTTTTTAGTGAAAAAGAAATAAATCATCATTGTAGGTAAGTACCCAGGTAAACATCAAAAAGCAATTGATTGGTTTCTCTCTGGTTGTCCAGTTGAAGCCCATTGAAGATGAGAACAAGACAAGGTCAGAAGTAGAGATGTGCATTTGTTTCGGCAAAATTCTGAATTTGGAACGAAATTTGATTCGTATTCGGAAGTATTTCTGAATAACGAATCGATACGATACGAATTCGAAACGAAACGGTATATAACGAATTTATTTTGTTTTACACTGTGTCATCATCATAAAAGAAAAATTTTAATAACTGATATCAACTATCGAATTTCAAATGATATCATCTATGATATCATCTATCGAATTGATCTTACCTTACAATACAAGTAATAGTCAGCAAAGGACTTTATGAAACAAATTAATTTTGTTTCACTGTTTAATTTGACTCAAATACTAAATCTGTGACTCATCTTAAAATTTAACCCTAGCTTTTCTTTTAACAGCAAAATTTGATTAATTGGGGTTTTATCTAGTGATCCAAAATTCGAATTGATATCAACTATCGAATTGATATATGAAATTCGAATCGATTCGAAATTTCAAATCGATTTGAGATTTCAAATCGATCTGTAACGAAATGAAATACAAAACTAAATTAGTTACGAAATTCCAAAAACCAAATGATTTAAAAATGTAACGAAACGATTCTAAGCAAAACAAATTTTTCAGCCATGCACATCCCTAGTCAGAAGGCACAAAAAATACAGAGTCGAAAGGGCAGAACCAAATCAGAGCAACCAGAAGTCAGTAGAAGTCAGTAGAAGTCAGTAGAAGTCAGTAGAAGTCAGTAGGCAAGCCAGTACCAGTAAATCAGTGATAGGTAAATACAAGAGCGCGCTAGAGTGTCCAAGAGGAACCATAATAGGTCAATAACTAGAGAGGCTATTCAAAGAGCACCATTTCGGTGCTCTTTCGTTCCCTGCACTTCTGGGAATCAAATTCCCTGACCCTGCGATGAATTCAGCATTCACAGCAGGGTCCCTAAAGTGCAGGGAAAATCCAGAGAATGCATCCGAAAACCCACCGCAAAACTGTCGCTTTGAACGGAAAAAACGCAGAAAAAAAGCCGTACGCACCTGATGATCCGCCACGAAACAGCCGAAAAAAAAAGCCGAATGTGTCCGTTCCTCTTTTCACAAATGACTCCAAGCTCACAGTACGATGACGTGCTATAAATCCGAAGCTTTTGGAATGACGCGTCCTGCTATAAATGTTTTAGATGCCACAGCCAAGATTCTTATTGTACACTGAGGCCAACTGTTACATTCCACCTGTTTACAAGAAGCGTTCATGTCTCTGGTGGCTAGAAGGAGGTGATTATAAACTCTTTGGTGCTTGGCTAGGTTTCCATTCCAACACTTTTTGTAGATATCTGACCTCATTGCTTTAACCATTGAAACAATGATTCATATAGTATCATTCCCACCCCACTATTTTTTCTTTGTTTTCTCCCTCCCTCAATTTATTTATTTATTTATAACGTTGGAAGGATACGTTGACATTTCTCTTGTTTTCAAGAACGTCCTGGGTATTCTAACAGGGTTATTCAAAGAGAATCGAAAAGCCACCGCACGTTCGGTGACTTTTCGTTCTCTTCAATTCAGTGCGATTTGGCGATCCCATTTCGGCGACCCTGCGGTGTATTCTGCAAGCACCACAGGGCCGTCGTAGTGCAGGGAAAAGCTGCCGAAAACCCGCCGAAAAACGAGGGCGAACGCACACCGAAACCCGCAAAAACATCTGGATCAACCTGCCGAAAACGCCGGAAAAACCCGAGCAGGAGCTGATCGCACGCAGCGCAGCCCCTGGGAAAAGCAGACACCGCAGACGAATGCATTAGCAAAACAGTTTGCATGAATGTTTGAAAAGTGAAACACTGTTTGCATAGAAACTACTGAGTGAAAATATCTGAAATTTACATATAAGATCCAATGAATGATAATAAAAAGGGCTGTTACAGAAAAAATAAGTAAAGTTACAATTTTTTTTTAAAAGAATCGGAATTTTTTTTAAAAAAAAACCCCAAAAAAGCTTAAAATATCTTTAAAAAAATCTATAAATAAAGAGACTCTTTACTGCAGAATATTATAACGAACGGTTTATTAGATATTGAATTAAAACGGGAATATTTTTAACATTGAAGCCTTTGGGATTCACCTGAATAAACCTGCCGAATGAAACCACCGAATGGCAGGGCATTTCGGGAAACTTTCACTGCCGGTTTCTGTTCTCTGAATAGCCGAAGCATTGCTTCTCTATGGGGATTTCACTACCCTCGAACAGGCACCGTATGTGCAGGCAATTCGCCAGGATTTGGCAAATTGCCTGGTCTCTGAATAGCCGAATGGCCAAGAAAGGTAACCGAACGTTGAATTTCAGCGTTCGGTTCCCTTTCTGCAGCCATTCGGATCTCTTTGAATAACCCTGTATGTGTTCTCTCTTTTTTTTTTTCTCTCTCTCTTTACCTCCTTCCATTTAACCCTTTCCCATTACAACCCCGGCACTGTCCTGTTACGTTCCCTCCAGCCATGCCCACTGGTTATGAGAGCTCTTCTCAGCCTTTTTGGAGTATAGGGTTAATCTGTTTGGCTCCCCGCCCCTGGAGTCTCGGTGTCTGATCAGACCTGTGATCACATGATCTGTCCTGCCCTATTTATATGGCCTTTAGTGCTACAGTTCCTTGATCCAGTATAAGGTTCTCTCTGCTGTGTTCCTGATTTATGTATGTCAAATTTGAATATTCTGGTTCTAGACTTCTGGCTCTGTGTTTTGACGATTCTTCTGATCAACCCTTAGTACCGTGTATTTTGATATCCTGGTTTTTGACTTTTGGCATAGTACTCTGACTAATCTCTCACTTAATCCTTTTTGTGTTGTTTGTGTGGTTTTATGGATTTCTGATTTACTTTTGAACCATACTTAAGTATCTGTTGTTTGTTAGTTATTCTGGTGTTAGACCTAATCACTAGGCATCCAGTGGTTTGTGCTGGTTGCAACATAATCCGTTTCAAATTAAGTCCTCCCCTGCAGGTTGCAGAATATATTGTTTACTCTGGATAACCACAGAGCAAACAAGAACACCAGTCTAGCAATTTATTGTTTTTAGAGACCACCTCTAGGATCTCTTTCTGGTACTATTGTTGCTAGATCCTTCCTGTCTAGTCTGGTTTAACCCTGTCCTCCTATGTTTCCCACCCTGTACTCTGTGTAGATTAGAAGGCCATTCAAAGACCTTATCTCAGAGCAGGGCGTTCGTGTGTGTATACAGTCTTGTCTTGTCTGGTTATTTCTGTATCCCGTGTTCAGGGTTCTGCATTATGCAGAGAAACACTTACCGGCCTAAATGGCTTAACAATAAACACAGCAACAAGGTCCCCCCTTTGACTCCTGCGGGGGGCTACCGTGACATGTACGCTGCTCAGATCGACAGCACCCATATACGATTCTCTCCCAATTCGCTTCTCTACCCACGACTTGGTATAGATAGAAACAACTGGAGTCTTACACTGGCTCGCATATATTTTAGTGATTTTCCAAAAAAACATTGTCAGAAACTAGTTTTTTTTTTTTTTTTTCTGTAAAATCTTTTTAATTCATTATAAAGTAAGAAATATTTGAGTTTATACCCAGTGTATTTCTTACTGTAAATAACATATTTGGCCACTAGATGGTGCCATCTACTGCCAAATTGAGTTATAGGTTTGAGCGGCTGGTCTGTTTTCTTCTATTCCTCCCTGCATCGGCTGCTGAAAGCCTGATATTTCAGAGCTTTGAGCAGCTGATTTTACAGTTTTTAGCTCTATGGGCATTATGCCCACAGAGCTAAAACTTTGGGGGCACCTTCTGCAGCCCAAAAGCAAACGAAATTTGTTTGCAACACATGAATTTCATCTGCTTTTGGGCTGCAGATCAGCATATTGAGATATCTCCATATCGGGGCTTCAGATGGTGCCTTTGAAGCCCGAGATATCTCTATCAGTGGTGAAGGGGTTAATGTTACCAATGAGTCTTTCTGGATTTCAGATATGTCTTCTGTTTTATCTGCCAATGGGCCATAACTGTACGATCGCTCGCTTTAGCTAGCTCCTTATGGGTTATTCAGAGAGCACCGACACTAATACCGAAATTTTGTTGCTTTTGCATTCGGCGAGTTCAATTCGAACAAGATTAATCCCTACTGGAAGTGCACACATCTACTATCAGGGATATTCAAAGAGATCCGAATTGTGGCCGAAAGGTAACCGAACAGTGGAAATCGGCGTACGGTTACCTTTCTTGGCCATTCGGCTATTCAGAGAGCAGGCAGTTCGCCAAATGTTAGCGAATTTCCTGCACATACGGTGCCTGTTCGAGGGCAGTGAATCCCCATCGAGAAGCAATGCTTTGTCTAGTCAGAGAACAAAAACCAGCAGTGAAAAGTTGCCGAAGTGCCCTGCTGTTCGTTGGCTTCATTCGACAGATTTATTCAGCTGAATCCCATAGGCTTCAATGTTAAAAATATTCCCGATTTTTAATTCAATATCTAATGAACCATTTATTTTATTCTGCAGTAAAGAGTCTCTTTATTTTTAGATTTTTTTTCTTTTTTTTTTTCTTTAGGATCTTTAACCACTTCGCTGCGGAGGACGCGCTCAGCGCGTCCTGCCGCAGGAAGGGTTGGCTGCGGTGGACGCGCTGAGCGCGTCCTCCCGAAGCAGCCTGCGATCGGCCGGATTCCGGCCGATCGCTGTGCCCCCCGGTGCGGGCTGACATCTTGGATGTCAGCCCGTCAATCCGGGACCGCTGCGGGCACAATAGATGTCATCACGGTGGCGCGATGACATCTATTTCAGGCGCCCCCCCCCACGTGTGCGGAGGAGGCGCCTGAAAGGGAGGGAGGGGGGAGGTCCTTCGGACCTCTCTCCCTCCCGATCGCTGGGGTCCTGAGCTTAATGCCAGGCACCGTTTGGAAGGGCACAGCCTGCCCTTCCAAACGGTGGCTGTCATTAACCCCTGGGGAGCCGGATCACAAATCGGCGCTGAAAAGCGCTGGTTCGTGATCCTTTCCCGGAGCTGGCCGACATCTTGGATGTCGGCCAAGCCTCCGGGAACTCCCCCTGACGACTGGCGTCATCGTGCATAGCACGATGACACCAGTCCTGGAGTTAACCCCTAGCTGCCACCAATGGTGAAGATAGGGGGTTCCAATGAAGCCCCATCTCCCGATCCGTGGCAGCTAGGGGTTAGTTTGGTACTGTTGGATCGGCCAGAGCATGGCCATTCCAACGATACCAAACACGAATGTAAAAAGTTTTTTTTTTAAAAAAAAAATTTAAAATTTTTTTTTTCTTTTTTTTGGTTTGTTAATGCAGCAATATTGTTCCCATTTCAATTATAATGTGAACAATGATGCTGCACTAACGATTTTTGGATGCGGTGCGTTTGTTAAAAATCGTGTAATTTTCCCCAAAAAAATGTAACGAGACCCCATCTCTAATTTTTTTAACAAGCGCACCCCATACAAAATATAACCACAATTGCTTGCATGTTAAAATGTGAAAAAAAACACTTTACACGTTGTAAATTATTAAATTCATATTTTATTGCATTTTTTGTTATAATATACAGACATGACATAACGTATACATATAATAATGACATATTATGAATCTACCGAGTCTGACGGAAAGAACGATATATAATATGTCTGGGTCATATACTAAAATAAGCCTTCAAAACACGTTTAAACATGATGAGCAAAACTGGTAAAAATGACCTCAGCACAGAGGCGGGAAAAGCCTCAGCAGCGAAAGGGTTAAGGCATTTTTCGGTATTCTTTTGCCAAAAAGTTTTTCAGTTTTTTTTCAAAATCGTTGTTTCTTTTTTCTGTAACAGCCCTTTTTATTATCATTCATTGGATCATATGTAAATTTCAGACATTTTCGTTCAGTGGTTTCTTTGCAAACAGCGTTTCACTTTTCAAACATTCAAGCGTACGTGTTTTTTTTTTTTTTCGTTTACTCCATTCGTCTGTGGTGTCGGGTTTTTCCAGCGGCTGCTCTGGTTTCTCTGTGTTCAGCGGGGTTAATCCAGATGTTTTTGGGGGTTTCGGTGTGTCTTCGCCGGGTTTTGCGGTGAGTGTTCGTTGGGTTTGCGGCGGCTTTTCCCTGCACTACGACGGCCCTGTGGTGCTTGCTGAATACGCCGCAGGGTCACCGAAATGGGATCGCCAAATCGTACCGAATTGAACAAAAAGTCACCAAACATGCGGTGACTTTTTCGATTCTCTTTGAATAACCCTGTATATTTGCCTTGCTACGTGATGTCTCTCTCTGTCAACTCTTGGTCTTTTGGAGTTGGCGTTGAGGCCAGTTTTTAGTGGCCTGTCGTTTTTCTGCGCTATTAAGTGTTTGTCTTTGCGAATGTGTTGAAGACCGCTTCTTAACCATGCTTTATATTGACCTGATCCAGGCTTATTTCATTTTTGGTGATTTCACAACAATATTTTGGGCAATGTGAATCTCAAACCACCTCTCCCAGTGTGTGTTCCTGTACTGAAAACGAGGAGGAGGTCCCGGGTGCACCAGTCGGCCGCAGTTCATGATGAAGTTTGGCCTCCTTTTGCTGTCAACTCAACTTTCACATTTTTGGAGAATTTCAAAGATTGATGAATATAGAAACCTGACACTGGTATGACTTGAAAAATACAGTCACGCGGCTCACCTCGACGCAAAGAAGGATTGAAACAAGGAGGACATCTTGGTAGATCATCAATTGATTTATGATAAACTGCGTTAGCGACTCACAATTACACCATGACAGAATTTGTAGAGAATTTCTAATTTCTTGAATCCACACTGCTGTGATTTTATGATCTGTTACATATTGTTCCACTTTGATTTGTTTAATAAATTTGAATTAACTGGTAGATAATTAATGGTGATGCATGCGCCAAGTTTTACTTTAATGATCTATATTGCAAAGCAGCACCATTTGTGCGTCTTCATTGGGAAGCCATTAAATGTCTCACTCCTTGCGGCCTATGATACACATCACCTGGTCAACCAGGTCAGTTTTTTTTTTTTTTTTGCTCGGCAGCACGATCTCCCTTTCAATGGCAATGCCAGCTTTACGCACAGCCTGCTTTACAACATTTTCATAAACTTTTAATGTAAAGAACTTCTCATCATTCTTAAGAAACGTCATATTTAAGAGCAAAAACAGTACAAAGTGACCTACCAATTTAATCCGCGAACCAAGTTTCTCCAGATTACTCTGGAAGTCTTTTTTGGTTTTGCTAACCATGGTCAGTGCAAAAAGGCTGAGGACGGCGTCAGCTTGCGGTAAGTCGGTGGGGACCGTGTGATCATCTTCGAAGACGTCCCATTTTACCACTCCTGCGACAGCTTGTCTTGCTCTGTCTTTCTCTTCCCAGGATTCGCTGAAATGGATGTGAAAACCATTAAGAAATGACGCTGCAAACACGACAAACTTGTGAATTAAAATAATGTAAGCTTCCATTGCTCGTAACAATCGAGTGTCAGTGGGCACCAGCACTGACACAGACACAAACACATATACCCCGGCATTGGAACTGACAGAGTACCGAAGAGAAGCGCGCACACACACTGACAAATACATATACACCGACAAAGACACTGCCAAACACATATGCACCAACAATGACACTGGCAGAGTAATTAACAGAAACACACACATTGACAAACACATATACAGTACAATGACACTGCCAGAGTAGCTAACCGACACATACATTGACAAAGACAATGAAAGAGACAGACACACAATTAAAATAACACTACCAGTCCGTCAGTGTCATTTCCATTATGTGTCTGTGTTAGGGATGCTGTCTTTGACACACACAACGACAATGAAAGAGACAAAGACAGTGTCCCTGACGGAGTCATTAACAGACACAAACACATTGACCCACACACAAAGACAATGAAAGAGACAATATGTTTGTGTCTGTTAATGGAAATGACACTGACAGAGTCATTATGTGCCTGTGTTAGGGACGCTGTCTTTGTCTCTGTCATTGTCTTCGGGATGTTGTCTTTGACACACACAAACACAGACACATAATGGAAATGACACTAACTGACTGGTAGTGTCATTTTAATTGTGTGTCTCTTTCAGAGACTCTGTCATTGTCTCTTTCATTGTCTTTGTCAATGTATGTTTCTAGCTACTCTGTCAGTGTCATTGTTGGTGTATATGTGTTTGTCAATGTGTTTGTGTCTGTTAATGATTCTGTCAGTGGCATTTTCATTGTGTCTGTTTTAGGGACGCTCTCAGTGTCTCTTTCACTGTCTTTGTGTGAGTTAATGTGTTTGTGTCTGTTAATGACTCTGTCAGTGTTATTTTCATTTTTTGTCTGTGTGGGAGGCTCTACGTTTGTCACTGTCTTTGTGTCAATGTGTTAGAGGCTCTGACAGAGTACCAAACAGACATACAGGGTTTTTCATAGAAAGGTGAAAACCAGGAGAACTGGCAGGAGAAGGGAACAGTCTAGAATAAATAGCCGATTTGGAAAATTAGACTTTTTCTGGTTTGGCCATTTTGACCTAGAATTTTCTCTTCTCCAGTCATTCTCCTGAGTTTCACTTTTCTTTGAATAGACCTGATAAACACACTGACAGTGAAAAAAAACACTGACGTTTCCTAATTTTTTTTTCTAAAAGGAGCAGCATTGTTTGCTTTTTACGTCTAAAACCAACAATGTCACTGCATTGTTTTTTTTTGTCCTTTAATGCAGTTGCATTCTCCACATTTCACGTATAAAATGGAAAATGCTGCTGCCATTACTCATCTTTTCATTTACCACGAAGGGCGCACGTCCAGTGATTCCTACATTGTCATGTTACTCATTCAATGCAATGTATCACAATACAAGTAAAACATAGTTTTTCAGTTTTGGTTAAGATTTCGTGTTTTCTTAGAAAGATGCAGTTGCAGGTTCCCACTTCTGTTTTTTATTCTAAAGCAGTGTCCCGTAGAATATTGAACTACAAAGGTTTGGATGATAAAATATGGAAAAGTAATTTTACGAGTTGTAAATCTGAAAGGAAATTTAAATTTTTCGGCATTTTTTTGTTATGCATTCTGACGTGCCATGACATATACACATAATAATGAACACTGGCGTGTGCAGCCCATCGCATTAGGGTGTGACTGTGCACCCATGGAACTTTTATTATTAAAAACTTATGTTTAGAAGATTTTGCACAAAATGCACATTTTTCATTAGATGTAACAAGCCTGTTATAAAAGATACAGTCGGTTTTTAGGCTATTCACCATGAACCAAATAAGGGACATCTAAAATGACAATGGAGACATTGAAAGAGGACCACTTCACTCAACATTAAGGTGTACCTGGGCACACCCCCTGCGCATGTCTAAGATAATGATATATTTTGACTTAGAGAAAAAGATGATATATAATATGTCTGGGTCCTGCAATAAAACATTGCTTCAATCATGTTTATAAATGATGAGCACAAAACGGTCAAAATGAATTCACCACAAAGGCTTGAAATGGCTTAGCAGTGAAGGGGTTAAAGGTGGTTACATATAAAGCATAAGTTACCTGCTGCCCCCTTCAAGCTTGCAAACCAGCTTTGCTCCGTACGAGAAGCTACAGCAACCTGGTTCCTTATCGAGCCATTTCTGAAACTCGCAGATGTTGGCGTCTGTAAATTCTACCACGTATATTTTGGAGAACTTCCTGCTGGCCGGTATCAAATGGCCCGCTGTCGCCCCAACAGAGTAGTCAATCATTATTTTCCGTCCAGTCGTCCTGTGGAACAAAGAAAGGTCCCATGACATGGTCACAGCCTGCCGTTCAATGTGCCGTACGTCCAGGGCAATACACAAAACTGACCTTATCATCGGCTTATCTGTTTATCGGGACGGCGTGCAGAAAACGATTCCGGAAACCACACAAAAACCTTTATAAAATAAGTGTATTTAACCGCGCCCAGATATTAGACAGCAATCGGTAGGTAAATAATAAAATGATAATAAAGTTATTAATGGGAATGTAGGAGCTTTTTCCAACAGATCTGCCAACAGCGAGTCGCTAATCGAAAAAATCACGCGTGAACCATTAGCAGCTTACTATTACCGGACTGAGCCGCTGTATTATAATCATTGTAATAGTTGGGTACCGCAGGCACCGGTCACTGCTGGTATCATCTACTGGTCTCCATAGGCTTTCATGGAGAGATGAGCGAGCTGGAGCCAGCAGGGTCACACCGGAGCTGTGGAAGGACGCTGGGAGGACACAGAGATGTTTCCCTGCAGTTCCTACTGAGCTACAATGCATCTTCTGCTCTGTGGATCGTGCTGTAACTCTTGGGACACGTTCCGATGCTCTTTAGCCAATTAAATTAGCTTGCACGCCTCCACAGTAGGTCCGGACCGAGTTAACCCTTTGAGGCCCACGAAATGGAAATTGGAAAATAAAAATGAAACTATATAAAAAATATTAATCTGTTAATTAAGGCATAAGACGCACTAACTCAATTTGGAAAACTGCAGAGGTTTCAATCTGAAAAATGTGTCTTCGGATTGAAAATCACTGGGCCTGAAGGGGGTAACTCAATCGTGTTTTTTTAAGATCAAGTTAACTCGATCGTGTCAGCGAAGGGGCTTAATGTGATGGGCAAAGAAAATGGCCTAAATAGAAATTCAACCACCAAGAGCAGGTCTTACAGGATATAAAATAAAACATATAATGCCGTGTATTATAGGAATAAAAGGAATTTGTAAGGATTTTTAAAACATTTGTGGTTTGATGTGTTTATATATTTTTTTTTAGCAATTCACTGGGTCTTCAAGGGAATCATAACTTTTGTTCATGTAAGAGAAGATCATTTTTTCAGCTCTCTGGGAGCCTTTATTAAGATCAGTCCTGAAAAAGGCTCACAGAGAGACAAAACATGATCCTTCTTTATAAGATATAACTTTTATTCTATTTCCCTGAATACCCGGGAGGGCGTCTTTGCTACTGTGGATTTATATTTTTTTGATTTATGAGGATTTCCTGCTCCAGGGTTTATGGACTAAGGATCAGACTAGTTCTCTGGGGAGGATATATATATATAAAAAGACAAATATGGAGAGCACTCAGTCCGTGATAAGGAATTTAATTGCCCAGGTGCTATCCTCAAGGATGAATATAGAAAAGCCAGGTATAGGAGCACACTGGGACTTATGGAAAAATAACAAACTTTATTGAATATATTCAATAAAGTCTGTTATTTTTCCATAAGTCCCAGTGTGCTCCTATACCTGGCTTTTATATATATATATATATATATATATATAAAAAAAATCACGAGCATAGCAGTACGCATATATACACTATATTGCCAAAAGTATTCGCTCACCTGCCTTGACTCGCATATGAATTTAAGTGACATCCCATTTCTAATCCATAGGGTTCAATATGACGCTGGTCCACCCTTTGCAGCTATAACAGCTGCAACTCTTCTGGGAAGGCTGTCCACAAGGTTTAGGAGCGTGTTTATGGGAATTTTTGACCATTCTTCCAGAAGCGCATTTGTGAGGTCACACACTGATGTTGGACGAGAAGCTCTGGCTCTCAGTCTCCGCTCTAATTCATCCCAAAGGTGTTCTATCGGGTTGAGGTCAGGACTCTGTGCAGGCCAGTCAAGTTCATCCACTCCAGACTCTGTCATCCATGTCTTTATGGACCTTGCTTTGTGCACGGTGCACAGTCATGTTGGAAGAGGAAGGGGCCAGCTCCAAACTGTTCCCACAAAGTTGGGAGCATGGAATTATCCAAAATGTCTTGGTATGCTGAAGCATTCAGAGTTCCTTTCACTGGAACTAAAAGGGCCAAGCCCAGCTCCTGAAAAACAACCCACACCATAATCCCACCTTCACCAAAATTTACACTTGGCACAATGCAGTCAGACAAGTACTGTTCTCCTGGTAACCACCAAACCCAGACTCGTCCATCAGATTGCCAGATGGAATAGCACGATTCGTCACTCCAGAGAACGCGTCTCCACTGCTCTAGAGTCCAGTGGCGGCGTGCTTTACACCACTGCATCCGACGCTTTGCATTGCACTTGGTGATGAATGGCTTGGATGCAGCTGCTCGGCCATGGAAACCCATTCCACGAAGCTCTCTGCGCACTGTTCTTGAGCTAAGGCCACATGAAGTTTGGAGGTCTGCAGAATGTTGGCAACCTCTTTGCACTATGCACCTCAGCATCCGCTGACCCCGCTTCGTCAGTTTACGTGGCCTACCACTTCGTGGCTGAGTTGCTGTCGTTCCCAAACACTTCCACGTTCTTATAATACAGCTGACAGTTGACTGTGGAATATTTAGGAGCGAGGAAATTTCACAACTGGATTTGTTGCACAGGTTTCATCTGCCAATTGCTGCAGACTTCCTCAATTGGCAGATGAAACGCGTTTCTGAAATGTTCATTCATTTTATTATTTTTATATTTTAAAGAATAAATCGCTTTTAAAAGCTATTGATCATTCTCTTGGTGGATAATTGAGCTCACTATATAATGGGGGCAGCCACACCCTGGAGGGGATAACGGAGGTACGACACCCCACCTTGATCTGAGGTACACCCGGGAGTGAGCGCTACACTTTGATACTGAGCCACTAATTGCAGAGGCTCAGAAAATTGTGAGTATATATCTACTCGTTTTAAATATATATCCAAACTAAGGAATATATCTGCGCAATGGAAGTTCTCTTTCTCTCCATCTCCAAGTGAAATGTCGAGATGATAGGTGAAGTTGAGACATCTGAAGACTCTAAGAGTTGGGTGTGACCCCCCTCATAAGAGGTCAGAAGGCCTGTCACCTGAGCCAGATTGAGGCTCCCCCTCTGTGAGTGAAAACTTGTAAATCCTCATCCATTTTCTTTATACAAACAATATTGCACCATGTGTTTTGTATTTATGTCCCTATACTGCAGGATTTGAATCCATGACAGCTACATTTTCTGGGAAAGGCATTACCAGATAAGTGTTTTATATATATCACTGATAGGTGCGGAACACTATTGGTATCAAAAACGTTCGCTCACACGGGACTGACGTCCGATTGTTGTTTGATTTTTATTTAGTGTATGGGGTGCACGTGGGTGTTTGAAGCAGCACACAATTATTAATATTTATATTGTAATATCAGCGCCAATTATTCACTCTTTGCCCTTGTGGGCTATTGTTACAAGAGAAAAAACAAACACGGGATCTAACACCTGAAAGTCAAACCAAGGAGACCAGATATTATAGAAAATCGTACGGGTTATCTGTCTTTTGTGGTCAGCACAACTATATAGGGGTTATTCAGAGAGCACCAAAATGTTGCCGACATTTCGGTGCCCTTTCGTTCCCCGCTCTGGGGCGAATCGGCGATTCTAGTTCGCCGATGCTGTTGTGTATTCAGCAATCGGCGCAGGGTCCCCGTTGTGGTTTTCCTTTGCTGTGTTTTATTTTCTGTTTATTATTTCATGCTGGCATCATGTGTACCGATCTGACTTGTTTGGCTACCCTCCCGGCTCTAGAACCCTGACATCCGGTTTGCGTACTCTCTCTGGCTTTCTGACTGCAGGCTTTCCTCATGACTATGGTTATGAATTTTCCCAGACTGTACTGATTCCTTGGTTCCTGGTATCCGTGTATTTTCTGAGACTCTGGATGTCCCTGTGGTATTTTCTATTTAGATTAGATTCGGCTACCCTAAAGACCGGTCTATCAGTGTTAGAGTTTCTTTTTGTTTTTTCCTGCACTTTCGGCTTTCTTCGTGAACAAGGGCCCCACCATGGCTCAAGCCTGGTGCTGCCATGACAGCCCGTAAGTCACTGCAACATGATGACCTAAATTAACCTGTATTGAATGAACACCAGGAAATATAATTCTTTGTCATTCTGATTGACAAGGCTTCTGAATGGAGTTACAATTGTAAAAATTGTACACTATAATTGTACACTATGAACATTCTGGTACTGGGAATTTGTTGTGGTTCCTGTCTGTAACATTAGTTTTGTTTTGGGGTGGGGGGCTCCCCAAGCTCTCTAGCACTGTGGGGTGGCACATAAAATGGGAGTAACTTTGAGGATGAACTGTTCCTGCAATGTTATATTTACCAACAAATTTGAAAACTATCTTTGAAACAATGTCATAGAGGTTAGGGACAGGACCAGGAACAGCATCCAACCACTCAATTAAACAGAAGTGGTCATGGTGCCTTGAGTGTCTCCTTAATATCTGCGTTGTTAATTCAATGTGGAACTATCTTCCATTTTTATGTAGTCTGCATTGATATTTCAAGAACTTATCAGTTTTTCTGCTTTAAGTTCTTCAATTAACTCTTCTGCAACCGAGAAGATACAGAAAACACTGGAAAATAAGTCAAATTTCAGCTGATGAAAAAATAATCTCATGTCTTTCCTGATAAATCGTTGCTTTCGGCCGTCCCTTCTGAATCCTCACCCTAACAGCGGCACAAAGCAAAAGGGCAATGAAGAGAGACAGAGATAGTGAACGATCTCATGAAAGTGAGAAAGACCAAGGAAAAACCCATAAAATGTAACAGATTAAACATTCTTATTTTTATTTAAGACAATGGGCCACATCACAATCTTGTTGCTAACGTTAGTGCTCACCTGTGGCGTGAGCGGTAACGTTAGCCCTGGTGGCCCTAACGCGGGCGCATCATTTTACAATCCAAACGCTAACGGTTTAGAAAACTTTGGTATCTTGCGCTTTTCAGCGCGCGGTTACTGTACTTTGCGCTCCCTATACTTAACATGGGGAGCACAAAGTGTTAATTAGCGTTAGGATTACAATATACTAATGCTAATTAACATCCGGCTGCAGTTAACAAAAAGTTAACCACAGCCAGGACTTGGTGCTAACAGATTCCGCTGCTGCAGCACCAGCCAGAAACCCCCCCAAAATGAATCGTATACTCACCTCCTATCCTGCGGTGAGGACCGCGGCTCCAACCGCCTCCTCTGTCCAGCGGGAGCAGGGAGAGACTGGGGGAAAATAGTCCCCCAATGTTCCCCTGCGGATCACTACGCCGACCTGCCGGATCTCATGAGGCGAGATCCGGCAGGTCATGTGACCGCCAGCACCTGTCTCAATGGACTCCTTGGAGAGGATGCGCACGGCATCCTGGGGCTTAGCTTCCAATAACAATGCAGGCAGCTTTTAAAGCACCTGCATTGTAATATCGCGCTAAAACGCGGGGGAGCAAAGGAGAAACCTGCAGGCGCAGGTTTTTCTCCTTTGCGTCCCTGTTTTAGCGCGATGATCGTAATGTGGCCCACAGTTTATTGAATCAGAAGAGAGAAACAATACAGCTTCATATGGGCAGTGCAACCAATTAAACAGACACAGAAATATAGGGGCCACATTATGATCTTCGAGCTAAAACAGGGCGCAAAGGAGAAAAACCTGCACTTGGAGGTTTCTCCTTTGCGCCCCCGTTTTAGCGCGATATTACAATGCAGGCACTTAAAAAGTCATAGGACTCCATTGAGGCAGATGCCGGCGGTCACATGACCCATGTGACCCACGTTCTCAACTGGTCATTTTGTGACTGGAGACCTAGGGCCACATTACAATCTTGTTGCTAACGTTAGCGCTCACCTGCGTGAGTGTTAACGTTAGCCCTGGAGGCCCTAAGCGAGCCACCCATATTACCATCCAACCGCTAACGGGTTAAGAAACCCGTTTGCGTTTGGTACCATGCGCTTTTCAGCACGAGGTTACTGTACTTTGCGCTCCCTATACTTAACATAGGGAGCGCAAAGTGACATGACCTGCCGGTTCTCGCCTTGTGAGATCCGGCAGGTCGGCGTAGTGATCCACAGGGGGAGACTTTCTCCCCCAGTCCCTCCCTGCTCCTGCCGGACAGAGGAGGCGGTTGGAGCCGCGGTCCTCGTTGTGGGATAGGAGGTGAGTATACAATTTATTTTGGAAGGTTTTTGGCTGGTGCTGACGGATTCTGCAGCAACAGAATCCGTTAGCACCAAGTCCTGGCTGTGGTTAACTTTGTTAACAGCGGCCGGACAGTAATTAGCCTTAGTATATTGTAATACTAACACTGATTAACACTTTGCGCTGCCTATGTTAAGTATAGGGAGCGCAAAGTACAGTAACCTCGTGCTGAAAAGCGCATGGTACCAAACGCAAAAGCGTTTGGATGGTAATATGGGTGGCTCGCTTAGGGCCACCAGGGCTAACGTTAAAACTCACGCAGGTGAGCGCTAACGTTAACAACAAGATTGTAATGTGACCCTAGGTCTCCAGGCACAAAATGACCAGTTGAGAACATGGGCGGTGTATACCGTCGCTCCGTCTCATGAGGCAAGTTCCCTGAGCCTGGTATCTGTGTCTCAAGCGGTAAATCTTGAAAGAGGGAATTCATAATGGTAGGTGTCAGTCGTGTGACCAGTGACCGTTCACAAAAGGAAGTGAGAGAAAGGATTAACCGAACATATCCATAGAGCAAGGAGAAATATCAGAGAAGAGAGGAAAGAGAAGAGGAGGAGAAAAAGGGGGAACAGGAGGAGGGAGGGAAGGGATGGGGTAGGGTAAATAAACTAGACTTGTGCACCGATTTTTTTTTCGGTTCGATTCGGTTCGTTCGTACTTTGTAAATTTTCGTTTCGGCTCGTTTCGACCGATTTCCGTTTCGGCTCGTTTCGTTTTCGTTTTGTTTTTCGTATCGACTTTTTTCGTAATTTCTGAAATTTTCGTGTTTTTCGAAACGTGTGTTCTCCTCGTTTCAAAGTGTCTATTCGTTTTGACATAAACTAATGGTTTTTCGGATCCGATATTTCTGTCGATACGATAATTCTGCCATTGAGATTTCTCATGTTTTACAAGAAGGATACATTGAGATGGGAATGATACAAAATTACAGAATCAGCGGTATAACCAAAAAATATGTTGTCCGAAATTACTGAAATGGAACCGAAATCAGGAATGGAGCCGAAATTACGAATGGAACGAAAATGATTTTCGATTTTACACATTTCTAGTCCATTCGAAAATTCCGAACAAATTTTCGTTTCGTTTCGTAAATTCTTCGTTTTCTGGGAAAATCGGATCTGAACATTTTCGTAAAATCGGCTGAATCCGAATGCACGAATCGTGAAATTTCTTGAAAATTCCGAAACCCGAAACGCACATCCCTAAAATAAACCAATAATAGTATGTCCGGGTAAAAGCCTCCCCACCCGAGATAAATCCAGGAAGGGGAAAGTGACTTTACATGTAACTTCGATTAAAGTGGGGAAGAGCTGCTCCTTTGTTGACCTCACTCTTTTGGTCGAAGCCTTCTGAATCCAGCAGCAGGAAAGAGTGGAAACAACTGGAGTTGAAAACGAATGCAGTGGGTTGCCATGACACCCAGAGTGTCTCAAGGCTTCTCATAAAAAATGTCTTGTTTGGGCTTACAAATCTGATTTTAACTATTAAAGCACCGGCATTAAGCAGGTGCTCACAGTGTGTCTCCCAACAGTTTTCCTTAAAATCTGGTGCCAGCCCATGGACTGGGGCAAAACAGTGTGGTTTGGCAGATCTGCCTCGTGATTAATTATACTTATTATATAATTATTACATACTGTTCATTTCCAGCATTTTTCCCCCTTTTAGTCTGATCGACAAGAGCTGATCACGTCTTTTTAACTGGGCCTAATTCCCCCAATACTCGGAGCACCGAGTCAGTCCTTCAGGATCCCAATGGAGGAGGATGAGGAGAGAAGACACTCAAGTCACTGTGACCTTTCAGTTTCCATTGAATGATCTCAGTGCCGAGAAAATTCCCCTTGACTTGTTTATAAGGAAAAGAAATGCGTGACAGACAACAGTTAAAGGATTTTATATGCCACAACTACCTTTAATGTGCATTCTTTCCTGTTAGTGTCTAATTCAGATGATTTCGTTTTAAGGATTTAAGGAAACAAGGTGAAACCACAAAAGGGCAATGAAAAAAGGGGTTTAGGGAGTTTAAATAGTGTGCCTTTCTTCCTCATTGGTCAGCATCGTCACAGAGCCGCCAGGAGGTGTGGGCGCATGCACGATGACATCAGACGCCATGACGTCATGGGTGTGACGTGCCGCCGGCAGCATAAAAGGGACTTGTGGCCGGTGGCTTGCCTGCACATGGCGAGAGGCCGGCCAATGAGAGCGTGCTGGCTCTGGAGCCAGAGGAGAGGAGCGCTAGGGTCTACCAGCACCTGGAATGTCTGAGATAGGTCTGAGAGGGCTTCAACCAGGGAAAGTTTCCTCAAGAACAAGTTAAAGGAACACTTTACTCATCCTGTCTACTTTTTTGTTTTGATGTGAGGAGTGCCCCCCATACTGCGCCCATCTGTCAGACTCCTCCAACCCACCCAGCGTCAACAAATCGGTCAATAGTGACATCAGCACACAGAGAGCATGTCAACATCATCCACTGGGAGACTAATCATGATAGCTAGTGGTCTCAGAGAGGCAGCCGACGCATCGGATCTGTGCATGTACATTGTACATACTGCTCCGATCCGTCATTGTGCGCAGGCGCTACGGAACGTTTGTACGTAAAGTGTACAAGTACCATTGCGGTGCGCAGTGAGCGGCTCCTATGCTATGCAAGTTGCGTTTTAGCGCAAACTGTGTTGAAAAGCTTCAGGGACTTTTAGATTCGGGAGTCCCTGAGCCGAAGAGGAGGAGCAACCCACGGCGAGGGTCAAAAGGTGAGTAAAATCACCTAAAATGAAAAAAACAAACAAATTCTTAAAACTAATTGGGCATAGGCTGTCAGCAGGATCTACCCAATTATTTAGGGGCAAAAAAAGGAAACTCTATTTTTTAATACAGGGTCCCTAAAAGCCATGCAATTGGCTGCACTCAAACTCCCCTCTTACCAGACCAAAAGCCATAAACCTTTATGGCTCCTAATCCTTTACGCCAGCAGAGAGCGAGTCCAAGAACTCTGCATTAAATCTCTACCTATATATCACTAACTGAAATCAGAAAACAAATGAGACATTATTTTGTGGAATTTGGGTGTTTTTAGGAGGTTTATACTTTTATAACAACATTTACAGTCTGTACTGTTGATTTTCTTTTTTCCTGCAGACATTTTCATACATGTTTTTTATGTTTGATTATCTTGGTGCCTGGCGGAGAATATTTCATGTTTAATGCTAACATTGTGTATAAACATTCCCTGTCACTTTAGGTGTTTTTCAGTTATTTCATTTGTTTTTATCGCACGCTCTCTCTATTTAAGCAGAGTGCTCGGTATCTTGCTCGCTGTATTTATTGGTCTCAGTAGCTACCTTATATAAAATACATGTTAAGGTTTGAGGGTAGCCTCTCCCAAATTATATATATATATATATATATACATACACACACACAGCCTGGCACCAAAAAAAGTCACCATTTAACTAAGCAAATAGATAAGAGGCTTCATAGATTAGAGACATCAGTGATTGAAGAAAGATGAGACAGGAGACATCAGGGATTGAAAAGAGAGGAGGGAGACATCAGAGGTTGAAGAGAGATGAGAGACATCAGAGGTTGAAGAGAGATGAGAGACATCAGAGGTTGAAGAGAGATGAGAGACATCAGAGGTTGAAGAGAGATGAGAGACATCAGAGGTTGAAAAAGAGATGAGGAGTGAGACATCAGTGGTTGAGGAGAGATGAGGTGGGAGACATTAGGGGTTGAGGAGAGATGAGAAAGACATCAGGGGAATTTAAGAGCGATGAGGAGGGAGACATCAGGTATTAGGAGAGATGAGGAGGGAGACATCAGGGGTTGAGGAGAGATGAGGAGGGAGACATCAGGTATTAGGAGAGATGAGGAGGGAGACATTAGGGGTTGAGGAGGGAGACATCAGGTATTAGGAGAGATGAGGAGGGAGACATCAGGGGTTGAGGAGAGATGAGGAGGGAGACATCGAGGTTGAAGAGAGATGAGGAGGGAGACATCAGGTATTAGGAGAGATGAGGAGGGAGACATCAGGGGTTGAGGAGAGATGAGGAGGGAGACATCAGGTATTAGGAGAGATGAGGAGGGAGACATCAGGAGATGAAGGGAGATGAGGAGGGAGACATTAAGGGTTGAAGAGAGATAAGGTAGAAGACATCAGAGGTTGAAGAGAGATGAGGAGAGAGACATCAGAGGTTGAAGAGAGATGAGGAGAGAGACATCAGAGGTTGAAGAGAGATGAGGAGGGAGACATCAGGGGTTGAAGAGAGATGAGGAGGGGGACATCAGAGGTTGAAGAGAGATGAGGAGGGAGACATCAAAGGTTGAAGAGAGATGAGGAGGGAGACATCAGGGGTTGAAGAGAGATGTGGAGGGAGACATCAGAGGTTAGAGAGATGAGGAGGGAGACAACAGAGGTTGAAGAGAGATGAGGAGAGAGACATCAGAGAGGTCGAAGAGAGATGAGGAGGGAGACATCAGAGGTTGAAAAGAGATGAGGAGGGAGACATCAGAGGTTGAAGAGAGATGAGGAGGGAGACATCAGAGGTTGAAGAGAGATGAGGAGGGAGACAACAGAGGTTGAAGAGAGATGAGGGAGACATCAGAGGTTGAAGAGAGATGAGGAGGGAGACAACAGAGGTTGAAGAGAGATGAGGAGAGAGACATCAGAGAGGTTGAAGAGAGATGAGGAGGGAGACATCAACTGTCAGGAACCTTGCCTGCTGATGCCTCAGATCCATGAAAGGTGCTGCCCTCATGGTCAGCACTGACTTCCAGCACTGATAGGGGTTAATAAGTCAAGCACCAAAACACACAGACAACCACACCCCCTGTATGTCCATAAAGGACCTCTCCCTCATATGTGCTGTACCTCAGTATTGGTCTATCCCCTGACCTGTTCAGACATTCATTCTGCATGTTCATTGATTCACCATGTACCAGACCCCTCTGCTTTGCCCACCGACCACCGCTTTGTGCCAATCCTCTGACCTCCTATTGACTACTCTCTGTTTAATCCATTGTACTGCGCTCTGGCATCACCCAGTATCCACTCCATCAAGGTACTGAGGTGTGGGTTCCCCTCCATACTGGCTCAGACCCCCCTGAACTTTGGGTCCCACCATGGCCCGCGCCAGGTGCGATCCTGGCATCAACGGTTGAAGAGAGATGAGAAGGGTGACATCAGGGGTTGAAGAGAAATAAGGAGGGAGACATCAGGGGTTGAAGAGAAATCAGGAGGGAGACATCATGGGTTTTAAGAGCAATGAGGTGGGAGACATCAGGTATTAGGAGAGATGAGGAGAGAGACATCAACGGTTGAAGAGAGATGAGTGAGACATCAGGGGTTAAAGAGCAATGAGGTGGGAGACATCAGAGGTTGAAGAGAGATAAGGCAGGAGACATCATGGGTTTTAAGAGCAATGAGGTGGGAGACATCAGGTATTAGGAGAGATGAGGAGGGAGACATCAGGTATTAGGGGAGGTGAGGAGGGAGACTTCAGGTGTTAGGAGAGATAAGAAAGGAGACATCAAGGGTTAAAGAGACACGAGGAAGGAGATTTTAGGAAAAATTAGCAACCTCCCTCTCCCCAACTGTACTTTGTACCTGACAGCTTAAATCTAACTCATAAACACCAAGAGTGAAAGTGAAAAGCACTGAAATGTATATAAAAACACGATTTTTTTAATATCTCCGTCTTTCTTCACTTTGTTGAGCTCAGGTGAGTCCAAGGAACATCTGAAGGTTCTGCTACCGAAGACCTCGAGAATAGGTATCTGCAGGTATTATGATATCACTTCTGATTTTGCCCCCATGTTTGGGATTTTAAATATAAATGGATTTAGCTACAAACATGTGAAACAAATCTGGATTTACTTAAATACATAGAGGAAAAAAAGATTGGGAAGAAGGTGGAAAAAGGCCAAAGGAACACCAACGTGGAGGTGACCCAACAGCTTGTGAAAAATATAAGTAGCCCATTCCACCAACAAGTAAAAGCAAAGCCTCATTGAATACCTGTGAGGGTGAACTGTCAATGTGAGGGTCTTAGTCTATTGTCATGGTCTTCTCCCATGTTTGAAAGAATGAAGGGAAGAGAAGAACCAACAGATAAAAAATCTTAGTAGGGGGATCCCATACCATCTTATCATACTGAATTACATTGTGTATTGTGCTTCTACGTCGTCAAAGCCACGGTAGATGATATAAAGCCTGCTTGACATCTCCGAATTCTTCTTCCTTCTCAGCAGTCTGACCAGCAAGGCTGACACAGCTCCTCAAATTCCATTGAAGGTAAGAAACATAGAAACATAGAAAAATTTCGGCAGATAAGAACCTTTCGGCCCATCTAGTCTGCCCAATTACATGGATACTTTACCTGGATTTATCTTTTGTTTAGGATAGCCTTATGCCTATCCCATGCTTGCTTAAATTCAATTACTGTTGTGGCCTCTACCACTTCTACTGGAAGACTGTTCCATGTATCCACCACCCTCTCAGTAAAATAATGCTTCCTGATGTTACTTTTAAACCTTTGCCCCTCTAATCTAAGACTATGTCCTCTTGTTTTGCTACTTTGTTTCCTTTTAAATATACTCCCTTCCTCTACCTTGTGGATTCCCTTTACGTATTTAAATGTTTCTATCATATCTCCTCTGTCTCGTCTTTTTTCCAAGCTGTACATGTTAAGATCATTAAGCCTTTCCTGGTAACTTTTCTCCTTCAAGCCGTACACCATTTTAGTAGCACTTCTCTGAACTCTCTCTAAGATGTCTACAAGGAATCAAGGGGACATCAAACCACTTGACATATGTCTAAGGGAATTTCTTTCACACTTCATACTGAGAATGTGAATTTCAAAAATAGTTTTATTATTGTATCACAATATTGTCCAACATTATGGAACATAATTGTTCCAGGACATCTTGGTGTGACGTCCTGCGCCCCCTCTGGCTGAAGTGAACATTCATGTTCTGGACTTTTGTGCATCTGGAGCGACCTCTGGCTTCTTTGCTCCATGCACTCTTGCTCTGGGCATTCAGATCATGGACATTCTCCTGGACTCTATTGGTTCATTAAGAACATCATGTATAAATAGAGACTACACCCTCAGAAGGGCGCTGTCTCATTCTGAGTATTAGCTCATTTCTAGTTTGCCCTGGTCTAGGTCAGTCCTGTCTCTGATATTCTGCCTGTACCTGCTTTCCTGCAGGATTTCTGTGTCTAGGTTTGTATTTTCTCATGCTAATTCTTAATTCTGTAACAGACCTTTTTGTTGTTATTCATAGCAACGTATATATTATTTCCAGGCATTTTCATACATTATTGTTGTTTAAAACACCTTTTAAAAATTGCTTTTTTCCTGCCTACAAGGTGTTATTCCTATATTTATCAAGCAGTCTTCAGGATATTGCAGACCTACTGTAGCTTTCTGTTCACAGTAGGGGTTGGGAGCTTCTGCTATCAGGTTACAGAGTGCAGAGGCAGAAAGACAGAAAGGGCATCTGTATAAAAAATAGTATGGTTCATTGACAGCTCATTTTTTTTCTGATTTTTTTTTTTGAAAATATCATTATTTGACAAGTCTTTTCTAAGATTTAACGAGAATCAGGATGCCGTTGGCAGAAGGTAGAATAGATTCAGAACTCCGGTCCTCAGGTCCCCCTAACATAGGCCAGGTTTTGGGGATAACCTCTGGGAAATCCAGACTGAATCCTGCAATCAATGAGCAGAAAATCATATCACCCGTGCTGTACTTCGCATATCTGGAAAACCTGGCCTGTAGTGCTTCCCGTTCCCGAGGACTGGAGTTGAGAAACACTTGTTTGAAGGACAGTTGATACACTATCCATTGAATGATAAAGCTAGACAGGTTTGCAGGTGTTTCTAGGTTTCGCCGGTCAGCCTGCCTATCTGCCCTTGGGGCTAAAATCTCACCCTGCTTAAAAATATTGAGTTTCTGATGATTATATATGCATTTCTTTTCTTTCTAGGACCATGGCCTACCTACAGTTTAGCTTCACTAACATATGGCAAGAGGAGACTTTGCCTAACTACCGGGAGGTTTGCCTCGGACGTGGATGCAAACCGAAGAAGGGTAAAATCTACATCATGTATCATGGCACCTCTGTGATGTCAGCGATACAAATCCTCACGCATGGCTTTCAGCAATCAGCAGACGGCATGCTGGGAAGAGGGGTCTATGTCACCAGGGACCGAAACAAGGCAGCCGGTTATCCCTACAACAATATACACGACCAGGTCATATTGAAACTCAGAGTGAGTGTCGGTAGAGTAAAGAAGATAGAGCGGGATGGTCATCCTCTACAAAAGACCTGGCACGACCATGGCTACAACACGGCCTGGGTACCCCCGCACTGCGGCATGGTGAGAAGTGGGTTCGAGGAGGATTGTGTTTGGAATCCCAACAGGATCAAGGTGGTAGGGATTGAAAAAGCTCCACCGATGTATCTCCCATGTCTACAGCAGTTACTTTTAACACACAATACGCAGCATTCTTGCAGTTCATTCCCGGATCCCCTATTCCGCGGCTTGAGTATACTGTCACAACTGTCCAACCTACACAGCTTTTAATTCTTGTTGCTCGGGTCAACCCGTGATCGATCGACTAATGGACCTGGAAGCGAGGTGGAGCAGTTACCTTCTTCTACTGACACTTTTCTGTTTTTTAGCTTGTTTGCAATTCAGCTTTATCTCATATTTATCTTTAACCTGTTCACTACCAAGTGATTTCCCATGAAACCACTTTCAGGACCCAGTGGTTTGTAGAAAATGACTTTCCATTATCCACACAGTAAATATAGACAGGGGCAGAGGAGGCTCTATAATTAGGCAAAATAGGCGGCAGCCCAAGGCCTCGCTTCCACTGGGGCCTCACTTGATAGCATTTATTTAGAATGCCATGATATTACAGAAAAATGCCATCCTACCTTCACATACACTTGTCTACCAAGAGACCTGACATATCCTTCTTAATTTAAATTTATTGAATTAATTTCTAAATATTGTGCACATGTAGCAGGTCCTTGCATTTGAGCTTGGCCTAAGGACTCACCAAAATATGCTTCATTTTGTGCATCATTTTGGAGCATTAGTTTCATTCTGAACTCGATGGATCATGTCCTTTTTTTTCAACCTATGTAACCATGTAACTATTCTGTGCATCATTTTCGGAGCACGTGTTTCATTCTGTTCATCATTTTTGGAGCATGTTTTATTCTGTGTGTTATTTTTGGAGAGCATGTTTCATTTTGTGCATCATTTTTGGAGCACATGCTTCATTCTGTGCATCATTTTTGGAGCACATGTTTCATTCTGTGTGTTATTTTTGGAGCGCAAGACTTCATTCTGTGCATCATTTATGGAGCACACGTTTCATCCTGTGTATCATTTTTCGAGCACATGTTTCATTCTGTGCATCATTTTGGAGCACATGTTTCATTCTGTGCATCATTTTTCGAGCACATGTTTCATTCTGTGCATCATTTTGGAGTACATGCTTCATTCTGAGCATCATTTTGGAGCACATGCTTCATTCTGTGCGTTATTTTTTGGAGAGCATGTTTCATTTTGTGCGTCATTTTTGGAGCACATGCTTCAATGTGTGCATCATTTTGGAGCACATGTTTCATTCTGTGCATCATTTTTGGAGAACATTCTTCATTCTGAGCATCATTTATTGAGCACATGCTTCATTCTGTGCATCATTTTTCGAGCACATGCTTCATTCTGAGCATCATTTTTGGAGCACATGCTTCATTCTGTGCGTTATTTTTGGAGAGCATGTTTCATTTTGTGCGTCATTTTTGGAGCACATGCTTCAATGTGTGCATCATTTTGGAGCACATGTTTCATTCTGTGCATCATTTTTGGAGAACATTCTTCATTCTGAGCATCATTTATTGAGCACATGCTTCATTCTGTGCATCATTTTTCGAGCACATGCTTCATTCTGAGCATCATTTTTTGAGCACATGTTTCATTCTGTGCGTTATTTTTGGAGAACATGCTGTATTCTGTGTTATTTTTGGAGCACATGTTTCATTCTGTGCATCATTTTTCAAGCACATGTTTCATTCTGTGCATCATTTTGGAGCACATGCTTCATTCTGTGCATTATTTTTTGGAGAGCATGTTTCATTTTGTGCATCATTTTTGGAGCACATGCTTCAATGTGTGCATCATTTTGGAGCACATGTTTCATTCTGTGCATCACTTTTAGAGCACGTTTCATTCTGTGCATCATTTTTTGAGCACATGTTTCATTCTGTGCATCATTTTTTGAACACATGTTTCATTCTGTGCATCATTTTTTGAGCACGTTTCATTCTGTGCGTTATTATTGGAGAACATGCTTCATTCTGTGTTTTATTTTTGGAGCACATGTTTCATTCTGTGCTTCATTCTGGAGCCTACATGGATCATTCTGTAGATTTTTATATTTTAATACACCAAGGTTCCGAATTTCAGAAACGGTTGAATATGTCGCACCCTTACTATCTTCCGGAATGGTCTGACCTGAAATATCAGAAGCTTCAAATATTCCAAATTGGCTGGTTCAGAATATTTTGGATTCTGACGTATCTGAGCCAAACAATTATTTTTTTATGTGTGCACTTGTCTGATTGTGATTCTTTAGTGGTGCTTAGTCTCGTTAGGCTCCGCTCATTAGGCTTCGCTCAGCAGCCCGTGAGGCAGTAACTCCTACACAGAACCACTAGAGGGCAGCTTTATCATTCTATATCACCAGTATGGTACCACAAGAGGACGAGCAGTTTATATTTTTGATGAATCTATAGTATGAAATGAATGCATTAAGCATGTTGTACATTTGCACGTTGTTTCAACTAGTTTTGTGTAACAACGAACCCATATTAGACTATACTTTACTAGCGTTTCCTATGCTATATATTTACTTTTATTTTTATTTTCTGGGGATAAAGTGACTTTCCTGTATCATGTTTTTCGGTAAGATATATCTCTGATATCAGTTTTATTGACACCAATGTAATAAACATAGTGGATATTTTAAGCGTGTCTCTGTATTTTTTATTTTAAAAGATAAATGACACTATCAGCTGGTGTGAGCGAACCCTCGCGTCAGCCTGTTTTCGCGTTAGCGCCAGGTAAATTCAGTTTAGCGCCGGACCAACAGATCATTTTTGCTTTTTTAACCATACAATGCACCTTCTCACGTTTCCTGAAGCATTAGCGCTGGTTCCCAGTAGCGTTTCCCTAGCACGCGCTAAAGAATCTTGTACACGGGCAACTGCGGACAAGGTGATGTGTAGGTGGGTTCTAGGCGCCAGGGCCGGTGTTAGACTATTTTGCGCCCTAGGCAAGACCAGCTTGGGCACCAGGTCGTTTGGTACCCATCTTACCCCTCTGCTGGTTGGGCCCGGGATAGGTCTGTGCCTCTTTCTTTCTTTCCTTCTTTCTTTCCTTCTTTCTTTCCTTCTTTCTTTCCATCTTTCCTCTGTGCCTCTTTCTTTCCTTTTTTCTTTCTTTCTTGCCTCTTTCTTTCTTTCCTCTGTGCCTCTCTTTCTTCTTTCTTTCTTTCTTTCTCTTTCTTTCCTCTGTGCCTCTTTCTTTTTCTTTCTTTCTTTCGTGCCTCTTTCTTTCTTTTTCTTTCTCTTTCTTTCTTTCCTCTGTGCCTCTTTCTTTCTTTCCTCTGTGCCTCTTTCTTTCTTTCTTTCGTGCCTCTTTCTTTCTTTTTCTTTCTCTTTCTTTCTTTCTTTCTTTCTTTCTTTCTTTCTTTCTTTCTTTCTTTCTTTCTTTCTTTCTTTCTTTCTTTCTCTGTGCCTCTTTCTTTCTTTCCTCTGTGCTTTCTTTCTTTCTTTCTTTCTTTCTTTCATGCCTCTTTCTTTCAGCTGCCTCTTTTTTTTCTTTTCTTCCTCTGTGCCTCTTTCTTTCATCTGCCTCTTTTTTTTCTTTTCTTCCTCTGTGTCTCTTTTTTCTTTCGTGCCTTTTCGTTCCTCTGTGCCTTTCTTTCTTCCACTTCTTCTTTTCTTTCATCTGCCTCTTGTGATGCCTGCACGTCATCTGGTGGTACCTGCGCGTCACCATAAGATGCCCACCTTCTGCGCCGCTAACGGGGGTCTGCTTTGCGACCCGCCACTGCCGGCTACACATGTAGACAATGAGGAAGGGGTACAACAATGGAACCTGGGTTGGGGCCGGCTGCACCCCTAGGTGGCAGTGCGCCCTAGGCAGTTGCTTAGCTTGCCTAGTGGCAGCACCGTGTCAAATTCCCACGTTCCAACCCTGTCTCCCTGCCCTCTGTATTCCTTATGTCAGTGTTTCCCTGTGCTGCTTTCCCTGACATGCAGCTCAGGGGTTAAGTTCTTTGCTCGTTGAGCTTCTGCTGGTGATATGGGCTGATTACTCCCCTATATAAAGCCATGGGCCCATATCACCATGCTCTTGCATCCTGGTTCACTTCAGCTACAGATTTGTTCCTGAGAGCTCCGTGTTATTCCGTCCTAGTGCTTTCTCAGTGTTTCCCCCTTGTCTGAGTTCTAGGTTTCTGATTGACTTCCTGGTATTAACCCTCTGGCCTGGCTGACGGATTTTCTCTGGTGCTATATCCCCGCTTTGGCTCAAGGTATACGTTTTGGTTTTGACTCCTGGCTTATTTATTGACGACTCTTCTGGACATCCCTAGCTGTTCTGTGCATATTGAATTATATGTTGTGTATCCCTGTTGACCACGGCTTTTGTATATTGAAGTCCTTCCCTGCAAGTTGTTGAGTATAACTCCTTCAGGTGTCTGTGTTTTCCCCAGGACTCTGCACGGCTACAAGGTAACCTTTTCTATTAGTGCAGATTCGGCCACTCTAAGGACCGATCTATCAGTATAGGGCTCCTTTGGTAATAGCCGTGCAGAGGTCCCCAGTGTCTCCTGTGGTTTATTTACGTATCCTAGATCCTTGTGTCACGCATCTCTGCATATAGTGGCTTTTACTCATACCTAGGCCCTACTTGGCGCATGCCGGGTACCGCCATAGTGGCTGAACGTGACACACCGGCTCTGCTAGGCGCTACATTTTAGTGACTCGTGCTAGAATTTTCATGTCGTTTTAGCTCATAACAGCTGATAGAGCCCCAAGTTTTTATTTTCAAACAGCATAGTGTAAATCATAATACAATAAAAAAAATTTATAAACAGACAATGAAATAATCGATACATTGTTCCAAAGTCACACTTAAACGTCAATGGAAACTGCCGGACAGATTATGTCATTACGAAACACTAGACGCCCCAAGCAGTGAGTAACGCGAATAAGGTGTTATCAAAACCCCAAATATTATGACATGAAGAGAGCAAAGCATTCACATTAAACAGACAGAAGAAGAGCTTGGACATGTCCGAGACCAATTAAAACGCCGAGTCACCCAGGAAAGCGATGACAGAAAAAAGAGAGAAAAATCAAGCCACAAAGATTCAGAGAAAAGTGATATCTGGACGAATGAAAGAGATGAGGGAGCGAAGTAAAAGAGAGGAAGACAATGAGATAAAGGACGAAGGGGGAGAAGGGGAAATAAAAGAGGGGGAGTGAGGGTGTGGGGTGACATCAAGAAGGGTGAGGTGACAATATACATGACAAAGCAATAACTAGGCTTGTGCACCGATTTTTTTTCGGTTCGATTCGATTTTTCGGATTTTTAAACTTTTCGATTCGACTCGTTTCGACCGATTTTCTGTTTCGATTCGGTTCGGCTCGACTCGTTTTTTCGTGTACATTTTGTGTTTCGGAATATCGACCATTTTTTCGTATTTTCGTGTCACTTTGCTCGTTTTTTGTATCGACTTTTTCGTATTTTCGGAAATTTTCGGTTTTTCGGAACGTCTGTTCTCCTCGTTTCAAAGCAATAAATTTCGATTTGACACATTTCAAGTACATTTCGAAAATTCCGAAAATATTTCATTTCGGCGGCGAAAAACTTTTCGGATCTGCCATTTTCTCGGATCTAAAATTTTCGGAAAATCGTCCGCATCCGAAAACACGAATCGGGAAATTTCGTGAAAATTCCGAAATTCCGAAACCCGAAACGCACATCCCTAGCAATAACACTAGCTAGTAGGGCGAGGTCTGCAGCACCCCCGGAGACCTATCCAGAGAACGTAGCGTAGAGCCTCAGTCCTTGGAAAAGTCCCAAAAAGCAGCGGTAGACAAAGTATTATTATTATTCTTTATTTATAAGGTGCCAGCATATTCCGCAGCGCTGTACAATGGGCACAATATAGACAGGGTTACAATACATTGAGCAACATTTTGACAAACCAGAACAGGAGGAAACTAAGGTCCTATATCCGTGGGAATTTACAATCTAGAAAGTATGGTCCTAATAGAACCAAGTGTCCATGAAAGCTCGTCCAGCTCTGTCAGTAGTAACCAGGGAATCTTCAGCGTTCTGCACACCATGAACTTCCTCAGCCAGTTCCGTCATGGAGGGTAGGTGTGACGGGTAATTAAAGCCCAGGCACTAAAAAGGAAGCGTGGAAATAAGGAGTGTCGAAGCTGAAGAAACGAAACATCTACGTGGAAGAGAAAGAAAACCTCAGGGCAAAACGGAAACGTCTGATCGAAAAACAAATATATCAGGGCAGAGATCACCTGGATTTTTATTATTGCGGCTCAGGATCTTTTCTTTTAATTCTTCTCAGTGCTGTTATAATAGTAATAGATGACATTTCACAAATATGAAAAAAACACTGTTATTTCTCTTTATTAAATGAACACGCTTGAATGTTTGAAAAGTGAAACTCTGTTTGCAAAGAAACTACAGAACGAAAATGTCTGAAATTTACATGTAAGATCCAATGAATGATAATAAAAAGGGCTGTCACAGGAAAAAGAAGAAACGATTTAAAAAAAACTCCGAAAAAATAATTTTCATAAAAAAATCCCGAAAAATGCCTAAAAGATCCTAAAAAAATCTATAAATAAAGAGACTTTTTACTGCAGAGTATTATAATCAACGGTTTATTAGATATTGAATTAAAACGGGAATATTTTTAACATTGAAGCCTATGGGATTCTCCTGAATAAATCTGCCGAATGAAACCACCGAACAAGAACAGCATGGCAATTCGGCAACTTTTCACTGCTGCTTTTTGTTCTCTGAATAGACGAAGCATTGCTTCTCTATGGGGATTTCACTGCCCTCGAACAGGCACCGTATGTGCAGGCAATTCGCCAACATTTGGCGAACTGACTGCTATTTGAATAGCCGAACGGCCAGGAAATGTAACCGTACGCTGAATTTCAGCGTTCGGTTACCTTTCGGCCACAATTCGGAGCTCTTCGAATAGCCTTGATAGTATTTACCTACATTGGCTGCCATTTTTGCTGCTGCCCTATACTATAAGGAAGCACCACACCATCAGGCTTTTTCTGTTCCTTTCCCCTTGAGGAGACACTTCTTGGAAGACGGTGGACGGTGTTACTCCCTCGAAGCTGACACAATACGCAGCGCATAGAGCCATCAGGAGGCTCTTCCATCCGTGAGTGGGATACCCGCTACTGTTTACTTTATTCTAGGGGCCATATTACGATATTCAAGCTAAAATGGGGCGGCTAAGGAGGATAATGTGCGCCTGCAGGTTTCTACTTAGCGTCCCTGTTTTAGCGTGATATTACAGGACAGGCGCTAACCCAGCAGCCTGACCTATAACGCGGCGCTAAGCTTCAGGATGGTCGCGGCAGCGCTAAGCCCCAACGCGAGCATCCCTGTCCCTGGAGTGACTCCATTGAGGCTTCCACTGTCAGTCACATGACCTGCAGGATCTCGCCTCTCGCAAGATCCTGCAGGTCGGTGGAGTGATTTGCAGAGGGAGACTGGGGGACATTTTTCCCCAGTCTCTCTCTGCTTCCGGGTGCTGACCGATTCTGCAGAAGCCATATCCGTTAGCACCAGCTCCAAGCTGTGAGTAACTTTTCAGTAACACAGCGGGGCGTAATTAGCATTTGGACTCTGTAATCCTAACACTAATTAACTCTTTGCGCTCCCCATGTCAAGCATAGCGAGTGCAAAGTACAATAACCTCACGCTGAAAAGTGCAAGCTCCGAATCGCTAACAGGTTTTTTTAACCCATTAGCGTTCGGAATGTAATATGGTCGGCCCGCGCTAGGGCCACTTAACCTAACTTTAACCCTAACACAGCTGAGCACTAACGTTATCTTTTGTAATATAACCACATGTTTGATACAGTTTCCCCAAGCCATCTTCTACCTATTTTTATGGACATTTTGTAGTCATTTTTATATTGTTCTCCTCAACTTATTTACATTGGTTTGAACAGTTGAACTGCCGTACGATTTATTCTCCCTTTTTTAACCCTGTTTTTGTTTTCTTTCTTTTTTTCTGCTGAGACTGACATTTATTTATATTTTATACATTGTCTGAGAAGGGAAGGAAATATTGAGAAGTAACGGAATTGACCACAAACTTCCTCTTTTATATATTTTTTATATTTTGTATTGTTAAGATATATTTCCATTTTTTTTTTTTTTTTATATATTCCATTATTTTTTATATATTCCATTTTCCACTATATACACTGCGCACCGATTTTACACTCTATTGCATGGGATACTTATCACATTTTATATATTCAGTGCTTTATTGCGCAGGATTACCACTGCATTTGGCACTTTAATATATGCGTTTTTTTTCCCCGCATGCTTTAAGGCTAGGGTCAGACGAGCGTGATTTCTACGGACTGTACGTCCGTGCACACGGACATACGTCAGTACGGAAGACACAGTAGTGGCCACACAGTCCATTTTTTTCACTGACGTATATTTTGACGGATGTAGGAGGGAAAATAAATTAAAAAGCAAAACCATTTTGTCTGTGAAAAATGCTGGACGTATAAATGCAGTCCGTCTGACCACGTTCCATCACTCACACACAAAGCTATGCGGACGTTGCGGATGCAGCGCACTTTGTGCGGCCGTTCTAGTGGTTGTACGTTCTTGCCTGCCTTGCGTCCGTTTGCCGCGGCCGTGGTGCGTCCGCAGTTCAGTGCGGACGTACTTTGTGTAACAGGCTCCAATGGACTTTCTTTCATGCTATCACGGACGTAATTTAAGGAGCAATCACGGACGTGAACACTACGCTCGTCTGACCCCAGCCTAAATCAGTGTTTCCCAAACCTGTCCTCGGTCGGGACCCTCCGCCTCGCCACTTTTTCCAGATATCTGCAGCCCAGCACGGATAATATGATTTGCTGCTCAGTGATTGCAGAATTTAGTCTGCTTTTCCCCAGGTGATCTGTACAATCTGGCCTGGTTGAGGGTCCCGAGGACGGGTTTGAGAAACACCACACATAATAACACAATATACATATATATGGTTATTTATTTATTCTATCGTATTCTCCAGTTTTAGTAAACGCGTCCTTGGAACGGTATTCGCGCTTGAGGTTTCAGTTTTTCTTTGCAAGCGGCTGCATCTCGGTTGATCAATTTTTTAATAATGAAGTGTTTAACAATAAATTGTAAAGCGCTGCGGAAACCGTTGGCACTATATAAGTGATGACAATAATGAAGGCCTGAAGCAACTCAGGCGTAGGGCCCTTAAGTTGCCCCTGATGCCAGGACGCAAGGAGGATTTTTAGATGAGCAGGGGCTTAGCGCGTGAGGAGTTAGAGCGGGAATTTTAGGGGCGTGGCTTCAGGAGGCGTGTGCTCTGTGGCTCTGCACGCCTTTTTCTCCTGAGGTAAACTCGTGAAAGAAATCCCCACCCTCCCTCCCTTTATTTTTGGTTATGGGGGGGGAGATTGGGTTGGGCTTTAGGTTTTTATTTTTCCCCTTTGTCTCAGCGGGGGCTGGTAGGCAGTGCTGAGGTAGGGTTCCTTGATTTAGGTGGTATTTGGTGAATTAGATGTATGGGAGATGGGGCGGAGTATTGTTGGCTTGGTTTAGGTGAGGTATGGTGGAAGTGTAGAGTTCCCTGTCAGCACCGTCTAGTATTATTTTATTGTTATATGTTATTTTACATTTGGTGGGGTTTTAGCTGTGGCCGATAATAAATATATATCATTCCACAGTGCAGTATTTGTGTCTTATTGTGTTGTGTTCCTTTTTTATCTCCTTGCGCACGACCGGTCGTCAGTGGTCGACTAAGGGTAGGGTCAGACGAACGTATTTTTCACGTCTACCGTCAAAAAGTGCGTCGATGCGACCGAACGCTTTTTTTCATGGAATAGCGGTCATACGATGCGCAATGTCGGCCGTATTTTTTGACGGAGCTATAAAAAACAAATGGACGTGATGTTGGCCGGACATGTGCAGCGTCTGACGTTTCCTAATCACGCACACACGCCGCTATGCCGACGCAGCGCACTCTGTGCGTCAGTACTAGCGATTCCACGTTCTTGAAAAAATGCGTTAGTTTGCCGCTTGCGTTGCGCGGCCGAACTTTCATGCTGCCGTACTTCGTATATTGGCCGTCATTGGACGCCATTTGCTGCTACTACGGCCGTAATAAAGTGCGGCTCAACGCACGTTCGCACTGCGTTGGTCTGACCCCCAGCCTTATAGTAATAATCAATATTAAAAAACGTGCATTTTCATAAATTACATCTATTATTTATTTTCTACCTTTTACGAATTATTCCATTTTTTAAAAGATAAGTTTGCGTAAGGGTTTTTAGTGCCTAAGGCATCACCGGCCCGAACACTCCTCTGAGTATCACACAATCTCATGCGCCTACGCCATGATCTCATGCGCTTACGCAAGTGAAAGGAAACCAAAACATATTTGTGTTTTGTGAATCATTCATCAGCGGCAAGAAGAGGCAGTGGACCTCACTCCCGTCTCCACCACTGGATGTGAGGTAAGCCCGGCGTTCTATTAATGTGTTTTTCATCCTGGTATCGACTCCAGTGTTTTTGCAATAGTACAATTATTTAATGGCAATTTTTGGCAGCTGTTAATTCGTCTTCGGGAATAACAAGTGATTTTGAATCTCCTACTAAAAAAATGCTCATTTTTTACAAAATATAATAAGCCGAGGAGCACAGTAACCGGTCAGACAAGTCCAGCTGAGACGAAGTTACCGTGTTTTTTAAGCGTTTACTCTTAAAATGTAAATGTATCAGAAAAGAGAGAATGACACAAAATATAAGGTTAGAAAAGACACAGAAAGACTTTTAGATCTTACACATAGGAGGTTAATTAAAGAGTACCGAAATGTTGCCGACATTTTGGTGCTCTCTCGTTCCCTCTACTTCGGGGAATCAAATTTCTCGACCCTGCGGTGAATTCAGCATTAACCACAGGGTCCCCAAAGTGCAGGGAATCGGCTGCCGAATGCTGCCACCAACCCGCGGCAAACCCGCCAGACTCCACCACAGCAAACTTGTCGCCTGCTGCTGCCAGCCCACCGAACATCCGACAGCCGCCAAACGCAGCCAACAAGCTGCCGAGCACAGCACCGACCAGCCGCAGGAGAAAGCCGACAAGCCACCGGAAGGGTAAAAAAAAAACCCTGATACGCTTGAAAGTGTCAAAATTGAAACGCTGTTTGCAAAAAAAACTGCTGAACAAGAATGCCTGGAATTTACATATAAAATCCTGTGAATAATCATAAAAAGGTCTGTTACAGGAAAGAGAAGAAACGATTAAAAAAAAACGGAAAAAAGTTTTGCTGAAAAAATCCATAAAAATGCCGAAAAAAATCCAAAAAAATCTATAAATAAAGAGACTCTTTACTGCAGAATATAATAATAAATGGTTTATTAGATATTGGATTAAAACAGGAATATTTTTAACATTGAAGCCTATGGGATTCGCCAGAATAAACCTGCCGAATGAAACCACCGAATGGCAGGGCAATTCAACACCTTTTCACTGCTGTTAGGTATCTCTGAATAGATTAACCAGGGCTCGAGTCCTGCGGGAACGCGGAGGAACGGCGTTCCCGCACTTCTCCCGCAGCGTGAACGCTGCGGGAACGCACCTGGTCACCGGGGCAATTACGCTGGAGGAGCATGATTGTGTCCAAGGTTCGGCGGTGCCACGTGATCGCAGCTGCTCCTGGCCGATACACATGCTTCTATGCCTCTGCGTGTGATTGGCTGGGTAGGCCAGAGGTCCAGTCACATGCCGGCTGCCGGCAGCAGCCATTAACACGCGCGCGCTGCACACACAGAGCAACCTGGTCCTGGGCCAGGAGGACACCGAGTGAGAAGAGAGGGGGACTGACAGAGTGAAACTACAGAGGGGGGGGACAGAGAGTGAAACTACAGGGAGGGTGAGAGAGTGAAACTACAGAGGGAGTGAGAGTAAAACTACAGAGGGAGTGAGAGTAAAACTACAGAGGGAGTGAGAGTAAAACTACAGAGGGGGGAGAGTGAAACTCAAACTACAGAGGGGGTGAGAGAGTGAAACTACAGAGGGGGTGAGAGAGTGAAAATACAGAGGGGGTGAGAGAGTGAAACTACAGAGGGGGTGAGAGAGTGAAAATACAGAGGGGGTGAGAGAGTGAAAAGACAGAGGGAGAGCAAGAGTGTGAAAACAGGGGAGTGATGCCTGAGCTCGGAAAAACACGTGGACCTGAGGTCTGCAGGATGGGTAAGTATAATATTGGGGGGGCCTGTGTCTGGCTATAATTAATTATGGGGACATGTGTCTGGCTATAATTAATTCTGGGGGCCTGTGCCTGGCTATAATTAATTCTGGGGGCCTGTGTCTGGCTATAATTAATTCTGGGGCCCGTGTCTGGCTATAATTAATTCTGGGGGCCTGTGCCTGGCTATAATTAATTCTGGGGGTCTGTGTCTGGCTATAATTAATTCTGGGGGCCTGTGTCTGGCTATAATTAATTCTGGGGGCATGTGTCTGGCTATAATTAATTCTGGGGGCCTGTGCCTGGCTATAATTAGTTCTGGGGGCCTGTGTCTGGCTATAATTAATTCTGGGGGTCTGTGTCTGTCTATAATTAATTCTGGGGGCCTGTGTCTGGCTATAATTAATTCTGGGGGTCTGTGTCTGGCTATAATTAATTCTGGGGGCCTGTGTCTGGCTATAATTAATTCTGGGGGCCTGTGTCTGGCTATAATTAATTCTGGGGGCCTGTGTCTGGCTATAATTAATTCTGGGGGCATGTGACTGACTATAATTAATTCTGGGGTCTGTATCTGGCTATATTTAATATTGGGGGTCTGTGTCTGCCTATACTCAATTCTGGGGGTCTGTGCCTGGTTATACATGATTCTCGGGGTGTATATATATTTATTACACATATACACATACTTTTTTCTCTTCAGGTAGTGAGGGTTGTGGAATTCTTGGGTGAGACTGAGTTCCCTCACTTTTTTTCTTAGGACTTGGCCCCTGAGATTAACCATTGCTTCTCTATGGGGGATTTCACTGCCGTCGAACAGGCACCGTACTTGCTGGCAGTTCGCCAAAATTTGGCGAACTGCCTGCTCTCTGAAAAGTCGAATGGCCCCGAAATGTCACTATATTGGGAAATTCCCTGTTCGGTGACATTTCGGTTCCAGATCGGCTCTGTCTGAATAACCCCTATTGTCATCCCTGAGCGAGAGAGAGCAAGAGATCTGTGTTGACAAAAAGTTTTTCTCTAATCAACTTTTTTCGTACTTGATATTATGTTTAATAATATATTCGGTAATCCCCTTTGTTGCAACAACGGTAAACGTTGGAAATTCTAACAACAGCAGTTGACTTGTCACTGACGAAACTCACTCTCTTAATCGCCTCCTAATTTCGTCATGTTTAGCAACAGCAGCAAATTGTAGCAATTAGAGAATATCCTCATAATTTTTATTTATACCAGCTTGTTAGTGTTGTAGAATTTTTTTTTGAGAAAGCATTTTACCAGGAAGGATACATTGAGATTTCTCTAGTTTTCAAGTATGTTCTGGGTGGCGAGTATGTACCGTTAGGTGTCTTGCCCAAGGACACTTACTGGAGAGGTGCTCTTGCTGGGATCAAACCCATGTCTCCACAGGCTCTCTCCACTCAGAGCAGTGATGTGATGTTACCTCTACTCCATCCAGCCAGTAAATTGTGTGGATAGGTTTAACCCCTTCAGCTCTGTTTCATGTGCTCAGCTCGTCTTGAACATATCTTTGCTCAAAGAAAATCCTGTAATGTTTTATTGTTTTATTGCAGAACCCACATAATGGTTATCCTATTTTTTCCCCAGGAATTTACAGCGTGTTATTTTATTTTACTTGATCAAATGCTTGAGGTTATATATTTTATGTGGTGCTTTCATTTAAAGTAAGCAGAAACCGATTACCTATTACTGCGTTTTTCTACTGAAATAATCCATTTTAAACATAGACAAAGACAAAAAAAGTCACCTTGCTTTAAAATGTATAAAATGTGTATATATTACACCAAGAGGGCAACATTTAAACTTTACTAAGCATAGAGGGCGGGTGCTTCTCAGGACAAAATATACAACAATCCAGAAGGAGAGCACTCCAACTCATAAATGTAAATACTTTAGCAGAAGCTCACACATTTAAAGGTTCTGGTGTATTCTGGATGAAAAGGGCTGACAACCCTCTGGCAAGCACCCCTCCCTGCAGGGCCGGTGCTAGATTATTTTGCGCCCTAGACAAGACCAGCTACTTGCACCCCCCCCAAAGAAAGATGGATATAATATATTGCCCCAGCTCATATGGATATATTGCCCCAGCTCTCACATGGGTATTTGCCCCCAGCTCTCACATGGATGTATTTGCCCCCAGCTCTCACATGGATATATTGCCCCCAGACTAGCTCACACATGGATATATTGCCCCCAGACCAGCTCACACATGGATATATAGCTCCAGCAGCTCACACATGGATATATTGCCCCCAGACCAGCTCACACATGGATATATTGCCCCAGCAGCTCACACATGGATATATTGCCCCCAGACCAGCTCACACATGGATATATTGCCCCAGCAGCTCACACATGGATATATTGCCCCAGACCAGCTCACACATGGATATATTGCCCCAGACCAGCTCACACATTGGAAATATTGCCCCAGACCAGCTCACACATGGATATATTGCCCCCAGACCAGCTCACACATTGAATATATTGCCCCAGACCAGCTCACACATGGATATATTGCCCCCAGACCAGCTCACACATGGATATATTGCCCCAGACCAGCTCACATATGTATATATTGCCCCAGCAGCTCACACATGGATATATTGCCCCAGACCAGCTCACACATGGTTATATTTGCCCCCAGCTCATATGGGTATATTTGCCCCCAGCTCACACATGGTTATATTTGCCCCCCAGCTCATATGGGTATATTTGCCCCAGCTCATATGGGTATATTTGCCAACAGCTCATATGGGTATATTTCCCCCCCAGCTCATATGGGTATATTTGCCCCCAGTTCACACATGGTTATATTTGTCCCCCAGCTCATATGGGTATATTTGCCCTCCAGCTCATATGGGTATATTTTCCCCCAGCTCATATGGGTATATTTGCCCCCCAGCTCATATGGGTATATTTGCCCACAGCTCACACATGGTTATATTTGCCCCCAGCTCATATGGGTATATTTGCCAACAGCTCATATGGGTATATTTCCCCCCAGCTCATATGGGTATATTTGCCCCCAGTTCACACATGGTTATATTTGTCCCCCAGCTCATATGGGTATATTTGCCCTCCAGCTCATATGGGTATATTTTCCCCCAGCTCATATGGGTATATTTGCCCCCCAGCTCATATGGGTATATTTGCCCACAGCTCACACATGGTTATATTTGCCCCCAGCTCATATGGGTATATTTGCCCCCCAGCTCATATGGGTATATTTGCCCCCCAGCTCATATGGGTATATTTGCCCCCCCAGCTCTCACCTCCGGGTCCTGTCTGCTCTCACCTCCTGTGCCCTTCCTCTGCACGCCGCTGTCACTTATCTATCACGCTGCGAGCTTGCTCTGGGCGCAGCGTGATCATGGAAGCAGCTCGCGGTGGCTTTCCATGCTGAGGGGGCGGGGTTATCCCCGCTTCCCTCACTCCCTATTGGACAGCCACCGCGAGCTGTCTTCCATGATCACGCTGCGCCCAGAGCAAGCGCGCAGCGTGATAGATAAGTGACAGCGGCTGGCGGAGGTCTCGGCTGCGCCCTAGACCGGCGCTGCGCTCTAAGCGGGTGCCTACCTCGCCTAGCGGCAGCGCCGGCCCTGCCTCCCTGTCACAGGTGTTCCACATCTAGGCTCTATTTAACCTTGAATCGCAGGAAGCTCCAGAAAGGATTCAGCCTCAGTAAAGGGTTAAAATGTGTTAAAACCTTTAGGGCAGTATTACAATGTTGGTGCTAACTTAACCAGAGCAGTTGTAAACTTAAAACCTCCATAGGCTATAATGGCTCTGGGAAGTTTACAACAGCTCTGGTTAAGTTAGCACCAGCTATGTAATATGGCCCATAATATATGAGCGTCTGTTAAAGTCTTTACATGTATGACTGCTGTGCCACTGCTTTCCTTCTGGATTGCTATGCATATATTTAAAACACTAAACATGGAATTACCATTTGTTTAACCCCTTCGCTGCGGATGACGTGTCTGCGGATGACGTGAAATGCCTCAGCAGTGAAGGGGTTACAAAAGGTGTGTACATTTTTGTCTCCATCACATCGTACTTTTTATCTGTATTGAAAAAATTGTATATACAGGGTGCCCATAAAGTCTCTTTACAATTTCAAAAATGTGTTACAAAGTCAAATGAAAAGACAGATAAGTGAAAATTATTCCAAATTGAGACGTACAGTCAGGTCCAGAAATATTGGGACATCGACACAATTCTAACATCTTCTGTCCCATTACTTTTGGTCCCTTAACAAGTGGGAGGCACATCTGCAAACTGCTGTAAGTCCTACACCGTTCACCTGAGTTGGATGTACATACCCTCAAATTAAAGCTGACAGTCTGCAGGTAAAGCACATTGTGTTTGTTTCATTCCAACTCCATTGTGGTGGTGTATAGAGCCAAAGATGTTAGAATTGTGTCCATGTCCCAATATTTCTGGACCTGACTGTATATAGTTAAGGTGTTTTTTTTTTGCCTCATTTCATGCACCTCTATATGGGCGCCATTACTTGCACGAAGCACATCAAGACAGTACTGGATTTCTTGTCATGTTGGCTGTAGCTTCCCCTCATCAATGGTGGCATCAGTGATCCTCTGCTTTAGATTAGTGATGTCCCTTTGTTCCATTCACCATCAGGGTTATTCAAAGAGATCCGAATTGCTGGAGAAAAGTAACCGAACGCTGAAAATCAGTGTTCGGTTACCTTTCCTGGCCATTCAGCTATCCAGAGAGCAGGCAATACGCCAAATCCTGCGAATTGCCTGCACATACAGTGCCTGTTCGGTGCCTGTTCGAGGGCAGTGAAATCCCCATAAAAAAGCACTGCTTCGGCTATTCAGAGAACACAAACCAGCAGTGAAAGGTTCCCGAAATGCCCTGCCATTCGGTGGTTTAATTTGGCAGGTTTATTCAGGAGAATCCCATAGGCTTCAATGTTAAAAATATTCCCGTTGTAATTCAATATCTAATAAACCGTTCATTATAAAATTCTGCAGCAAAAAGTCTCTTTATATATAGATTTTTTTAGTATATTTTATGCATTTTTCTGGATTTTTTTTTTTTTAAAATAACTCCGAATTTTTATGTTTTTATTTTTAAGTTTTCTTATTTTTCCTGTAACAGCCCTTTTTATTATCATTCATTGGATCTTATGTAAATTTCAGACATTTTCGCTCAGTAGTTTCTTTGCAAACAGAGTTTCACTTTTCAAACATTCAAGCAAACTGTTTTGCTAATTTATTCACTTCACTCGTCTGCGGTGTCGGCTTTTTCCTGGCGGCTTCGCTGCGTGTGATCGGCTCCTGCTCGGGTTTTTCCAGCGTCTTCGGCATGTTAATCCAGATGTTTCTGCGGGTTTTTCATTGTGCATTCGCCGGGTTTTTGCAGTGACTTTTCGTCGGGTTTGCGGCGGCTTTTCCCTGCGCTTCGACGGCCCTGTGGTTCTTGCTGAATACACCGTAGGGTCGCCGAAATGGGATTGCCGAATCAGCCCGAATTGAAGAGAATGAAAAGTCACCGAATGTGAGGTGACCTTTCGATTCTCTTTGAATAACCCTGCATATCTTTAACCTAACCCCATAGAAAGAAGTGGAGGGGAGTGATATCTGGTGAACGAGGTGGCCAGGGAATTGGGTCACCCCTTCCAATCCACCGCTCTGGAAATGTTTCAATTAGGAACCCACCAACATGCCGTCCCCAATGTGGTGGTGCAGCATCTTGCTGGAAAATGATGGTTGGTTGAAGGGCCACGTTTTCAGTCAAAAGGTCAAGGTAAACATTTGCAGTAATTGATGTCTCACCGAAGAAAAAGGGACCAATGACTCGAATGCACATGATCCCACACCACACATTCATCTAAAGCAGAGGATCACTGATGCCATCGCCACCATTGATGAGGGGAAGCTACAGCCAACATGGCAAGAAATCCAGCACCGTCTTGATGAGCTTCGTGGAACTAATGGTGCCCATATAGAGGTGTATTAAATGAGGCAAAAAAAAAACTTAAATATATCCGTCTCATTTTGCAATAATTTCCACTTATCTGTCTTTTCATTTGCCTTCGGAATAAATTTTTGAAATTGTAAAGAGACTTTATGGACACCTTGTATATAGATGTCATTTTATTAAATTATCAGCATACACTACTCAGCAGCATAAATGAGTTCATCCCTTTTGAAAAAGTAAGATTTTAATCAAGATCTCAATGAACACAAGAACAACTTCCAAAATTCTGACAGAACAGAGTTTTATAGAACACTAGTTTCCCGCGTTACATGACAGTAATAATATAATAATAATAATATACTGTAACTAAGATTACAAAATCTTCAGTTTCACTGAAATTAGTTGATGCAAAAATGAATACACAGAAAGAATAGGTATCTGGCGCCCCCTAGTGGACAAACTGAACAATGCAACAGTTCTACAATTAATATGTAGGATCAAAAAAGAGTCCGTACTAAATAAATGGCAGTTCAACAGTCAGCAGCAGAAGTTCACACACAAGACGGTTTACCTCTAACCGTCAAATACTTGAACAACAGAAAAAAGTGGTGCTTCTCTGCGCTTCCCTCTTTGGTGTTGGATATTTTTCAGGAAATAGATCTTCTTATGATATTATAAATCGCTTTTCACAAATGATCTTCAATCCTCAGGAAAAAAGGGGGATAAATAGCAACATAGTGTGATCCATATCATCATCAGTGCCCCCCGATAATTTATACAAAGGTTCAACTCACATGTGGAGGTGTCATAAATCAGACACTAGATGTACTGCGCAGACGGTATTTTGAGGAGATACCGGACTCCCCTTTAAGGTCTTCGTTCCCAGGTGCTCCTCCAAGAAAATAAAACAAACAGCTGCAGGACAAGAAGCCGCTCACTCCCAGGACCCTCAGCCTGGATCTCCTCTCTGGATTCACCAGCTGATCTGCCGCCTCACAGGGCTCAGGACACAAAGGACAAAGAGGATGGAGCTACATCCTCTTTGTCCTTTGTGTCCTGAGCCCTGTGAGGCGGCAGATCAGCTGGTGAATCCAGAGAGGAGATCCAGGCTGAGGGTCCTGGGAGTGAGCGGCTTCTTGTCCTGCAGCTGTTTGTTTTATTTTCTTGGAGGAGCACCTGGGAACGAAGACCTTAAAGGGGAGTCTGGTATCTCCTCAAAATACCGTCTGCGCAGTACATCTAGTGTCTGATTTATGACACCTCCACATGTGAGTTGAACCTTTGTATAAATTATCGGGGGGCACTGATGATGATATGGATCACACTATGTTGCTATTTATCCCCCTTTTTTCCTGAGGATTGAAGATCATTTGTGAAAAGCGATTTATAATATCATAAGAAGATCTATTTCCTGAAAAATATCCAACACCAAAGAGGGAAGCGCAGAGAATCACCACTTTTTTCTGTTGTTCAAAAATGAATACACTCCTCAACAAAACCTCCTCCATCTAGGACCATATTACATTCCTAACGCTAGTTAGTGTTCACCTGTGTGAGCAATAAAGGGACATTCTATTTTCAATGAAGAATCCTTTTAAGTCAACGTACAGAAAGTGCAGTAAAAGCTTGTATATGTCATACACAGGTTTCTGAATCTTACCCCTGTCCTGCAGTAGTTTGATCTCAGGACTCTCCCTGTATTCTGCCCACACCTTGCCTTTTGTAAAACAAAAAATATTCTCTTTTTTTATTTTTTACAGTAACAAGGAAGCTGCATTTACGTGCAGGAATACAGGATGACGGATTGAATTGTAGCAAAACTGAACCTTCACCCCCAGCTACTGCAGAGACAAGGAAGTAAGGAAATCCATACCCAGGGACAAAAAGAGACAACAGAGAGAGAGAGAGACAACAAAGAAAAGCTCAGAGACACAGCAAGAAACGGTAACTCTCCCTCTCATCCCCTATCTTAATTATATAGCCTCCTTTTCTCAGCTGTTTCAGTCCTCGCTCAGTTTAACCTCATCATGCCCAAGCTCTTGGTCTATCATCATGCAGTGTCTGCTATATTCTCTCTGGTAATTATGTCCACACTCCCCCTGTTCCCTTTTGTTTCACTTGCCTCAGTCCCTTAGATTGTAAGCTCACGGGATGTCTGGCTGAGCACTCGTATACTGTAAAATGCTGCATTAGCAGGACAATTATCCTACAGGAAGGGCCATCTGTTCCTTATGTTTTATTATTATTATGTCACCTGTTCATGCTTCCCCATTTTAAAGCGCTACGGAACCTGTTGGCGCTGTATAAGCACTTGTAACTGTAACTGTAAAGAGAGAAAGACAGCAAGATAAAGCAGAGTGCAAGAAAAGGTGCATTGAGAGAGAGCACACACAAGAGACAGCACGAGAAAGAGTGTGAGAGGGAGTGATTGTGTGAGGGAGTTTGAGTGAGACAGTTAGTATGTAAACCATGAAAGAGCGTGTCAGCAGGTGAGTCTATGCCTTAGAGAGCACACACAGAACAGTAGGAGAGAGGACCCTGCCCAAGAGCTTACAATCTAAGAGGAGAGGGGTGACACACTAGGTGAGGGTAATAGCTGAGTATGTGAAGTATTGGGTTGCATGGGGGCTGTGGGCAAGATGGAGCAAGAAATATAGTTCATTTGAAGCTTTGATGCAATAGTGGGTGGAGTAGTGGGCAGGGAGGAGGCGGGGAATATTCAGGAAGTAGGAGCTGAAGAAACACCCCTAGCTGAGGGGCGTCGCTGGAGAAGATGAAATGACAGAGTTTAAAGCAAGAAAATAAACATTTTTTCCACATTTTTAAAACTTTTATTGATTTATTCCAGTTTGTCTGTAGGTATAAAAGTGTATAAATGTCAATTTAAAAAAAAATATTTCTAGACATGCATATCCCTTTAAGTCTACAATTGCCAAATAAGAGAGAATGGCTCCATGGCTTAAGCATGGGAAGAGGATATTATTAGTCACTGCAGTATTGGGGTCTGTTTGCTCTAGTTACTAGATTTTGGGAACTACATCTCCCAAGATGCTCAGTCACCCATTAGGCTGACAGAGCCACTTGGGAAATGTAGTTCCCAAAACATGAGGGAGCCAAGGTTGCTGACACCTGCTCTAGTAAATAATGCAGATTAATTCAAAAGGATATCCACATTTGTTGCAAAGACATAATAATTACTATGTAATACAATTGGCACATACAGTACATATTATTATTATATTATTATACTTTATCTATATAGAACCAGCATATTCTGCAGCGCTGAACAATGGGCACGATATAGACAGGGTTACAATACATTGAGACTGAACAACATTTAGACAAACCAGTACAGGAGGAAACCCTATTCCCTTGGGAATTCACTATCTAGAAGGGTTGGGGTGGAAACAAGAGGAGAGGACTGCAAGGTGAGAGTGATGGACTGCAAGTTGAAAGCGATGGACTGGTTGGGGCAGTGGGGTGTATTAGTGAGTCGGGTGGTAGGCTTGCCTGAATAGGAATGTCTTAAGGGAGCGTTTGAAGGAAGGGAAACTAGGGGAAAAGTCTGACGGTATGATATGGGAAGAAGCTAGGCGCAGGTCACTTTTTGACCTTAGGTACAACTCTGCCAGTTATTCAAAACATTTTTAATTTTTTTCTGTAAATACAAAATGAATTTAATATTAACATTTATTCCATTATGGGAACAAAAAAAATAATATTATACTGGAACGTGATTTGCAGCAATTCGGGAAAAAAAATATGTTAAAATGTTATATGCAATGGACTAACTGCAGATTGATTATTTTTAAATATATTTTTTAAACAATGATCTGCTGAGAGATGTTTCATTCGTTGCATATTGAGGCTCCCGATTGTAAATGGAAATGTTGAGTTCAGTGTGTAAATTCACGCTTTTTCTTTACTCCAAAGAATGTCTAATCTTCATTATTCAGGGTCATAAATGGCAGGAGGAGCCTTTGGCTACGGTTCAAGAAACTCATCTCGCAGTGGTTACAAACCAAAGAAGAGTCAAATCTATGTCATGTATCATGGCACCACTGTCTCCTCAGCCGAACGAATCATCATGAATGGTTTTCATCAATCCCCAGACGGCATGTTGGGGCGAGGAGTCTATATCTCCAGAGATCATGAAAAAGCTGGACGATATCCCATGGAAGATAAAAGTGAACAGGTTATTCTAAAACTCAGAGTAAGAGTTGGTAAAGTAAAAAAAATTGATTATCAGGGTCATCCTCTACAGAAGACATGGCATGACCGTGGATATAACACGGCCTGGGTTCCTCCAAACTGTGGCATGTTAGGTAGTGGGTTAGAAGAGGACTGTGTTTGGAATCCTAGCAGGATTACGGTGATAGGGGTTGAAAAGGCTCCACCAGGGAGTTTCCATCATCTACAGCAATTACTTTCAAATTACATACGATGAAAGAAGACATTTTGACAAATTATTTTGGTCCTATCTCACTGTTTTGTCTTTTTTTTTACAGTAATATAACCCTTTAACTTTTATTTGATTTAAGTAACTGTCATGGGCCAGGATCCTGTTGTTTGTTATGGTGTGTTCGGGGATTTGTTATGTCAGAATAATGCTATTGTCTATCTGTCTATTGTCTGGTCCATGTGTGCCTTGTTATCTTGTTGAGAGGTTTATACTCCCAGGCTACCTTGTCTCAGAAATGTGTTTATATCTGCTTATATTTGAGTTTTTTATATTGAGTTGGATAATCTGCTTTATCGGCAAACACTCCGCTGCCCTGTTATCTGTTGATTTAAACTGTAATCTGTTTGTCAATCGTGATTGCCATTGTCTTAACTCATTAAGAAAGATTAAGTAATGTTCTCACCGTCTGTACCTAAATCTAATTATGTTTCACATTCCAAGAAGCAGAAGGAACAAAATCACAACATTTCCTAGGGGAGGTTTTTGTGGATGTAAATGACCCCAGTTTGACCACTTAAATATCTGTGCCTGTCCCCAATAAAACCAGTTCTACTTCAACCCTACATGCAGTCATGACTCATGGTGTGGGTAGCAGCCCTATAACGTTGTTGATCCCAGTTGCAGCAATTATTGTAGTGCAAAGCCACAAAGCGGCCATTGTATTCGGGAAGGGCCGATGTGGTTCGATGTGGTTCGCCAGATAGCTGTGGAAGGCGACACTATAACAGAGGGACTCGAGCTGAGTTAGGAGCTCTGTTACAGTAACCATATTATGAGAAGTATTGAAGAATGGGAATTGTGGGAAAAAGGCATGTAGCACCTTTTAAATGTTAATTTGTTGTATTTTCCTCAAATTAAAGTCAGCTTTATATCACATTCAGTTTTAATTCCCATATCCTGTTTTTCAATCTACGTGTCCTTCCTGGTTACAGACCAGAGTTTACCCCTGACATGTCTGGTGTCCAGGTGCCCAGGAGTCCCTGCCAGGGTTTTGTTTCCTCTCCCACCTCTGGCGTGGGCTGGGCATGGACTTCCTTTAAAGGTGTACTCCACCCTCATGCGAATGCTTCCGCATTGAAGTCTTCCAGTATTACCTGACCAGTCTGCTGTGCACCTTAGACCCTGTCTGGAGAACCATTACTACCCTCCATTGTGTTCCTGGCTCCCACCGTGATTCCTTGTTTCCCTGTCAGGATATAGCCTCGCTACCCTCCATTCCTTCAGCCTACCCTCATTGCCTGCCAGTGCTCCTGTGTCATCTGGTCATCTGAACTTCGCTATGGACTTTGACCACTCTTCTGCCAGATACAGACCCCTGCTTTGGACTGTAACCACTCTTAGTCGGATTGCCCTTTTATTGAAAAACCCTGCCTTGTTCGCTCTTATGCCTGTTTTGTGTCTGGACTTCTGCTCGCATTTTCTCCTGTTCCTCAATCCCCCTCCTTGTCCTGTCTATCTGTTTTCCGTAAGTCTCCTTGTGTCCTTTCGTTTCTCTGTCTCCTGATTTGTGTTATAGTCAGCCCTCTTCCTGTCCTGCCCTTTGTCTCTATTTCAGTGTTCTGTGTATCTCTGTCCAGCCCAGTTCCTGTCCTGTCCACGGTTCTGTTCTTCAGCCTCTTTATCTGTTCGGTCTGCTTGATGTGTTCTGTCCTCTATATTGTGTATATCTCTCCAGCCCCATTCCTGTATCGCCCAGCCGCCTCCTATACGACCCTATTATTCAGTGTTCCCTTTTGTTTTACTCCTGCTGTTCTTAGTTTAATAAACCTTTATTCTATATACCTCTGTATATCTGCCTCACTCCACTCTATCACCGGACACTGGGCTCCAACCTGCAACCCTGCATACTGAACCCTGACATTCAGGCCTCTCCAGGTTCCCTTAGCACCTGTCTTAAACAATAATTGTAAGATCACAGTCAAGCCGGTGCACATTGAGTTGGTGATGCAGCCAGTTTTTAGTGGACTTGCTGCTTTTCCTGCACTGTTCAGTGGTTGTGTATGTTTGCAATGTGTTTGAGACATATAGCCACCATGCTTTATTTGCTTTAGATTGAGCCACATCAGGCTAACATCATGTTTGATGCTTAAACCACGACAATGTTTTGGGCAGAGCAAACATCAAATTTAATCTGCTCTTGTGCTTTGGAGATTTTGAAGGATCGATGAATAAAGACCATGGACACTGGTTTGGACTTGAGTGCCGGTTTCCTTCTGTATTGTGAAAGGTACCTGTGGAGTTTTTGGGCCTCTCCTGGTTCCGTGAGCGCCTTTTCTTGAACAACACTTGTAAGATTCATCCCTACTGGAAATACACACATCTACTATATTTGCCGTGCTATGTGACGTCTCTCATTGTCAATGCTCAGCACTTTGGAGTTGGTGTTATGGCCAGTTTTTAGAGTACTTGCCTGTCGTTTTTCCTGCACTTGTGACTGTTTGTGTGTCTTTGCGAATGTGTTGGAGACAGTTTCTATACACTGACCTGAACCAAGCTTATTTAATTTTTGGTGATTTCACAACAGTATTTTTTGCATTGTGAATCTCAATCCACCTCTCCCATTGTACGTGGGTTCCTATACTGAAAACGACGAGGAGGTCCCGGCTCCACCGGTTGGCCGCGGTTCATGATGAACTTTGGCTTCTTTTTGCTGTCAACTCAACTTTTACATTTTCAATTTCAAGGATCAATGAATATAGAAATCTTGACACTGGTATGACTTGAAAAATACAGGCACGCGGCTCACCTCGATGCAAAGAACTGAAACAAGGAGGACATCTTGGTAGATCATCAACTGATTTATGATAAACTGCGTTAGCGATTCACGATTACGAAATGACAGAATTTATAGAGAATTTCAAATTTTTTGAATCCACACTGCTGTGATTTTACGATCTGTTACATATTTTTCCACTTTGATTTGTTTATAATAAGAAATTTTAATTAACTGGTAGATATAACTTGGCGCATGCATCAACGTTAATTAATTTAATGATATATATTGCAAAGCAGCACCATTTGTGCATCTTCCTTGGGAAGTCATTAAATGTCACACTAAATGTCTCACTCCTTGCGGCCTATGATACACATGATGGAATCGTAGTCAACCAGGTCACAGTTTTTTTTGCTCGGCAGCACAATCTCCCTTTCAATGGCAATGCCAGCTTTATGCACAGCCTGCTTTACAAAGTTTTCATCAACTTTTAATACAAAGAACTTCTCATCATCAATCTTATAAAACGTCATATTTATGACCGAAAACAACATCAAGCAACCTCCGAGTTTAAGCCGCGAACAAAGATTCTCCAGATTACTCTCAAAGTCTTCTTCGGTTTTGCTAACAACGTTCAGTGCAAAAAGGCTGAGGATGGCGTCCGCTTGCGGTAAGTCAGCGGGGATCATGTGATCGTCTTCGAAGACGTCCCATTTTACCAGTCCTGCGATAGCTTGTCGTACTCTGTCTTCCTTCTCTTCCCAGGATTCGCTGAAATGGATGTGAAAAACATTGAGAAATGACGCTGCAAACATGACAAACTTGTGAATTAAAATAATGAAATTATACTGTAAGCTTCCATTGCTCGTAACAATCGAGTGTCAGTGGGCACCGGCACTGACACACAGACAATGAAAAAAAAGGGTCATAAGAGACAGAAACACAATACACCAGCAATGACACTGAAAGAGTACCTAATAAACACACACAGATTGACAAACACAAAAACAATGAAAGAGACACTGACAGAGTCTCTAACACAGACACACAATGAAAATGGCACTCTCAGTGTCTTTTTCATTGTGTGTCTCTTTCATTGTCTTTGTGTGTGTCAATATGTTTCTGTCTGTTAGTGACTCCGTCAGTGTCATTTTCATTGTTAGGGACGCTGTCAGTGTCTCCTTCATTGTCTTCGTTTGTGTCAATGTGTTTGTGTCTGTTAGGTACTCTGTCAGAGTCTCTGGCAGACATAAACACACTGACAATGAAAAAGACACTGACAGTGTTTTATTTTTTTCTACAAGGAGGAGTATTGTTTGCTTTTTATTCCTAAAACTAACTATGCCACTGCATTGTTGTTTTTATTGTCTATGACGGTTGCATTGTCCATTTTTCACATGTAAAACTGAAAATGCTGCTGCCATTACTCTACTCATTTGCCACACTGGGAGCAAGTCCAGCATTTCCTCCATAGTCATGTTATTCATGCAACGCAAAGCGGCAAAATGCAAATGATAGTTTGTTTTTCAGTTTCAGTTAAGATTTTTTTTTTTTACTTTTTTAAAGGAGTGCCCATAAAACGTAGAACTACAAAGGTTTGGATGAGAAAATGTGGAAAAATAATTTTACAAGCTGTAAATATTTGAAATCTGAATGGAAATTTAAATTTTTTGACTTTTTTGTTATGCATTCTGACGTGACATGACGTATACACATAATAATGATATAGTTTGACTTTTAGAGGAAAAGATGATATATAATATGCCTGGGTCCTACAATAAAACGTGACTTCAAATCGTTTTTATAGATGATGAGCACAAAACGGTCAAAGTGAGCTCAGCGCATGGGGTGAAATGGCTCAGCAGTTAAGGGGTTAAAGAAGGTGGTTACATTTAAAGCATATGTTACCTGCTGCATCCTTCAAGCTTGCAGGCCAGCTTTGCTCCATACGAGAAGCTACATGAACCTGGTTCCTTATCCAGCCATTTCTGAAACTCGCAGATGTTGGCGTCCGTAAATTCTACCACGTATATTTTGGAAAACTTCCTGCTGGTCGGTATCATATGGCCCGCTGTCGCCCCAACAGAGATGTCAAACATCATTTCTCCGTCCAGACGTCCTGTGAAACAAGAGAGATCCCATGACATGGTCGCAGCCTGTCCTTCAATGTGCTTTACGTCCAGGGCAATACACAAAACTGACGTTACCATTGGCTTATCTGTTTTTCAGGACAGCGTGCAGAAAACGATTCCGGAAACCACACAAAAAAACATTATAAAATAAGTGTATTTAACCACGCCCAAATATTAGACACCAATTTGTAGGTAAATAATAATAAAGTTATTAATGGAAATGTATTAGCCTTTTCCAACAGAGACGCCAATAGCGAGTCAATAACGGAAAAAGAAATTGTGGGGTGAACCGTTAGCCATTAGCAGCTTACTATTACCGGACTGAGCTGCTGTATTATAATCATTGTAATAGATGGGTATCCACTGCCGGTATCTACTGGTATCCATAGGCCTTCATGGAAAGATGAGCGAGCTGGAGCCAGCAGGGTCACACCGGAGCTGTGGAAGGACGCTGGGAGGACACAGAGGCGTTTCCCTGCAGTTCCTAGTGAGCTACAATGCATCGTCTGCTACGTCCATCGTGCTGTACCTTTTGGGACACGTTCCAATGCTCTTTAGCAGATTAAATTATCTTGCGCTCCTCCAGAATGTGTCTGGACCATAATATGTTATGATGTGTTTTATAGGGGTAGCGCTGCATTATGTCCCTTGTTAGTTTTTAAATTATTTCTTCATTAACTGAGCACATTGGTCTACTGGGCATGCAAGGGGTTAATGTCAGATTATTTTTTGGCATGCGAGAGAAGCGAGCGAGCGGTGAAATTTTCCGGCTTGCCATATTTTTGTCGCCCTGTTGCAGATTAATTGAGCGGAGCCCTTCAAAGCTCTTTCCGTAAAACCCGTTGCACGTCTCACGCAGCGCTGTATTCGCCGTTGTACGTACCTGCCTCAATTTCTTTGTGAAGTTGCTCAATTGGAAAACCTTGGTTTTCGTCGGCCAGTGGGAAACTGTCACCACAGAAGTGAGTGTCCACAAAATTCCTTGGATGGAATGCCTCATCGTGATAATGCTTGTGGGTGTCGGTAGACATGGTGGATTATTGAGATGCGGAGGTCGATTCGCCTTTGCTCCTTCCACCTGCGGAAAATTTACCTTATGAATACTATATTTTTCACATGACAGATCAAAGTAATAAAATGAAGTACTAATATTCAGCTTGTGATAATCAGTACACAACACTGTTAAACAAAAAAGGATATTTTTGGCGCAATGTAAATTGAAATGTTGTGAACACGAATTATTATTTAAAAATTCAATACTTCTCACATGTTCCAATTAACCACTCCTGTTTAGTATTTAATCCAAGCAGTGGAGAGGCCCATTGCTCTTGCATGGATTCCTGTTCCTGAGAGTTCCTGTGGTGTTCCTGTTCTTGGTACCTAAGTATATCTTGTTCCTGGTTCCTGAGTTACTGCTTACTACATCTTGTCTTGCATTCTCTGGTTTGATCTTGGCTTATTCCTGACTATTCTTTTGTCTGCTCCCTGTACTATGTATTATTGATCTGTGTACCGAACTCTGCTAGTCTGACATTTCTTACTGACTCTTGATCCTTTGACTCCAGTCCTGACTACTCTATATTTGTTTCATGTTCTGTGTATTACCCAGCAGTATATATTTATCCTTAGCACAGTGGCCAGATTAAGGACCTCCTTTCAGTTCAGGGCTCCCCTGTGTGTTGTTGCTGGTTGTCTTGTTTAACCCTCGCCCTTCCTGTTCTCCTGTCTATGTTATTTCTTGTTCAGTTTTCTTAAGGCTAGGGTCAAATGAAAGCATTTTTCCCCGCGAACGTAAAAAAGTGCGTCCGAACGAATTGACGTATTTTTTCACGGAGTGCGCGAAAACGGTCATACGATGCGCATTTTTCGTGCGTGATTTTTTCGGATCGTCAATAAAACTCTTTTTGCATCTGGACGTTATGTAGGCTGGACATTAGCAGTGTCTGACATCTCCTAATCACGCAAATATGCCGCTATGCCGCAGCTGCGCACTCTGTACGTCAGTACTAGCGGTTCGGCGTTCTCGAAAAAATGCGTTCGTTTTCCACTTGCGTTGCACGGCCGGACTTTCGTGCGACCGTATTTCGTATATTGGCCGTCATTGCCCGTCATCTACTGCTAGTGCGGCCGTAATTATGTGCGCCAGACCGCACGTTAAAAGTGCGCTGGTCTGACCCCAGCCTTAGGCAGAAGACATTGAAGGATCTTACCCCAGTGTTAGGTATCCCTTTAGAGTTCTTCTGTATTCTCCTTGTTCTACTGCCATTCTTATTACAGTCCTGTTATATCTTGTCTTGTTTCCGCAGGATTTTCTCCCTAGCGTCCCCGTTTTAGCGTGAGGATCGTAATAGTGCCCCTGGTCTGTAGAGCTTCCTGAGGACAAGGCTTGGGAACCACTGATATAGAGGACAGTTGATACACTATCCACCTAAAGCCAGACAGGTTTTCAGATGTTCCTAGGTTTCACCGGTTAGCCTTCCTACCTGCCCTTGGGGCTAAAACCCCACCCTGCTTCAAAATATTGAGTTTTTGGTGAGTGTAGAGAGGCAATGCGGTGGAGAAGGGAATGTTCAGACAAGGCTGCAGGGATCTATTGTGTGGTCTAGGCTACCCAATATAAGATATGGCAGCTGAATGAGATCTGATATTGGTCTCCCAACACTATAATATACCCTTAATGATAGTCCTTTACATATCCCACACAATGCAATCCTTAGGAGTTGGATTTTTGGAGACCCGACCCATTCACACCTTTGTGTACATTATTCGTTCAAGAAACCTTTTTAAATTAGTGCTAATTATTTTTATGTTTTGTCTCTTTGTATGCATTGTGTATTTTTGCCTTTCTCTTTAAAGGGCCACTACCACCAAAAAATGAAATGTCCTTATTGTGTTTATTTTATGCTGCTGATATATTACATGTGCTTTGTTTTTCTCTTGTATGTTTAGTTAAGAAAACATTTTCCTCTATATGTGTCACTGGGTGTATCTATTGTGTGATATTTTCCTCTATATGTGTCACTGGGTGCATCCATTGTGTGATATTTTCCTCTATATGTGTCACTGGGTGCATCCATTGTGTGATATTTTCCTCTATATGTGTCACTGGGTGCATCCATTGTGTGATATTTTGTGTTGTAAATTGCCACCCCCTACAGTGTCTTTACATCACATGCTCCTCACTGTGCGGCTTTGGCCGTATAATGGAGTAAATAGGTCAGTCACCAACTTTGTATTGTATCATGTGGGATGTATTCAAAGGACATCACCGGGAGTAGATTAGAAGATTTTTAAACTCCTTGTCTAATCTCATTCAGCTGCCATCTTTTATCCCAGTAGCCTGGAGAACAATAGCCTCCTGCAGCATTATCTAACCATTCCCTTCTCCACCTCACTAATTGTTAAATAACGTGGATTAAATAAACAAAAGCCACAAGGAAAAACTTTTTGGTAAATGTTGCATCATGGGAAAAATACAAAACAGGAAACAATAGATCAAAACCTTAGTTTATGTTTCCTTTTTACATACAATTACTTCAAATAAAGAAAATAAACAGCAGGGTGTGTTTTATAATGTGTTTTATAATGTGTTTTATAAGGTGTTTTATAATGTGGTTTTCTTTGTAATGCACAAGCAATCTAGTTTGAGCTTATGTCAGGGGTAGTGTCCCTTTAAATATGTTGATAAAAACATTACGTTTTAGACCTATTCACTGGTAGCAGTAGTGAAGAGCAGGTTGCTCTATATTTTTTCTTTTTTTTTCGTGGTGAGTGGGAAAGTACCTCGTACCACAAACAAAGAAAAAAAGAAAGCAGCGACGTTGTATGTTCCTCTGTGTATCACAGAAGATTGAAGAAGCAACATGTCGTGAGCTTGCACAGGGCAGGTGTTTCGACACTAACAGGGTTATCCAAAGAGATTCGAAAAGTCACCGCACGTTCGGTGACTTTTCGTTCTCTTCAATTCGGTTCGTGTTGCCGATCCCATTTCGGTGACCCTGTGGTGTATTCAGCAAGCACCACAGGGTCCCCGAATTGCAGGGAAAAGCTACCGCAAACCTGACGAATGCATGCCGAAAGCCCGCAAAAACATCTGGATTAACCCGTCGAAGACGCCAGAAAAACCCGAGCAGGAGCCGATCACACGCAGCGAAGCCGCCGGAAAAAGCTGAGAAAAGCCGACACCGCAGACAGAGGGAGGTGAATAAATTAGCAAAACAGTTTGTATGAATGTGAAAGTGAAAAGCTGTTTGCAAAGAAACTACTGAGCGAAAATGTCTCAAAATTACATATGAGGTCCAGGGAATGATAATAAAAAGGGCTGTTACAGAAAAAATAAGTAAACTTAAAAAAAAAAAAAAGGACTTTTAAAAAAAATTTAAAAAATTAAGAAAAATGCTTAAAGTATCCTAAAAAATCTATAAATAAAGAGACTCTTTACTGCAGAATTTTATAATGAACGGTTTATTAGATATTGAATTAAAACGGGAATATTTTTAACATTGAAGCCTATGGGATTCTCCTGAATTAACTTGCCGAATTAAACCACCGAATGGCAGGGCATTTCGGGAACCTTTCACTGCTGGTTTGTGTTCTCTGAATAGCCAAAGAAGTGCATTTTCATGGGGATTTCACTGCCCTCCAACAGGCACCGAACAGGCACCGTATGTGCAGGCAATTCGGCAGGAATTGGTGAATTGCCTGCTCTCTGGATAGCCGAATGGCCAGGAAAGGTAACCGAACACTGATTTTCAGCTTTCGGTTACCTTTCTCAAGCAATTCGGATCTCTTTGAATAACCCTGTAAATAAAGTTTGCTGTGTGTGTCATTCAAGGTCTGACACACAAACTGAAAATGAGAGGCGCTGTCCACTGCAGGGAGGAGCTGCAATCCACCAGCCGGGACATCCAGTGCTCCTCCAAAGGGGTCCACTTCCCCCCAACAGTATCCAGACAGAAATGGTGCGCAGCACAGGGGTGGTCCACACAGTTACCGTTACAAGCTTTTATAAAGCGCTTACAAGTTCCGTAGCGCTGTAAAATGGGAGGCAGAATTACAAATATAGATACAGGTTCAACACACAGAACAGTACTAGAGAGGACCCTGCTCAAGAGCTTACAATCGAAGACACCATGCCTTAATAAAGTCACCGGTTTTCTGTCTGCCATTAAGCAGCAGAAAGATGAGGCCGTGGATCTCGCTCCCATTAGGGATGAGCCGAACGCCCCCGTGTTCGGTTCGACTTCGAACTCGAACAGTTTCAAAAGTTCGAGTTCGAACTCGAACACGATCCGTACTCAATGTAAGTCAATGGGACTTGAACGTTCGATTTTTAGAGTGCCCTCCAAGAGGGCATATATGCTAAATATTTGCCATAAAAGGTGTATGGGGGTCCGGGCAGTGCCCTGGGGGACAGGATACAACAACAAAAAGTAAAAAAAAAACGTTTTTAAAGGAACAGTGAGTTTTCCATGAAATAAAGGTTAAGAATAAAAACAAAAAATTCCTTCAAATATCGTGCCTAGGAGGTCCCCATAACCTGCCCATGAAGTGGCGGATTTGTAGGATGTATAGAAACATTTAAAAACAAAAAAATTACATTTCAAATGACAGTAAATGTTTTTCCTCTATTCATAAACAACTGCTTGGGGCGGCAGCCTGTATGAAAAGAGGAGACTTTTTAGGACACTCAGAACAAGTTTAGTGATTTTTTTGGCTAAATTATGGTGAAACTTATGCAGGCTTTTGATGAAAGTAACAATAGGTGCTTTAAAATTGGGCCTTTAGTGTCGGCAACAGTGCCATCACACCATAACCCCTCTGTGGTATTGTGGAAGAGTGCAGGGTTGGACCCTGCGGTCAAATATTAAATCATATGAATCTGGTACAGGCGTCAGTGCACCAAATATTTTGCCTTTGGTGGCAGCAAGTGCCTTCACACCGTAACCCCTCTGTGGTATTGTGGAAGAGTGCAGTGGCGGACCCTGCGGTCCAATATTAAAATGATATGAATGTGGTATAGGCGTCAGTGGCAGTGCACCAAATATTGTGCCTTTGGTGGCAGTAAGTGCCTTCACACCGTAACCCCTCTGTGGTATTGTGGAAGAGTGCAGTGGTGGACCCTGCAGTCCAATATTAGAATGATATGAATCTGGTATAGGTGTCAGTGCTCCCAAATATTTTGCCTTTGGTGGCAGCAAGTGCCTTCACACCGTAACCCCTCTGAGGTATTGTGGAAGAGTGCAGTGGTGGAGGTTTTTGTAATGCAGAAGAGATCCCCGATCTATTCAGTTACATCAGCAGCTATAACAAAACCGGGTTAGCAATGTTTAGGCACTTGTACTGCGCTACTGTATATGGTGAGAATCGTGCACACCAGTAGCAACAGGAAGCAAACAGAACAGGCATGGAATACACAGAGAGAATAATCAAATGGCAGGCAAAGTCGGCAACAGATTGGGTCCTCAGAACAAGCAGGGTCAGTAACAAGTATACAAACTGATTCGGTAAGCTAGCGATGCGGGAATAAAGGTTGAGACACACTGAGCGTGTAGCGACGCACTGCGTAGCAAAGCGAAGAGAAGCAAACATTTTGCAGGCTTGATTTCACTCTGCTCTGCCTCGCAGCACGTCTACACTGCATTACATTTGCTTCTCACCGCACTGGACAGGAATCCACTAACTAAATTAAAATGTACACACAAAACCGTTTTATTTTCACAAAGCACATGTTATATTGGCAAAAAAAGTTTCTACTGAATAAAATACATCAAAAATTACTGTTAATTTAATAGCTATAGTATAAAAATATAAAAAAATGGTAACCCCTGATCATATATATTATAGGGACACGGAGCGCTGTGTATAGAGTAGGGATGCATTGATACCACACACAGACATATACATATATATCAACACGCAGACCTATATATACGTATATATCAACACACAGATATATATATACACCCACCCACAGACATCAGGCCATATATACACATATGCACATGGGGGGGCATGTGGACAAATTCAACTAAATGCGCCCCCCCATTTGGCTGATCCCTCCAGAAGAAATGTTGAACCCGACAGAGCAGAGAATATATATATATTATTCTCTGCTCTATCGGGTTCAACATTTCTTCTGGAGGGATCATCCAAATGGGGGGGGGGGCAATTAGTTGCCAAAATGTGTGTGTAATACAAGTCTGGATATATATATTTATAAGAATATAGATATATATCTTTTCTATATATATATCATACCTGCCCTTACCTTCCCCTATAAATTTGCTAAAAATATACACACGAAAAAAAAAACCCACTGCCTGAGACCCCGCGCAGCCCACATGCTACCCCCCTCTACCTGGCTGAATGTATCTAATATATATAATCAAATACATCCAGCCAGGTAGAGAAAGAAAAAACAAAAGTTTTATTTTATGTTCCCAGGGACATTTAAAAATGTCCTCGGAATTTTTTTTTTAGAAATGTGTCGCCTTACCTTAGCCTGGTGGTCAGTGGGGGCTCCCTGGATCCTGGTTGTGGGGGGGGGGTCTGCCGTGGCCGCAGATGGAGTGGCTCCCTCCCTGCGCTGACTGTCTCTGCCACATGTACCCGGGCGGCTAGCCGGCACATTCGCAGCTCTGTCATCCGGCGGCCGCATGCTCCTCAAGGGGATCCTTGGGAGGCCCTGGCAGGCTGCCCTCTACAGTGCCTGATTAGAGGGCTGTGTCTGCCTGCTGTTTTAGTAACAAGAATGTTTTATCCCATAGGCTTCAATGTTAAAAATATTCCTGTTTTAATTCAATATCTAATAAACCATTGCGTATAATATTCTGCAGTAAAGAGTCTCTTTATTTCTAGATTTTTTTTGTATTTTTTAAGCATTTTTTATACTTTTTACAAAAAAAAAATTCGAACTTTTGCCAAACATCCCAAAAAAATTCGAAGTTCGCAAACTTTTGAACAGCCGATGTTCGATTCGAACTCCGAACAGATCCGAACTGAACGCTCGTCCCTAGCTCCCATCTTCATCATGGGATGTAAGGTAAGCCTGGCGTTATTTTAATGTATTTTTTCCTTGTTTTTGTAAAACAACACACGTCACCACTCCCAATATGAGTATAAAAGACAATAAAAAATATGGATCTGCTTTGTTCAAAATCGCCTTCCCCTCAAGCGCAAACCAAAAGTATAATAATGATATAAAAAGTAATAAATCACAAATACTTACTGCAGACCGTGCAGAAACTACAGTATATATATACCGATAGGCCCCGTGGGAATATCACTCGCAGGATATACGGGAAATACTGGTACGTTACAATTTACCTCTCCTTCACGGGATTTGGAATAGGCTGCCCACTGGACACCTCTCTGGATCCGGCTCTCACCCAGAACCTCAGCTGGAATCTCCAGGACGTTTTTCAAGAACCGGTCATTCAATAAGAATCAGCCAACCTCCTCGGCTTTCTCCCATCTAATAATGGGTAACTGGGACTTTTCAATATATAAATTTACTTTTTAATATTGAAATAAGTTTAGAACATACACAGATAGCATCCAACGCGATTCGTCTTAATCAACAGTGACTTTTTTAATTAAGGTGAAACGCGTTGGATGTTTTAAACTTGTTTCAATATTAAAAAGTAAATTTATATTTTGAAATGTCCCAGACACCCATTATTTGATGAGAGAAACCCGAAAAGCTTGGCTGTTTCTTATGGAATGACTGGTTCCTGAAAAACGTCCTGAAGATTCCAGCTGAGGTTCTGGGTGAGAGCCGGATCCAAAGTGGTGTCCAGTGGGCAGCCTACTCCGAATCCCGTGAAGGAGAGGTAAATTGTGACGTGCCAGTATTTCCCTTTTATCCTGTGAGTGATATTCCCACAGGGCCTATCTGGGCCAGATTAAGATCGCGATGGGGCTGGAGCTGAAGATTTTGGTGGGTTCTTTTGGAATTTAGTGAAATTAAAACACATTTTAGGTTATTTAATAGTGCAGATATGGGTATATATAACCGGGCAGATACTGTGTGATTAAATTTCCATTCACATTTCAATCATTTACAGCGTGTAAAATAATTTTTTCACATTTTATCATCCAAACCTTTGTGGTTATATATTCTATATGGAATTCTTATGAAAAATGTTTTTAAATGGGAACCTGTTACTGCATTTTTCTGAGAAAAATATACAATTTTAACCAAAAAAATTTAAAAAAATGAAATATTTCCCTTGTGTTGTGGAGGATGGTGTTTTATGAATAATATAACTATGTATAAACCACTGACCTTGCTCCCAGCGTGAGAAACGAGAAGGGGAGTAATGGCAGTGGTATTGCTCATTTTATACGTAACAAATGGATAATGCCACCGCTTTGGAACTAAAAATAAATAAAGTTTTCTTTGTTTTTTATTTTAGATTTTACATGGTCACGCTTGGTATCAATGCAAAGGCCAGACTCTGTCCTGTCAAATGACACCTCACTTGACCTTGTGAGGTGTAAAGATTAGAGGCACACGGTTCCAAAGTCCCCCCACTCAGTGCTCTCCTCTGCAGTGCAGTGGTTTCTGATGTAACAATTCATAATAGCGCCATCTAGCTGCCACAGATCGGCAGATACAGGGATCCAAAGGATCCCCCTATCTCCACTTGGAATCTAGGGGGTTAACTGGCCCACTGACATCCTCACACATATTGTGAGGATGTCAGTGGGTGGGGGTGACCAGGAGGCTTGGCTGACATCCATGATGTCAGCCACCTCTGGGTTTGAATTGGAATCCGGCAATGAAACAGTTAATGGGACACACCACTGAAAAGGGGAGACTCTCCCATTTCCTGGGTACCTCCAAACTGTGGCATGTTAGGTAGTGGGTTAAAGAAGGACTGCGTTTGGAATCCTAGCATGATTAGATTACGGTGATAGGGGTTTAAAAGGCTCCACCGGGGAGTTTCCAACATCTACAGCAACTACTTTTAAATTACATAAGATTAAAGAAGATGTCTTGACAAATTATTTTGGTTTTATCTCACTGTTTTGTCTTTTTTACAGTTATATAACCCTGTAACTTTTATTTGAACTAAGTAATTGAGGATTGCAGGGCCGGGGTCCTGTTGTTTGTTAGGGTGTGTTCAGGGATTTGTTTTGTTAGAATAATGCTATTGTCTATCTGTCTATTGTCTGGTCCATGTGTGCCTTGTTATCTTGGTGAGAGGATTAGATTCCCAGGCTACCTTGTCTCAGGAATGTGTTGATATCTGTTTATATTTGAGTTTGTTATACTGATTTGGATAATCTGCTTTATCGGGCAAACACTCCGCTGCCCTATTACCTGTTGTTTAAAACTGTAATATGTTTGTCAACCGCGATTGCCATTGTCCTAACTCGTTAAGAAAGGTTAAGTAATGTTCTCACCATCTGTACCTAAATCTTGTTATGTTTCACATTCCAAGAAGCAGAAGGAACAAAATCACAACATTTCCATGGGGAGGTTTTTTTATGTGCAAGTAAATGACCCCTGTTTGACTACCTAAATATCTGTGCCTGTCCCAAATAAAACCAGTTCAATTTCAACCCTACACTCTCCCCTGGAGAATTTGAAGGATCGATGATTAAAGAGCATGGACACTGGTTTGGACTTGAGTGCCGGTTTCCTTCTTTATTGTGAAAGGTACCTGTGGAGTTTTTTGGCCTCTCCTGGATCACTGAGCACCTGATTGAACAACACTTGTAAGATTACTCCCTACTGGAAGTGCTTACATCTACTATATTTGCCATGCTATGTGACTTCTCTCATTGTCAACGCTCAACACTTTGGAGTTGGTGTTATGGCCAGTTTCTAGTGGACTTGTCTGTCGTTTTTCTGCACTATTGAGTGTTTGTGTGTCTTTGCGAATGTGTTGGAGACAGTTTCTTTACTATGCTTTATACTAACCTACACCAGGCTTATTTCATTTTTGGTGATTTCACAACAATAACTTGGGCAATGTGAATCTCAAACCACCTCTCCCAGTGTGCATGGGTTCCTGTACTGAAAACGACGAGGAGGTCCCGGCTCCACCACACGGCCACAGTTCATGGTGAAATTTGGCTTCTTTTTGTTGTCAACTCAACTTTCACATTATCAATTTCAAGGATCGATGAATATAGAAACCTGACACTGGTATGACTTGAAAAATACAGTCACGCGGCTCACCTCGACGCAAAGAAGAATTGAAATAAGGAGGACATCTTGGTGGATCATCAATTGATTTATGATAAACTGCGTTAGCGATTCACAATTACAACATGACAGAATTTATAGAGAATTTCTAATTTCTTGATTCCACATTGCTGTGATTTTACGATCTGTTACATATTATTCCATTTTGATTTGTTTATAATAGGAAATTTGAATTAACTGGTAGATTTAACTTGGCGCATGCATTAACGTTAATTAATTTAATGATCTATACTGCAAAGCAGCACTATTTGTGCTTCTTCATTGGGAAACCATTAAATGTCTCACTCCTTGCGGCCTATGATACAGATGAGGGAATCGTAGTCAACCAGGTCACAGTTTTTTTTGCTCGGCAGCACAATCTCCCTTTCAATGGCAATGCCAGCTTTACGCACAGCCTGCTTTACAAAGTCTTCATCAACTTTTAACATAAAGAACTTCTGATCATCAATCTTATAAAATGTCATATTTATGCCCAAAAACAACATAAAGCAACCTCCGACTTTAAGCCGCGAACAAAGTTTCTCCAGATTACTCTTGTAGTCTTCTTCGGTTTTGCTAACCGCGTTCAGTGCAAAAACGCTGAGGATGGCGTCAGCTTGCGGTAAGTTGGCGGGGACCGTGTGACCGTCTTCGAAGACGTCCCATTTTACCATTCCTGCGATAGCTTGTCTTGCTCTGTCTTCCTTCTCTTCCCAGGATTCGCTGAAACGGATGTGAAAAACATTGAGAAATTACGCTGCAAACATGACAAACTTGTGAATTAAAATAATGAAATTATAATGTAAGCTTCCATTGCTCGTAACAATCGAGTGTCAGTGGGCACCGGCACTGACACACAGACAATGGAAAAAAAAGGGACATAAGAGACAGAAACACATATACACCGACAATGACACTGACAGAGTGCCTAACAAACACACACAGATTGACAAACACAAAGACAAGGAAAAAGACACTGACAGTATCTCTAACACAGACACATCTAAAAATGACACTCTCAGTGTCTTTTTCATTGTGTGTCTGTGTTACAGATGCTGTCAGTGTCTCTTTCATTGTCTTTGTGTGTCAATGTGTTTGTGTTTATTAGGTACTCTGTCAGATAAGAAAATGTGGAAATATAATTTTACAAGCTAAGGGCCACATTACATTCTTGACGTTAACGTTAATGCTCACAGTTAGCTGCGGTGTCTACCGTATATTACAATCCAATAGGCTTGTGCACCGATTTTTTTTTTCGGTTCGATTCGGTTTGATTTTTCGGATTTTTAAACTTTTCGATTCGGCTGGTTTCGACCGATTTCGGTTTCGATTCGATTCGGTTCGGCCCGTTTTTCGGGTACATTTTTTTTTCGGAATTTCGACCATTTTTCGTATTTTCGTGTCACTGTGCTCGGTTTTTGTATCGACTTTTCGTAATTTCGGAAATTTTCGTTTTTCGGAATTACACATTTTTCGGAATATCGACCATTTTTCGTATTTTTCGTGTCATTTTGCCCGTTTTTTGTATCGACTTTTCGTTTTTTCGAAAAATTTTCATTTTTCAGAAAATTTTCGTTTTTACAAAATTTTCGTTTTTCGGAAAATTTTCGTTTTTCGGAAAATTTTCGTTTTTCGGAAAATTTTCGTTTTTCGGAAAATTTTCGTTTTTCGGAAAATCTGTTCTCCTCGTTTGACACATTTCAAGTCCATTCGAAAAATCCGAAAATATTTCGTTTCGGCTCGGAAAACATTTCGGATCTGAAATTTTCGGATCTAAAATTTTTCGGAAATTCGGCCGCATCCGAAAACACGAATCGGGAAATTTCGTGAAAATTCCGAAATTCCGAAACCCGAAACGCACATCCCTACAATCCAACGCAAGTGGGTAAAGTTAACCCGTTTGCGTTTGGTACCATGCGCTTTTCAGGGCGAGGTCACTGTACTTTGTGCTCCCTATACTTCGCGCTCCCCATGTTAAGTGTTAATCAGCGCTGGATTACAAAGTCCTAGTGCTGATTACCATCCGGCTCTGGTTAGCGGAAAGTTAACCAGAGCCAGGACTTGGTGTTAACGGATTCTGCTTCTGCAGATCCGTTAACACCAGCCTTAAAAAACAAAAAAAGAATCACATACTCACCCTCTGTCCCGGGGCGAGGATCGCGGCTCCGACTGCCTCCACCGGCCGGCGGGAGCAGTGAAAGACTGGGGGAAAAAGTCCCCCCAGTCTCTCCCTGCGTATCTCCCTGCGAGGCGAGATCCGGCTGGTCATGTGACCGGCAGGGGGAACTCAATGTAGTCATACGGCCTCCATCGAGTGGATGCTCGTGGCTGCGCTCAGCGCTGTCGCGAGCATCCCGTCCTGTAGCGCGTGGTAACAATGCAGGCAGCATTTTTTGCGCCTGCATTGTAATCTAGCGTTAAAACGTGGGCGCAAGGGGGAAAACTGCGGGCCCAGTTTTTCCTCCTTTGCGCCCGCGTTTTAACTCCAGGATCGTAATGTAGCCCTAAATGTTTGAAATCTGAATGGAAATATAAATTTTTCGACATTTTTGTCATGCATTCTGACGTGAGATGACGTATACACATAATACTGATATATTTAGACTCTTAGAGGAAAAGATGAAATATAATAGGTCTGGGTCCTACAATAAAGCATGACTTCAAATTGTTTGTATAGATGATGAGCACAAAACTGTCAAATTTCGCTCAGCGCACCTGGTGAAATGGCTCAGCAGTTAAGGGGTTAAAGGTGGCTACATATAAAGCATAAGTTACCTGCTGCATCCTTCAAGCTTGCAGGCCAGCTTTGCTCCGTACGAGAAGCTACAGCAACCTGGTTCCTTATCGAGCCATTTCTGAAACTCGCAGATGTTGGCGTCTGTAAATTCTACCACGTATATTTTGGAAAACTTCCTGCTTGCCGGTATCATATGGCCCGCTGTCGCCCCAACAGAGAAGTCAATCATTATTTCTCCGTCCAGACATCCTGTGAAACAAAGAGAGGTCCCATGACTTGATCGCAGCCTGTCCTTCGATGTGCTGTACGTCCGGGGCAATACACAAAACTGATGTTATCATCGACTTATCTGTTTATCGGGACGGCGTGCAGAAAACGATTCCGGAAACCCCAGAAAAACCTTTATAAAATAAGCAATCGGTAGGTGAATAATAATAAAATGATAAAAAAGTTATTAATGTTAATGTAGGAGCCTTTTCCAATGGAGCCTCCAAAAAATAGCGAGTCGCTAATCGGAACGCGTGAGCCGTTAGCCATTAGCAGCTTACTATTACCGGACTGAGCCGCTGTATTATAATCATTGCAAAAGTTGGGTACCACAGGCACCGAAAGCGGCCACTGCAGGTGTCGTCTCCTGGTGTCCATAGACCTTCATGGAGAGATGAGCGAGCTGGAGCCAGCAGGGTCACGCCAGAGCTGTGGAAGGACTCTGGGAGGACACAGAGCCGTTTCCCCGCAGTTCCTACCGAGCTACAATACATCCATAGGCGTGCGCAAGGGGAGTGCCGGGTGTGCGCACACCCTAATGCCGGCCCCCGGCACACCCCACAGGCCCGCGGAACACTCTGGGTCCCGGCTGGCCGCATCCCATGGATAGCCGCCGGGACCCTTCATTTCCGCAGGCCTGGCAGCAGCCTCTGCTTCCCTGGTGGTCCGGTGGCTTCGAGCAGACCGCAAAGCACGTCCCACAGTGAGTGACTGGACACGGGCGCCGGCGATCGATAATGACCTGTCACCTGACCGCCAGCGCTCACTGACTGTGTCAGAGCGCCGGCAGTCAGGTGACAGGTCGCCTGCCATCACCGGCATTCGTGTCTAGTCACACACTGGGACGTGCTCTGCGGTCTGCTCAAAGCACAGACCACAATGCAGCACCCCATAGCCACCGGACCACCAGAGAAGCAGAGGCTGCCGCCAGGGCTGCGGGGGGTGAAGGGTCCCGGCGGCTATCCCTGGAATGCGGCCAGCCAGGTTCCCCCTCCTCGACCCCCCCTTCTGGACCAGCAATACTCAACCCCCTCCCTGCAAAAAGTAAGGTAAGCAGGAGAGGGGACAACGTTTGTATTTAAACTGGGGGTTTTATTGCTGTGGGCTTTGTGATACGCTGATACACTGCACATTATTGGGGTTTTATTGCTGTGGACTTTGTGATACGCCCATACGCACTGCACATTACTGGGGTTTTATTGTTGTGGACTTTGTGATACGCTCATACATTACACATTACTGGGGTTTTATTGCTGTGGACTTTGATATGCTCATACACTGCACATTTCTGGGGCTTTATTGCTGTGGACTTTGATACGCTCATACACTGCACATTACTGGGGTTTTATTGCTGTAGGCTTTGTGATACGCTCATACTGCACATTACTGGGGTTTTATTGTTGTGGACTTTGTGATACGCTCATACACACTGCACATTACTGGGGTTTTATTGCTGTGGGCTTTGTGATACGCTCATACTGCACATTACTGGGGTTTTATTGCTGTGGGCTTTGTGATACGCTCATACTGCATATTACTGGGGTTTTATTGCTGTGGACTTTGTGATACGCTCATACACACTGCACATTACTGGGGTTTTATTGCTGTGGACTTTGTGAAACGCTCATACTGCACATTACTGGGCTTTTATTGCTGTGGACTTTGTGATACGCTCATACACACTGCACATTACTGAGGTTTTATTGCTGTGGGCTTTGTGATATGCTCATACTGCACATTACTGGGGTTTTATTGCTGTGGGCTTTGTGATACGCTCATACTGCACATTACTGGGGTTTTATTGCTGTGGACTTTGTGATAAGCTCATACTGCACATTACTGGGGTTTTATTGCTGTGGACTTTGTGATACGCTCATACACACTGCACATTACTGGGGGTTTTATTGCTGTGGACTTTGATAACGCTCATACACATCGCACGTTACTGGGGTTTTATTGCTGTGGATTCTGTGACAATCTCATACACATCGCACTTTACTGGGTGTTATATTGCTGTGGACTTTGTGATATGTTCATATACACTGCACATTACTGGGGGGTTTTATTGCTGTGGATTCTGTGATAATCTCATACACACCACACTTTGCTGGGGGTTTTATTGCTGTGGATTCTGGGATACGCTCATACACACTGCACATTGCTGGGGGATTTATTGCTGTGGATTCTGTGTTGACTGCACTCTATGGCTGTGTGTGTAAATGCTTGTATTTGTCTTTAAACAGGCTGCTGTGCGTACAATTCGGCACCCGTGTCCTTGTCTCAGCCCGGCGTTGCCCCCTTGCCCTGCATCCAAAAGGCTGGTATTGCTCATAGAATTGCCGCAATATCTTCTCTCTGCACTCCACAAAGTAAGAATAGTGAATAAACCATCGTGAGATACAGGTAGGAGACTAAATATTGGTGCTTGGCAGCAAGAGGTTAACCTCCCTGGCGGTCCGAATTTGACATATTTTTATGTCAAAATCGGTGCATTTATTCAGCCCCCTGGCGGTTTTCCCAAGTGTGGCTCGAGGTTAAATTTCAATGCTGAAAGCAGTAACCCCGAGCCACACCTGGACTGTTACATACCTGTCCCTGCGCTCCCCTCGCTGTCCTCTTGCAGTCACCTCCGCTCGATCGCAGCATCCTGGTTCCTGTTGCGAGTGGCTGATTCTCTGCAGTGAATGCTGACTTCACCGCAAGGTGGGCCAATTTGATTCCCCGAAGTGCGGGGAACAAAAGTCAGCAACATTTCAGCGCTCTGTGAATGACCCCTATAGTAATGATATATTTTGGCTGAATGCATGAGTGTGTGTCTGTGTATGTTTGCATAAGGGTGCATGAATATATATATAATATAAATATATATATATATTTGTGTGTGTTTGAACTTTTGGATGCCCACCCTAATACAATAGGCTGCGCATGCCTATGAATGCATCATCTGCTCTGTAACATGCGGTAACTTTTGGGACACGTTCCGATGCTCTTTAGCAAATTAAATTAGCTTGCGCTCTTCCAGAATGTGTCTGGACTAAGTTAACACTTTCAGGCCCACAAAATGGAAATTGGAAAATAAAAATGAAAATATATAAAAAATATTAATCTGTTTATTAAGACGTGAGACGCACTAACGCAATTTGGAAAACTGCAGAGGTTTCAATCTGAAAAAAGTGACTTCAGATTGAAAACCACTGGGTCTGAAGGGGTTAACTCAATCGTGCTTTTGAAAGTCAAGTTAACTCGATCGTGGCAGCGAAGAGGCTTAGTGTGATATGCAAAAAAATGGTCAGAATTACCCAAACACTCAGAGGTGAAATGGCTCAACTATCAATTTTAGCAACCCCCTAAAAATAAGGGGGGGGTGATATACTTGTAAGGCGGTGTAACGGCATAATTATTATAAGGTTACTGGCTGGCGAGCTCTGTTATAGTTTGCTAATACCTTTATTCTTCATAAACCCAGAAAGCTGCAGAGGTTTCGATCTGAAAATGTGTCTTCAGATTGAAAACCACGGGGACTGAAGGGGTTAACTCAATCGTGCTTTTGAAAGTCAAGTTAACTCGATCGTGGCAGTGAAGAGGCTTAACATTATGTGCAAAAAAAGTGTCAAAAATACCTAAACACACACAGGTGAAATGAGAATAGTTCTCTGGGAGGATATATATCCTATATATATATATATATATATACGCACACCTTATATTCTATTTTTCATTTAAACACAAAATGATCTTTTCGCCACTTTTCCTTTGTGCAGCTCCGGTGTATTTCATTCTGGTCCCACTTCCAGATTATTCATCTTTATCATACAGCCGGAGAGTGTAAACACCTGCTTTTTGATTGACGGGGCATCAGGGATGAAAATTTTAAACTAAACTAAACTTTATAAATATTTATTTTGGAAGGGGAAACCGGTGGAAAGGATCCTGGAACCATAATCTGGTCAGATAACGTGGCAGGGACGTACAGTCAGGGGTGGCAGGGGAGGCAGAGCCTCCCCTGCCATTCCAGTAAACTAATGTGCTCATTGTGCTGTAATGACATGTGTATATTTAAACTGTAAATAAAATGTTATTTATTGAAAAAAGTTGTTATACTCACCTCTCCACGCTCCCTCGCTGTGCTTCTCTGTCCTCTGATTTTTTTCCCTTCCCCTTTCAATTTGCCGGCTGCTGTGTTCGATTCACTACACAGACAGCAGGGGCAGCACTGAGCCAGCCTAGCCTACGCAATTTGCACAGCTGAATGCTACACTAATTGCATAGCTCAAGCTGGCTTTGCTTCCTGGTTCTACTCTCTTTTGTGCCTCCAGAGGAACTGAGAGCAATTGAAAGCTTGAGCCAATGGGAAAGCTCCATTGGTCTCAAGCAATTCTTTTTTTTATAAAACCCCCCCCCCCATGGGAGGCAGAGCTCCCCACGGATTGATTGACGCAGGACAGTCATGTGACTGTCCTCATCAGTCATGGGGGGGTTAGGCAGAGCTCAGCAGTCAGCATGTGTGTAATAGCGCCATCTATTAGTCAGTATTGTAAGTGCATTCTCTTGGAACTGTAAAAAAAAATGCGAACTTTACTTTATAAATAGTGAAACTCTATTCTCCTATATAACGATAATCAAATGCGTAAATTGCGACTGTGTATATCTGGCTCTGATACTAGCCATTGCCTCCCCAGCCACTGACCTCATCACACGTCCCTGTAACGTGGTCATACTGCCCGGGCTGTCTCTAGAGGGAGTGTCTGTGAATCTTTCTGTGTGTTTGCTTTTTCGCCCGGCATTATTTCAATATTTTTAATATGTTATGGTGTGTTTTATAGGGGTAGCGCTGAATTATGCCCCTTATCATTTTTTAAATGATTTCTGCATTAACTGAAGACATTGGTCTAACGAGCATGTAAGGGGTTAAGGAGTCAGATTATTTTTGGTGCGCAAGAGAAGCGAGCGGTGAAATTGTCCTCCTTGCCATATTTTTGTCGCCCTGTTGCAGAATTAGTGAACGGAGCCCTTTCTGTAAAACCTGTCGCACGTCTCACGCAGCGCTGTATTCGTCGTAGTACGTACCTGACTCAATTTCTTTGTGAAGTTGTTCAATTGGAAAACCTTGGCTTTCCTCGATCAGTGGGTAACTGTCATCACTGAAGTGAGTGTCCAGGAAATTCTTTGGATGGAATGCCTCATCGTGATAATGCTTGCGGGTGTCGGAAGACATGGTGGATTATTGAGATGCGGAGGTCGATTCACGTTTGCTCCTTCCACCTGCGGAAAATTTACCTTATGAATACTATATTTGTCACATGACAGATCGAGGTAATAAAATGAAGTAGTAATATTCAGCTTGTTGTGATAATTAATACAAAACATTGATTAACAAAAATGATATTTTTGGTGCAATGCGAATTGAAATGTTGTGAACACAAATTATTATGTAAAAATCCAATGTTTCTTGAATCCAGGACTTGAAAACGAGAGAAATCTCAATGTATCGTAAAATACTTTATAAATAAATAAATAAATATATTATCAATTGAATTATATCGCGTAAGAGTAAATCATACATTATTGCAGCCAACAGGGATAAGTAACAGATAAGTCAAAAAAATATCTGTATTACAAAGCACTATATACAAAGAATCCCAAAACGGTGCATGTGATTTCCAGCGAGACGTTTAATAGCGATTGTATATGCACAGGCTAAAAAGTCCGGTAAATAAACAAAGCAATTGGCTGTGCCCAAACTCCACTCTTACCAGACCAAGAGAACCATAAAGCTTTATGGCTCCTAATCCTTTACGCCAGCAGAGAGTGTAAACTCTGGGTAAGGTAAACCTGGCGTTATATTAACCCCTTAACGCCACCGGACGTACATTTACCTCCTGCATTAGGCGGGCTTTGACGCCGCAGGACGTAAATGTACGTCCTCGGCGTTTACAGCCCCCCTCCGGTAATACTTACCTCCTCCGGTCTCTCCCACGCTGCTCTGACTCCCACGGAGTCAGATCAGTGTGATCCCTCCTCCGGCGCTGTGACGTCATCGCGCCGGTGGCGCGATGACGTCAGTTTCAGGCGTCCCCCCCCGCCGGAGCAGGGGAAGCGCCTGGAGGGGAGGGGAGGGATCCTTCGCGATGATGTCAGTTAACCGGGGAACCCCCTAGCTGCAAAGGGATTTCCTATGGAAATCCCTTGCAGGAGATAAAGGGGTTCAAAGAACCCCCCTATCTCCTGATCGGTGGCAGCTAGGGGGTCATGGCTGATATTGATGGAAAGGCCAGAGCATGGCCTTTCCAATGATATCAAACATGACCATGTTATATGTTAAATAAAAGTGTAAAAAAAGTAAAAATAAAAATAATAAAAAAATAATAAATTAAATAATAAAAAAATAATAAATATAATAATAATTTTTTTTTTTTTTTTTTTTTTAATGCAGCACTATTGTTCACATTTCAATTATAATGTGAACAATGATGCTTCACTAATGATTTTTTTTTTTGGGGGGGTTTAGCTAAAATCACACGATTTCTCCCCAAAAAAAAATGGGTTCCCCGTTCTAATTTTTTTAACAAATCTACCCCATAGAATATGACCGCAGAGCCTCAGATAATAAATTAAAAAAAAAAAAACACTTTACACACTGTGGAAGATTGAAATTTTATTGAAAATTCACATTTTTTTACATTTTTTGTTATAGCATTTTGGCAGGGCATGACATATACATATAATAATGATATATTATTAATCTGCCGAGTCTGACGGAAAGAACGATATATAATTTGTCTGGGTGGTAAAAGAATACGTGACTTAAAAATGGTCAAAATGAGCTCAGCAAACTTCTACTTCCGAAACAGCGCCGAAGTTGTAAAATTACTCCCGTCCTTAAGGGGTTAATGTATTTTTTCCTTGTTGTTGTACAACACACGTCACCACCCCCAATATGAGTATAAAAGACAATAAAAAATATGTATCTGCTTCCTCCAAAAACGCCTTCCCCTCAAGCGCAAGCCAAAAGTATAATAACTTTTCTTTTTGCCATCGACAGCATTTATGGACATTATTTAACGCTGATACCGACTGATCAAGGCTTTTAGAAGCCGAAACGCATCTCGGTAGATCATTTGTCCGCTTTTTAATACCGTTTACTATTTTAATAAATTAATTTGGTTTTTAACCTTTCACGGCCACTTTCTCCTATTTATTTGCATTTTTGCACGGACCACACGCTGCAGAGGCAAAGAGGTTTTGGGCTTCTACCATAAGAGTGCCCAATGCTACATCAATTGAGCCTATTATCGTGAGGCTCCTGAATCGGTGAGTGTGGCTCTCTTTGTTTTTATTATCTTTTACATACAATATTACACTATGGGAGCGCCGTCTCCCGATTCTTTCTGATTAATTTAAGGACCTTTCACGGATGAAAGAAGGGGAGTGCCACCCTGTATATGGCTAGACGCTTTCGTTCCTTGAGCCGGGATATTTGTAGGCTCTTATAAATGTGAGTTGTTTATACTCTTACTACAGCTTTTTTGATCAATCCCGTCACGATTATCTGCACTATCATTTTTTTTTTCTTGTCTCCCTGAGAAACACTGAGGAACAAACAGGACTTGACATCAACACTTCAGAGATCAACCTTCCCCCTTTTTTCCTTGAATATTGGACAATTGCGCACTTAAGCACTTCCTCTTTATAGGTTCACCTCATATTAGACTTTTTTGGGGGATTACTTCACATTTATGCACTTTTGATGTGATGTGATGAAATAATATTAAGCACTGTTGCACTTTTTTGCATTATCAACACGATTACATGCATGTTCAATTATCAGTTTAATTACAATTGATGCGCCGTATGGTTCCGTCCACCACATTTTTATCTATTTATGACACATATTTTGGTTGTTTTATATGTGTTTTTATACCACGTTATAGGCAGCATCTGACTACTTATTAGCACTTTATTTGATTACTTACTAGCACTTTATCTGAAATTAATAGGCGCCTGCACTAAAATTGTATATATATTTGTATATCCATTTTCCTTCAATAAAAAATACGTATCTGCTTTCTCCAAAAACGCCTTCCCCTCAAGCGCAAGCCAAAAGAATAATAATGATATAAAAAAGTAATAAATCACAAATACTTACTGCAGACCGTGCAGAAACTGTGTATACTGATAGACCTCGTGGGAATATCACTCACAGGATATACGGGAATTACTGGCACGTAACAATTTATCTCTCCTTCAGGGGATTTGGAATAGACAACTCTCATCCAGAACCTCAGCTGGAATCTCCAGGACGTTTTTCAAGAACCGGTCATTCAATAAGAATCAGCCAACCTCCTCGGGTTTCTCCCATCTAATAATGGGTAACTGCTGGGACTTTTCAATTTTTAAGTTTACTTTTTAATATTGAAATAAGTTTAGAACATACACAGATAGCAAACAACGCGATTCGTCTTAATCAACGGTGACTTTTTAATTAAGGTGAAACGCGTCGGATGCTATCTGTGTATGTTTTAAATTTATTTCAATATTAAAAAGTAAATTTATATTTGGAAATGTCCCAGTTACCCATTATTTGATGAGAGAAACCCGAGGAGGCTGATTTTTATTGAATGACTGGTTCCTGAAAAACTTCCTGAAGATTCCAGCTGAGGTTCTGGGTGAGAGCCGGATCCAAAGTGGTGTCCAGTGGGCAGCCTACTCCGAATCCCGTGAAGGAGAGGTAAATTGTGACGTGCCAGTATTTCTCTTATATCCTGCGAGTGATATTCCCACAGGGCCTATCAGGCCCGAATTAAGATCTCTATGGGGCTGGAGCTGAAGATTTTGGTGGCTTCTTTTGGAATTTAGTGAAATTAAAACACATTTAAGGTTATTTAATAAATACAGAAAAAATGGCGTCGCGCCCATACTCACTTATTTTCGGAGCGGCAGCAACTGCCAGGAGTAACAGCCCAGTCAATGTGTAAAACATAACAAGGAAAAAGAGTGTCATCTGCGCTCGTTTCTATGTGTTCCATGTACAACAAAAATGGAGGTTTTTGTTTGTTTCAATGGCCATTGCAACGTAAGCCCACTCGCCACTTCAAGGCACCTCTTTAGAGTGGGTACCTAACAATTGTAACCAAAAGGCTGCTCTACTGAGCAGCTCCAAGCCCCTCCAGCTGCTTTTCAGCCAAGGAGAGACAAAGATGGTGGGTTTTATTTATACACGCACCAAACACTTCCCATTTGGGATCAAAAACAAAAACATGGAAAGAGGAACAGCTGCAGAACGACGGACTGGTGTTACAAGCATGATATACATAAATACAGAAAAAATGGCGTCGCGCCCATACTCACTTATTTTCGGAGCGGCAGCAACTGCCAGGAGTAACAGCCCAGTCAATGTGTAAAACATAACAAGGAAAAAGAGTGTCATCTGCGCTCGTTTCTATGTGTTCCATGTACAACAAAAATGGAGGTTTTTGTTTGTTTCAATGGCCATTGCAACGTAAGCCCACTCGCCACTTCAAGGCACCTCTTTAGAGTGGGTACCTAACAATTGTAACCAAAAGGCCGCTCTACTGAGCAGCTCCAAGCCCCTCCAGCTGCTTTTCAGCCAAGGAGAGACAAAGATGGTGGGTTTTATTTATACACGCACCAAACACTTCCCATTTGGGATCAAAAACAAAAACATGGAAAGAGGAACAGCTGCAGAACGACGGACTGGTGTTACAAGCATGATATACATAAATACAGAAAAAATGGCGTCGCGCCCATACTCACTTATTTTCGGAGCGGCAGCAACTGCCAGGAGTAACAGCCCAGTCAATGTGTAAAACATAACAAGGAAAAAGAGTGTCATCTGCGCTCGTTTCTATGTGTTCCATGTACAACAAAAATGGAGGTTTTTGTTTGTTTCAATGGCCATTGCAACGTAAGCCCACTCGCCATTTCAAGGCACCTCTTTAGAGTGGGTACCTAACAATTGTAACAAAAGGCCGCTCTACTGAGCAGCTCCAAGCCCCTCCAGCTGCTTTTCAGCCAAGGAGAGACAAAGATGGTGGGTTTTATTTATACACGCACCAAACACTTCCCATTTGGGATCAAAAACAAAAACATGGAAAGAGGAACAGCTGCAGAACGACGGACTGGTGTTACAAGCATGATATACATAAATACAGAAAAAATGGCGTCGCGCCCATACTCACTTATTTTCGGAGCGGCAGCAACTGCCAGGAGTAACAGCCCAGTCAATGTGTAAAACATAACAAGGAAAAAGAGTGTCATCTGCGCTCGTTTCTATGTGTTCCATGTACAACAAAAATGGAGGTTTTTGTTTGTTTCAATGGCCATTGCAACGTAAGCCCACTCGCCACTTCAAGGCACCTCTTTAGAGTGGGTACCTAACAATTGTAACCAAAAGGCCGCTCTACTGAGCAGCTCCAAGCCCCTCCAGCTGCTTTTCAGCCAAGGAGAGACAAAGATGGTGGGTTTTATTTATACACGCACCAAACACTTCCCATTTGGGATCAAAAACATAAACATGGAAAGAGGAACAGCTGCAGAACGATGGACTGGTGTTACAAGCATGATATACATAAATACAGAAAAAATGGCGTCGCGCCCATACACACTTATTTTCGGAGCGGCAGCAACTGCCAGGAGTAACAGCCCAGTCAATGTGTAAAACATAACAAGGAAAAAGAGTGTCATCTGCGCTCGTTTCTATGTGTTCCATGTACAACAAAAATGGAGGTTTTTGTTTGTTTCAATGGCCATTGCAACGTAAGCCCACTCGCCACTTCAAGGCACCTCTTTAGAGTGGGTACCTAACAATTGTAACCAAAAGGCCGCTCTACTGAGCAGCTCCAAGCCCCTCCAGCTGCTTTTCAGCCAAGGAGAGACAAAGATGGTGGGTTTTATTTATACACGCACCAAACACTTCCCATTTGGGAACAAAAACAAAAACATGGAAAGAGGAACAGCTGCAGAACGACGGACTGGTGTTACAAGCATGATATACATAAATACAGAAAAAATGGCGTCGCGCCCATACTCACTTATTTTCGGAGCGGCAGCAACTGCCAGGAGTAACAGCCCAGTCAATGTGTAAAACATAACAAGGAAAAAGAGTGTCATCTGCGCTCGTTTCTATGTGTTCCATGTACAACAAAAATGGAGGTTTTTGTTTGTTTCAATGGCCATTGCAACGTAAGCCCACTCGCCACTTCAAGGCACCTCTTTAGAGTGGGTACCTAACAATTGTAACCAAAAGGCCGCTCTACTGAGCAGCTCCAAGCCCCTCCAGCTGCTTTTCAGCCAAGGAGAGACAAAGATGGTGGGTTTTATTTATACACGCACCAAACACTTCCCATTTGGGATCAAAAACAAAAACATGGAAAGAGGAACAGCTGCAGAACGACGGACTGGTGTTACAAGCATGATATACATAAATACAGAAAAAATGGCGTTGCGCCCATACTCACTTATTTTCGGAGCGGCAGCAACTGCCAGGAGTAACAGCCCAGTCTATGTGTAAAACATAACAAGGAAAAAGAGTGTCATCTGCGCTTGTTTCTATGTGTTCCATGTACAACAAAAATGGAGGTTTTTGTTTGTTTCAATGGCCATTGCAACGTAAGCCCACTCGCCACTTCAAGGCACCTCTTTAGAGTGGGTACCTAACAATTGTAACCAAAAGGCCGCTCTACTGAGCAGCTCCAAGCCCCTCCAGCTGCTTTTCAGCCAAGGAGAGACAAAGATGGTGGGTTTTATTTATACACGCACCAAACACTTCCCATTTGGGATCAAAAACAAAAACATGGAAAGAGGAACAGCTGCAGAACAACGGACTGGTGTTACAAGCATGATATACATAAATACAGAAAAAATGGTGTCGCGCCCACACTCACTTATTTTCGGAGCGGCAGCAACTGCCAGGAGTAACAGCCCAGTCAATGTGTAAAACATAACAAGGAAAAATAGTGTCATCTGCGCTCGTTTCTATGTGTTCCATGTACAACAAAAATGGAGGTTTTTGTTTGTTTCAATGGCCATTGCAACGTAAGCCCACTCGCCACTTCAAGGCACCTCTTTAGAGTGGGTACCTAACAATTGTAACCAAAAGGCCGCTCTACTGAGCAGCTCCAAGCCCCTCCAGCTGCTTTTCAGCCAAGGAGAGACAAAGATGGTGGGTTTTATTTATACACGCACCAAACACTTCCCATTTGGGATCAAAAACAAAAACATGGAAAGAGGAACAGCTGCAGAACGACGGACTGGTGTTACAAGCATGATATACATAAATACAGAAAAAATGGCGTCGCGCCCATACTCACTTATTTTCGGAGCGGCAGCAACTGCCAGGAGTAACAGCCCTGTCAATGTGTAAAACTTAACAAGGAAAAAGAGTGTCATCTGCGCTCGTTTCTATGTGTTCCATGTACAACAAAAATGGAGGTTTTTGTTTGTTTCAATGGCCATTGCAACGTAAGCCCACTCGCCACTTCAAGGCACCTCTTTAGAGTGGGTACCTAACAATTGTAACCAAAAGGCCGCTATACTGAGCAGGTCCAAGCCCCTCCAGCTGCTTTTCAGCCAAGGAGAGACAAAGATGGTGGGTTTTATTTATACACGCACCAAACACTTCCCATTTGGGATCAAAAACAAAAACATGGAAAGAGGAACAGCTGCAGAACGACGGACTGGTGTTACAAGCATGATATACATAAATACAGAAAAAATGGCGTCGCGCCCATACTCACTTATTTTCGGAGCGGCAGCAACTGCCAGGAGTAACAGCCCAGTCAATGTGTAAAACATAACAAGGAAAAAGAGTGTCATCTGTGCTCGTTTCTATGTGTTCCATGTACAACAAAAATTGAGGTTTTTGTTTGTTTCAATGGCCATTGCAACGTAAGCCCACTCGCCACTTCAAGGCACCTCTTTAGAGTCTTAATCAACCGTCTTAATCAACGGTGACTTTTTAATTAAGGTGAAACGCGTCGGATGCTATCTGTGTATGTTTTAAATTTATTTCAATATTAAAAAGTAAATTTATATTTGGAAATGTCCCAGTTACCCATTATTTGATGAGAGAAACCCGAGGAGGCTGATTTTTATTGAATGACTGGTTCCTGAAAAACTTCCTGAAGATTCCAGCTGAGGTTCTGGGTGAGAGCCGGATCCAAAGTGGTGTCCAGTGGGCAGCCTACTCCGAATCCCGTGAAGGAGAGGTAAATTGTGACGTGCCAGTATTTCTCTTATATCCTGCGAGTGATATTCCCACAGGGCCTATCAGGGCCGGATTAAGGTCTCTATGGGGCTGGAGCTGAAGATTTTGGTGGCTTCTTTTGGAATTTAGTGAAATTAAAACACATTTAAGGTTATTTAATAGTGCAGATACGGGTATATCTAACCAGGCAGATACTGTGTGATTAAATTTCCATTCAGATTTCAAACATTTACAGCGTGTAAAATCATTTTTTCACAATTTATCATCCAAACCTTTGTGGTTATATATTTTATATTGAATTCTTGTGAAAAAGAAATTAAATAGGAACATGTTACTGCAGTTTTCTGAGGAAATATAACATTTTAACCAAAAATTGAAAAAAAAAAAAGGAAATATTTCCCTTGTGTTTTGGAGGATGGTGTTTTATGAATAATATAACTATGTATAAATGTCAGGACCGTACCTGTCCGTTCCTGTGTGATTTCGTGAAAGTGGCAGCTGCATGAAAGGAGTTGCCCTTCTGCTGTGAACCAGCTAATAAACAGTTAAATCACCATACACACACACACCTCAGGTCACGTGACACACCCATGTGGCTAATCAATAAAAGTTCCCTCCTATCTTCCCACAGTGCTTCATAATTGTCTATTATTCTTAGGAATAAGACCTGCTACCATAAGCTCCAGAGAAACCTGCTTTCCCCTATCAACCCACCATGCTCTCCCAGGAGCAACTACCCCTCAAGACCCTGTGTGTTTTGTCCCTATCCCACCGTGCTCTCCAAGGAGCAACTACCCTTCCCACTGTGCTCTCCCAGGAGCAGCTACCCTTGCATCTGGACTCAAGGATTGCTTTCCTCATTACCCTCAACGAACCTGTGAGTTCCATTGTGCCCTGTCCCACAGCCCTCCTGTGTTGTTCTCCTTTCCCACAAAGTGTGTGCATCCCCCCGAGACCTGCATAACGGCCTCATCACCTGTAAGGTCAGTACCTATAAGGTACCTACCCTGACAATAAAACACTGACCTTGCTCCCAGAGTGGGAAATGAGAAGGTGAGTAATGGCAGTGGTATTGCTCATTTTTTACGTGACAAATGGGCAATGCCACCGCTTTGGAACTGAAGATAAATAAAGTTTTCTTTGGCTTTTATTTTAGATTTTGCATGGTCATGTTTGGTATCAATGCAAAGGCCAGACTCTGTCCTGTCCAATGACATCTCACTTGACCTTGTGAGGTGTAAAGATTAGAGGCAGACTTTTCCAAAGTCCCCCCTCAGTGCTCAGTGCTCTTTGTTGCAGTGCAGTGGTTTAGGTTTTTGATGTAACAATTCGTAATAACGCCCTCTAGCTGCCACAGATCGGGAGATACGGGGATCCAAAGGATCCCACTATCTCCACTTGGAAGCTAGGGGGTTAACTGGCCCACTGACGTCCTCACTCATATGGTGAGGAGGTCAGTGGGTGGGGCCGACCAGGAGGCTTGGCTGAGATCCAAGATGTCAGCTACCTCCGGGTTTGAATCGCGATCCGGCAGCGAAACAGTTAATAGGACACACCGCTGAATAGGGGAGACTCTCCCCCTTTCCAGAGGTACAATTTTTTTTAACTTAAACGGTTGGAGAGATAGAGGGCTCCAAAGGAGCACGCCCTTCCCTTCCTGGTGATGACGTTCTCACGCTCTGTGATGTCATCATCGCGCCTGCCGGGCCCCCTGAAAAGGCGGGGCAGGCTTCCAGCCTTCCAGACCGCCGCGGAAGCCCAGCGAAGGAGGTAAGTATAGGAAAGGTGCGAGGTTAGGAGACCCTGATGTACTCTGTATGTCCGTGGGTCTAAGGGAGACTTCCCTATCAGACGTACATAGTATGTCAGCAGTCGGGAAGGGGTTAAGAATGATCTGCTGAGAGATATTTCATTCATTGCATATTTAGTATCACAATTTTTAACAGAAATGTTGAGTTCAGTGTGTAAATTCACGCTTTTCCTTTACTCCAAAGAATGTCTAATCCTCGTTATACCGGGTCATAAATGGCAGTAGGAGCCTTTGGCCACGTTTCAAGAAACTCATCTCGTAGCGCTTGCAAAACAAAGAAGAGTCAAATCTATGTCATGTACCACGGTACCACTGTCTCCTCAGTTTAACAGATCATCATGAATGGTGTTCGTCAATCAGCAGATGGCATGGGTTTGATCCCGACGAGCAACCTCTCCAGTAAGTGTCCTTAGGCAAGACACCTAACGGTACATACTCGCCACCCAGGACATACTTGAAAATGAGAGAACTCTCAATGTATCCTTCCTAGTAAAATCTTTTCTCAAAAAAAAAAAAATGTTGGGGAGAGGGGTCTATATCTCCAGAGATCGAGAAAAAGCTGGACGATATCCCATGGAAGATAAAAGTTATCAGGTTATTCTAAAACTCAGAGTAAGAGCTGGTAATGTGAAAAAGATAGATTATCAGGGTCATCCTCTACAGAAGACATGGCATGACCGTGGATATAACACCGCCTGGGTACCTCCAAACTGTGGCATGTTAGGTAGTAGGTCAGAGGAGGACTGTGTTTAGAATCCTAACAGTATCACGGTGATAGGGGTTGAAAAGGCTCCACCGGGGAGTTTCCATCATCTACAGCAATTACTTTCACGTTACATAAGATAAAAGAAGACATCTTGACAAATTATTTTGGTCCTATCTCACTGTTTTGTCTTTTTTTACAGTAATATAACCCTGTAATTTTTATTTGATTTAAGTAACTGTCATGGAACCCGGGATTGCAGGGCCGGCGTCCTGTTGTTTGTTAGGGTGTGTTCAGGGATTTGTTATGTCAGAATAATGCTATTGTCTATCTGTCTATTGTCTGGTCCATGTGTGCCTTGTTATCTTGCTGAGAGGATTAGATTCTCAGGCTACCTTGTCTCAGGAATGTGTTGATATCTGTTTATATTTGAGTTTGTTATACTGATTTGGATAATCTGCTTTATCGGGCAAACACTCCGCTGCCCTGTTATCTGTTGTTTTAAACTGTAATCTGTTTGTCAACCGCGATTGCCATTGTCCTAACTCATTAAGAAAGGTTAAGTAATGTTCTCACCATCTGTACCTAAATCTTGTTATGTTTCACATTCCAAGAAGCAGAGGGAACAAAATCACAACCTTTCCTAGACGTTTTTTTGTGTATGGGAATGACCCCTGTTTGACCATAAATATCTGTGCCTGTCCTCAATAAAACCAGTTCTACTTCAACCCTACATGCAGTCATGACTCATGGTGTGGGTAGCAGCTCTATAACGTTGTTGATTCCAGTTGCAGCAATTATTGTAGTGCAAAGACACAAAGCGGCCATTGTATTCCGGAAGGGTCGATGTGGTTCGCCAGATAGCTACGGAAGGCGACACTTTAACAGAGAGTCTCGAGTTAGGAGCTCTCTTACAGGAACCATATTATGAGAATTATTGAAAAATGGGATCTGTGAACAAAGGGCATGGAGCACCTTCTAAATGTTAACTTATTGTATTTTCCTCAAATAAAAGTCAGCTTTATATCACATTCGGTTTTAATTCCTGTATCCTGTTTTTCCAATCTACGTGTCCTTTCCTCTTTTCACAAATGACTCCAAATGCAGCTAATTGAGATAAAACAGGGAGGTTAAAAGACTTCTAATCTACCCCCTGGTGATTATAGAGGAAAATATAGAGGAAAATATCACACAATGGATGCACCCAGTGACACATATAGAGGAAAATATCACACAATGGATGCACCCAGTGACACATTTAGAGGAAAATATCACACAATGGATGCGCCCAGTGACACATATAGAGGAAAATATCACACAATGAATGCACCGTGACACATAGAGGAAAATATCACACAATGGATGCGCCCAGTGACACATATAGAGGAAAATATCACACAATGGATGCACCCAGTGACACATATAGAGGACAATATCACACAATGGATGCACCCAGTGACACATATAGAGGAAAATATCACACAATGGATGCACCCAGTGACACATATAGAGGAAAATATCACACAATGGATGCACCCAGTGACACATATAGAGGAAAATATCACACAATGGATGCGCCCAGTGATACATATAGAGGAAAATATGTTCTTAACTAAACAAACAAGAGAAATTTCAAGCACATGGAAGATATCAGCAACATAAAGTACAATTCATTTTTGGTGGTAGAGTGGCCCTTTAATCAGCCTTTCTCAAGCTTCTGAGGACCTATTAAAGTGGTCTTCCTATTGGACTGGAGTGCTGAGTTTCTTCTTTATTGTGAACGGTACCTGTGGAGTTTTGGTGTCACGGCCCACACCACCATAAAAAGGCCAAATCTGGAGCGGCTCCATAATGTGACTCCGGCACCCCCCTTCATGTACCATTCTCTATATGGTTCCAGATCAAAGTTTACCCCTGACATGACTGGTGTGCAGGTGCCCAGGAGACTGTGCCAGGTTTTCTTTATCCTCTCCCTCCTCAGGCCTAGGCTGGGCCTCGACTTCCTTTATAGGAGTACTCCACCATCATGAGAATGTGCTTCTGCATTGAGGTCTTCCAGTATTACCCGACCAGTCTGCTGTGCACCTCAGATCCTGTCTGGAGAACCATTACTACCCTTCATTGTGTTCCTGGCTCCCACCGTGATTCCTTTTTTCCCTGTCAGGATATAGCCTCGCTACCCTCCATTCCTTCAGCCTACCCTCATTGCCTGCCAGTGCTCCTGTGTCATCTGGTTATCTGAACTTCGCTATGGACTTTGACCACTCTTCTGCCAGATGCAGACCCCTGCTTTGGACTGTGACCACACTTATTTGGATCGCCCCATTTTTGGAAACCTTGCCTTGCTCACCCTGTTTCCCGTTTTGTGCTTGGACTTCTGTTTGCTGTTTCTCCTGTTCTTCAGCCCCCTCCTTGTCCTGTCTATCTGTTTTCCGTAAGTCTCCTTGTGCCCTTTATTTTTTCTGTGTCTCCTGATTTCTGTTATAGTCAGCCCTCTTCCTGTCCTGCCCCTTTGTCTTTATTTCAGTGTTATGTGAATCTTCTGTCCAGCCCAGTTCCTGTCCTGTCCTCCTATCTGTTCCTCATACCCTTTTTCTGTTTGGTTTGCATGATGTGTTAAGTCCTGTATATTGTGTATATCTCTCCAGCCCCATTCCTGTATTGCCCAGCCGCCTCCTATACGACCCTATTATTCAGTGTTCCCTTTTGTTTTACTCCTGCTGTTCTTAGTTTAATAAACCTTTATTCTATATACCTCTGTATATCTGCCTCACTCCACTCTATCACCGGACACTGGGCTCCAACGTGCAACCCTGCATACTGAACCCTGACATTCGGGCCTCTCCAGATTCCCTTAGCACCTGACTGTCTTGAACAATGATTGTAAGATTCATCCCTACTATGAGTGCTACCCGTACTGCATACTTTTTTTTTGCCTTGCCATGGAACCGCTCTCACAGTCAAGCCGGTGCACATTGAGTTGGTGATGCAGCCAGTGTTTGGTGGACCTGCTGCTTTTCCTGCACTGTTCAGTGGTTGTGTATGTTTGCAATGTGTTTGAGACATATAGCCACCATGCTTTATTTGCTTTTGATTGGACAACATCAGGCTAATATCATGTTTGGTGCTTGGACCACGACAATGTTTTTGGGCAGCGCAAACACCAAATCTGCTCTTTCGTTTTGGAGAATTTGAAGGATCGATGAATAAAGAGCATGGACACTGGTTTGGACTTGAGTGCCGGTTTCCCTCTTTATTGTGAAAGGTACCTGTGGAGTTTTTGGAGCTCTCCTGGTTCCGTGAGCACCTGATTGAACAACACTTGTAAGATTCATCCCTATTTGAAGTGCCTACATCTATTATATTTGCCGTGCTATGTGACGTCTCTCATTGTCAACGCTCAACACTTTGGAGTTGGTGTTATGGCCAGTTTTTAGTGGACTTGTCTGTCGTTTTTCTGCACTATTGAGTGTTTGTGTGTCTTTGCGAATGTGTTGGAGACAGTTTCTTTGCTATGCTTTATAGTAACCTACACCAGGCTTGTTTCATTTTTGGTGATTTCACAACAATAATTTGGGCAATGTGAATCTCAAACCACCTCTCCCAGTGTGCATGGGTTCCTGTACTGAAAATGACGAGGAGGTCCTGGCACCACTGGTCGGCCGCAGTTCATGATGAAATTTGGCTTCTTTTTGCTGCCAACGCAACGTTTACATTTTCAATTTCAAGGATCGATGAATATAGAAACCTGACACTGGTATGCCTTGAAAAATACAGTCACGCGGCTCACCTCGACGCAAAGAACTGAAAAAAGGAGGACATCTTGGTAGATCATCAATTGATTTATGATAAACTGCGTTAGCGATTCACAATTACAAAATGACAGAATTTATAGAGAATTTCTTATTTCTTGAATCCACACTGCTGTGATTTTACAATCTGTTACATATTATTCCACTTGTTTATGATAAGAAATTTTAATTAAACTTGGCGCATGCATCACCATTAATTTAATAATCTATATTGCAAAGCAGCACCATTTGTGCTTCTTCATTGGGAAGCCATTAAATGTCTCACTCCTTGCGGCCTATGATACAGATGATGGAATCGTAGTCAACCAGGTCACAGTTTTTTTTGCTCAGCAGCACGATCTCCCTTTCAATGGCAATGCCAGCTTTATGCACAGCCTGCTTTACAAAGTCTTCATCAACTTTTAATACAAAGAACTTCTCATCATCAATCTTATAAAACGTCATATTTATGACCGAAAACAACATCAAACAACCTCCGAGTTTAAGCCGCGAACAAAGATTCTCCAGATTACTCTCAAAGTCTTCTTCGGTTTTGCTAACCACGTTCAGTGCAAAAAGGCTGAGGACGGCGTCCGCTTGCGGTAAGTCAGCGGGGATCATGTGATCGTCTTTGAAGACGTCCCATTTTACCACTCCTGCGATAGCTTGTCGTACTCTGTCTTCCTTCTCTTCCCAGGATTTGCTGAAATGGATGTGAAAAACATTGAGAAATTACCTTGCAAACATGACAAACTTGTGAATTAAAATAATGAAATTATAATTTAAGCTTCCATTGCTCGTAACAATCCAGTTTCAGTTGGCACCGGCAATGACACACAGACAATGAAAAAAAAACAATACATAACAGACACAAACACATATACACCGACAATGACACTGCCAGAGTACCTAACAGAAACACACACAGATTGACAAACACAGAGGCAGTGAAAGAGACACTAACAGTGTTATTTTCATTGTGTCTGTTAGGGACGCTTTCAGTGTCTCTTTCGTTGTATTCGTGTGTGTCAAGGTGTTTGTGTCTGTTAGGTACTTAAAATTTTTCTACAAGGAGGAGCATAGTTTTAAAACTAACTATGCCACTGCTTTGTTGTTTTTATTGTCTATGGCGGTTGCATTGTCCACTTTTCACATGTAAAATGAAAAATGCTGCTGCCAGTACTCTTCTTATTTGCCACGATGGGAGCAAGTCAAGCGATTCCTACATAGTCATGTTATTTATGCAACGCAATGTGGCAAAATGCAAGTGATAATTAGTTTTCAGATTTAAGATTGTTTTTTTTTTTTAAAGGAGTGCCCCATAGAACAGGTAGAACTACAAAGGTTTGGACGAGAAAATGTGGAAAAATAATTTTACAAGCTGTAAATATTTGAAATCTGAATGGAAATTAACATTTTTTGACTTTTTTGTTATGCATTCCAACGTGACATGATGTATACGCATAATAATGATATAGTTTGACTTTTAGAGGAAAAGATGATATATAATATGCCTGGGTCTTACAATAAAACGTGACTTCAAATCGTTTTAATAGATGATGAGCACAAAACGGTCAAAGTGCGCTCAGCGCATGGGGTGAAATGGTTAAATGGCTCAGCAGTTAAGGGGTTAAAGGTGGTTACATATAAAGCAGGGCTCAAAATTTCCACTCGCCTACTAGCATTTGGCAAGTGGAAAATAAGTGAGGGCGAGTAAAAATGCACCTGCAGGCAGCACAATAAATTATTTTGTTCTGCCTGTGCTGCGTACACCGGCTGCAGCGGTGTTTCTTTTTAGGCCGGGCCACCAGACGGAGAAGCCAAGATGGCAACCAGCTGACGGTCCCATTTGATAATGTCAGAGAGAGCACGCCAGACGTCTGTCGCCCATGCCTGCCCCATCCTGGTGGTTCTCTTACAGCCGCACCCTGCCTGCCTGTTACCACAAGTCAACAATCCCTCGCTCTGCTCAAACTGGGGTCTGATGTCTGGGTATACATGTATCTGGGGTCTGATGTCTGGGTATACATGTATCTGGGGTCTGATGTCTGGGTATACATGTATCTGGAGTCTGATGTCTGGGTATACCTGTATCTTGAGTTTGTCTGATGTCTGGGTATTTATGTATCTTGGATATTATTATTATTGTCATCTTTTATATAGCACCAACAGTTTCTGCAGCACTTTACAGGATCTGATGTCTGTGTATACATGTATCTGGGGTCTGTGGGTGTTCATGTATCTTGGGTCTGATGTCTGGGTATTCATGTATCTGGAGTGATTGTGGTGATGAAAAAAATGCACTAAGTTTATTAAAAGTTGAGCACTTGGGGGGGCGTGTCTGGATGCCGAGGTGACTGGTCGCATCCTGCTGAGCTCCGTGCTGACCTGCCCGATTATCGGGGGTTTGTGGCTGTTTTTACACCCCAATTTGGACCATCTCACCTCGGCATTGAGGGGCTTGGACCTGGGTTTCCTCCGGTGCCTGTGGTTTCCTGCTCCCACCGCGGTGTGACCGGCTTTGGACACTTTTCCCGCCGGCGGCGGCCATCTTGCGGGGTTTTTTTTTTTTTTTTTTTTTTTTTTTTTCCCCATCTCCTTCCCTGCCTCGCGGTCTGACTACCTACCTACATGGGGAAGAAAACGAAGTCCAGCGATGAGACAGCGGACCCTCGTCTCCCCGATATCCGCCTGTCACTTGGGGTGGGAAGTGATGGAGGAGCGAGGAACCGCCGTGGCACTGCTCCTGCCCCCTCTGAGATCCCCACTGGGAGCGATCTGCCACGTCTTCCACCTCAAACGCGGGGACTCTGGAGCTGCAGAAACCTGTCCCACCTCTCACTGCTGTGGACCTCTATAAAGTGATGGACGAATTCCGTACCCTCTGGCGGCAGGACCTACAGGAGGTACGCTCTGCTACGGAGGCCCTTCAGTCGAGGATCGACGATGTCCACCGCCGCACACTTGACACGGAGTCGGCTCAAGCGACTGCAGACACCCGAATTACGGAGCTACAGAGGCAAGTTACCCGCTTGGGCTCGGTTGTGATGTCCCTCGAGGCTAGACACCGACGTCGTAATTTACGTCTGCGGGGGATCCCTGAGTCTGTGTCCATTGATGGGCTTCTCGGCTATGTTACAGGCCTGGTGGCGCATCTCCTCCCGGAGAATGGGGACTCTGCGGACTTGTTGGTCTTGTCTGCGGTGCGTATTAGGAAGGCCGCCACCGCCCCGGTGGTGGCCCCCCGGGATGTCATCATCGTGACCAGAGATGTGACTACTCACTCTCATCTTCTCGCTGCTGCCGGCCCCGCTTACACGATTACCTATGCCTCCACCCGCATCACCATCTTTAGGGACTTGCCGTTCCTGGCACTCGCAGCCAGACGAAGCTACAAGGAGGTCACTGCTGTGCTCCGCCAACATGGTGTCCGCTACAAATGGGGATCGGCTGGCTCTCTCACCGTGTCTTCGGATGGCAAACTCCATTCGGCATCGACCCTAGAAGAGGCACGTGCTATCCTCCTTCGACTGGGTCTTGTAGCGGTGCCGCACGGGCCCTGTGCTGCACAATTGGAACCCGGCTGACACTGTGACCCTCACTAATTTTTATTTTTTACTGTGGTGAACTCCCACTCGGAAGACTTTATGGACACCTGCTCATGTCCTTCGCTACAGAGTTTTAGAGTGCCTCTTAGCTGAATATTAGTTTGATGACCCCTTACCTCCCCCCCCTGTTGGGTCCTTCATCCCCCCACCTCCCTTTTGAATGATATTTTCCCTGTACTTTCCGGGACTTGCGAGATGTACCTGCTGTGTTTTAGGGCTGGGAGCTGATTGTCTATCAGAGCACGGGGGATCCCCCCCATTTTCTTCTTTTTTTTTTTTTTTTTTTTTTTTTTTTTCTTCCCCCTTCCCTCCCATATGAGGGACATTGGGATTCAACCTGGGTGAGCCGTTAGGTCAGCTACCTAGGCCCTGGCTGTTCTTCTGGCCCCAGGTCTCCCGGCCTTGTGGCCCCTTCCATGGCCCTCGCCTCCCTCAAGGTTGCCGGGGAGAGCCAGGAATGCCACATTTTTTTTTTTGGCAGTCCCTCACACCGTTTATTCCCCCCCCCCCTTTTTTTTTTTTTTTTTTTTTTTTTTTGGGGTCCCTGGTGCCTACTGGACGAGCGGTATCGCCCTTATGAGTCTTTGAAACTCCCCTTCCCCTTTTGACTATGTTTTAGGATGGTCTTCTCAGACGAGTTTATTAAGAGTTTTCTGCTGACTCCTCATGTGTCGTATTATTGCTGATTTCTTTCTCGCCCTGCGCGGCCAAATTTGTTGGTCGGTATGTGACCTTATTCTTTGGCAAAATAAAAATTTTGAAATATAAAAAAAAAAAGTTGAGCACTTACACTTAATATGTTTTGCATCCCCATTGATGCATTGATGTAAAGTACATGTTTTCCTTTGTTTACAATGCTTTATGTTAATATTGGTAATGTTATTTATTTTTGTAACTTTACTCTGAATAAAACATTTAACAGTGTCATGTCATAAGATAATTTAAGACGGTGTGTTTAGGGTCGGAGTTAAGGGCAGAGTAGGGGTTAGGTGGGGCATCTGGTGGCGAGTAACTCTTAATACCTGGCTAGTAGCTTGGGACTTGAAATTTTGAGCCTTGATATAAAGCATAAGTTACCTGCTGCATCCTTCAAGCTTGCAGGCCAGCTTTGCTCCATACGAGAAGCTGCAGGAACCTGGTTCTTTATCGAGCCATTTCTGAAACTCGCAGATGTTGGCGTCTGTAAATTCTACCACGTATATTTTGGAAAACTTCCTGCTGGCCGGTATCATATGGCCCGCTGTTGCCCCAACAGAGAAGTCAATCATTATTTCTCCGTCCAGGCATCCTGTGGAACAAAGAAAGGTCCCATGACATTGTCACAGCCTGCCCTTCAATGTGCTTTATGTCCAGGGCAATACACAAAACTGACGTTACCATCGGCTTATCTGTTTATCGGGACGGCGTGAAGAAAATGATTCCGGAAACCACACAAAAACCATTATAAAATAAGTGTATTTAACTACGCCCAGATATTAGACAGCAATCGGTAGGTGAATAATAATTAAATAATAATAAAGTTATTAATGGGAATGTAGGAGCATTTTCCAACGGAGCCGCCAACAGTGAGTCACTAATCGGAAAAAATTGTGCGTGAATCGTTAGCCATTAGCAGCTCACTATAACCAGACTGAGCCGCTGTATTATAATCATTGTAATAGTTGGGTACCACAGGCCACTGCCGGTATCATCTCCTGGTGTCCATAGACCTACATGGAGAGATGAGCGAGCTGGAGCCAGCAGGGTCACGCCAGAGCTGTGGAAGGACGCTGGGAGGACACAGAGACAGTTCCCTGCAGTTCCTACCGAGCTACAATGCATCGTCTTGTCACGGTTCCCAGATCCCACCATGCAGTACTTAACGCCCAACACTCCACAGAGCCCAAAAGCTACCAACAGGGTAGCCGTGAAGAATCCCTAACTGTCTGGTCCTTAGAATTGGCCAGGTAAACTAGCTAGACAGAAAGGGTTAAGCAAAAGACAATGTTGTAATACAAAACCAGGTTAGCAACAAGGGGGTAGTCAGACGAGCCAGAATCAGGAATACAGAGTATAGAATAGTCAAAATGGAATAGCCGGGTCGATATCAGTGCAGTAGCGTAGTACAAGAAAATAGTCTAGGGCAACGGAAGGCAGAATAGTCAGAAAACAAGCAGAGGTCAATAACAGGTTAAATCACAACAGAATTCTGGTACAAGGAGCTCAGGTATGGATAACCACGATCTGGCACTGCTGAGAAGTGACTGAGGGTTTTTAAAGACCTTCACCAGACCACGCCCCCCACTCAAGCCGCGCCGCATGCAGCCACCTCCCTGCCTGTCTCCATTTAAACCGGGCGTTGGTCAGCGAGCAGCATTAGACATGCTGCCCTCAAGCACAGGAGAGGCTGGAAGCCCCCAATGTTACACGTCTGCTCTGTCGTAGCTACGTTGTACACGTTCCGATGCTCTTTAGCAAATTAAATTAGCTCGCACGCTTCCAGAATGTGTCTGGACCGAGTTAACCCTTTCAGGCCCACGAAACGGAAATTGGGAAATAAAAATGAAAATATATAAAAAATATTAATCTAACGCAATTTGGAAAACTGCCGAGGTTTCAATCCGAGAAATATGTCTTCAGATTGAAAACCACTGGGCCTGAAGGGGTTAACTTAATAATGCTTTTGAAAATCAAGTTAACTCGATCGTGGCAGAGAAGTGGCTTAACGTGATGTGCAAAAAAATGGTCAAAATGACCTAAACACACAAGGGGGAAATGGCTCAACTATCAGTTTTAGCAACCCCCCCAAAAACCAGGGGGGGAGGGGTGATATCCTTGTAAGGCAGTGTAACGGCATAAATATTATACGGCTACCGGCTGGCGAGATCAGTTTTAGTTGCTAATATCCTTAATCTTCCTAAAATATAAAATCGGGGGAAATCCATAAATTTAAGGTGGAAAACTAAAGCATAAACGACAAATCCTTTTATTCATCTTTATCATGCAGCCGGAGAGTGTAAACACCTGCTTTCTGATTGACGGGGCATCAGGGATGAAAATTTTAAACTGAAACTTTAACTAAACTTAAAAAAAAAAAAAATTGGGTGGGGAAACTGGTTTTTAGGATCCTGGAACCATAATCTGGTCAGATAACGTGGTCATACTGTCCGGGCTGTCTCTAGAGGGAGTGTCTGTGTATCTTTCTGCGCTTCTGCATTTTTGCTCTTCATTATTTCAATCATTTTAATATGTTATGGTGTGTTTTATAGGGGTAGCGATGCAATGTGTCCCCTGTTATTTTTTAAGTATTTCTGTATTAACTGAACACATTGGTCTACTGGGCATGTAATGGGGTTAATGAGTCAGATTATTTTTTTGGCGCGCAAGAGAAGCGAGCGGTGAAATTGTCCTCCTTGTCATATTTTTGTCGCCCTGTTGCAGATTAAGTGAACAGAGCCCTTCGAAGCTCTTTCCGTAAAACCCGTCGCACGTCTCATGCAGCACTGTATTCGCCGTTGTACGTACCTGCCTCAATTTCTTTGTGAAGTTGTTCAATTGGAAAACCTTGGTTTTCGTCGGCCAGTGGGAAACTATCATCACTGAAGTGAGTGTCCACGAAATTCTTTGGATGGAATGCCTCATCGTGATAATGCTTGCGGGTGTCGGAAGACATGGTGGATTATTGAGATGCGGAGGTCGATTCGTGTTTGCTCCTTCCACCTGCGGAAAATTTACCTTATGAATACTATATTTGTCACATGACAGATCGAGGTAATAAAATGAAGTAGTAATATTCAGCTTGTGTTTATCAATACACAACATTGTTTAACAAATAGGATATAAGATGTGAATTGAAATGGTGTGAACGCAATACGAATCATCAATTGAATTATATCGCATAAGATAAATAACAGATAAGCCAACCAAAATCTGTATTACAAAGCAATATCTATATACAAGTCTCTTTCCTCCTCCTGCCGATACCAACTGCGTAATATTTACAGAATTCAGCCATTTCTTACCGCTGTCGCCACAAAACAACTCATACACGCCCTGGTAATCTCCCAACTCGACTATTGCAATAATCTCTGGCCTCCCTCTGTCCCGCCTCTCCCCCTACAATCCATCCTGAACGCCTCCGCCAGGCTAAGTCACCTCACCCGCCGCTCTGTCTCTGCCGCTCCCCTCTGCGAGTCCCTTCACTGGCTCCCCATCCACTGCAGAATTAAGTTCAAAATCCTTATCCTTACCTACAAAACCCTCACTAACTCAGCTCCCCACTACCTGTCCTCACTAATCACCAAATACACCCCAGCCCGCTCCCTAAGGTCAAACAGTGACCTGCGCCTAGCTTCTCCCCGCATCACCTCTTCCCATGATAGACTGCAGGATTTCTCACGCACAGCCCCCACTCTCTGGAACGCTCTCCCTCGTACTGTCAGACTTTCCCCTAACTTCTCTTCCTTCAAACGCTCCCTTAAAACGTTCCTATTTAGGGAAGCCGACCACCCAACTCACTGACGCAACCATCAATCACTCTCACCTTACAGTCCTCTCCTCCTGTTTCCAACCCCAACCCTCCCAGATTGTGAGTTCCTACGGGAATAGGGCCCTCATCTCCTCCTGTACTGTTTGTCAAATGTTGTTCAATGTATTGTAACCCTGTCTATACTGTGCTTATTGTACAGCGCTGCGGAATATGCTGGCGCTTTATAAATAAAGTATAATAATAATACAAAGAATCCCAAAACGGTGCATGTGATTTCCAGGAAGTTTAATTGAGATTGTATATGCCCGGCTAAAAAGTCCAGTGAATAAACCATGCAATTGGCTGTGCCTAAACTCCCCTCTTACCAGACCAAAAGAACCATAAAACTTTATGGCTCCTAATCCTTTACGCCAGCAGAGAGCGAGTCCAAGAACTCTGCATTAAATCTCTACCTATATATCACTAACTGAAATCAGAAAACAAAAGAGACATTATTTTTTGGAATCTGGGTGGTTTCATTTAGGCGGTTTATACTGGTCTAACGCCTTTTAAGGCCTGTGTCAGACGAACGCAATGATCACATCTGTGTTGCCGCACAGTTTAACGTCCGTTGTAGCATAGAATCATGATCAATAGAGACCCACACACACGAAGTATGTGTGCACCGAACTACGCACGCACAACGCACGTGGCAAACAGACGCAAGTTAGGCAAGAATGTAAAACCGTAAAGACGGACGCGCAGAGTCCGCCACGTCCGCGTAGCGTCTTTTGTGCGTGATGCCGCGACATCAGATGCATCGCATTTGCGACGTCCATCACGTTGACACTCAGAAGTTTTTTGGTCTGGCTGACTGTACCTGTCATTTAATATTAATCAATTTTGTTTCCCATAATTCCCTTTCTTTTTCTATGTCCGTGAAGAAAAACGGACCGTGTGGTGTCTGCAGTATCTTCCGTCAGTCCGTCCGTCCGTGGTCGGCACATAGTGATGGCATCAATGCAGACCAAGTTACCCCACTTAAGAGATAAAGTCCCTAATCATCGAGTTACCTCAAAAAAACATCTTAAACAGTGAGTTAACTAAATGTATTTTACACAAACTAACAAATCAATCCAAATGAAGGAAGAGAAAAGCAGGGGGGGAAAAAAATAAAAAAAATAATAAAAGCAGAAACAAAGAAAAAATGACTAAAAACATTAACACAAAGTAACAAAACATTATGTGAGTCATGAATCAAACCATACATAAAAACTAAGAATGTACAGTATGTGAACTTAAATGTGCAAAACACAGTGTGGATACGTGAGGGACAATGTAAGGTGAATCAATAGGTTTCTGGTATTAGATTGTATCAAAAAAACTTAAACACAGAGTATAAACCCAAACTTTACTTTCTTCAATAGTATTTAATTCTAATGGCTGAACAAATAGTAATAATGACAGTAATGGAGATTAACCCCTTCTAATCTAACAGAGACAGCACATAGTATACGTATACCCTATAGCGGTAATGTTACCAATGCTTTACGTGGCGTCCTGCAGAGTATTCCGAAAAATAGAAAGCAGAGATCTTTTGCAAAGTATTATATACAGTCATGGCCGAAATTGTTGGCACCCCAGAAATTTTTCCAGAAAATCAAGTATTTCTCACAGAAACGTATTGCAGTAACACATGTTTTGCTATACACGTGTTTATTCCTTTTGTGTGTATTGGAACAAAACAAAAAAAGGGAGGAAAAAAATCAAATTGGACATAATGTCACACAAAACTCCAAAAATGGGCTGGACAAAATTATTGGCACCCTTTCAAATTTGTGGATAAATAAGATTGTTTCAAGCATGTGATGCTCCTGTAAACTCACCTGGGGGAAGTAACAGGTGTGGGCAATATAAAAATCCCACCTGAAAGCAGATAAAAAGGAGAGAAGTTCACTTAGTCTTTGCATTGTGTGTCTGTGTGTGCCACACTAAGCATGGACAACAGAAAGAGGAGAAGAGAACTGTCTGAGGACTTGAGAACCAAAATTGTGGAAAAATATCAACAATCTCAAGGTTACAAGTCCATCTCCAGAGATCTAGATTAATAGATTTGCCTTTCTCCACAGTGCGCAACATTATCAAGAAGTTTGCAACCCATGGCACTGTAGCTAATCTCTCTGGGCATGGATGGAAGAGAAAAATTAATGAAAGGTTGCAACGCAGGATAGTCCGGATGGTGGATAAGCAGCCCCAAACAATTCCAGAGAAATTCAAGCTGTCCTGCAGGCTCAGGGAGCATTAGTATCAGCGTGAACTATCCGTCGACATTTAAATGAAATTAAACGCTATGGCAGGAGACCGAGGAGGACCCCACTGCTGACACAGAGACATAAAAGCAAGACTACAGTTTGCCAAAATGTACTTGAGCAAGCCAAAATCCTTCTGGGAAAACGTCTTGTGGACAGATGAGACCAAGATAGAGGTTTTTGGTAAAGCACATCATTCTACTGTTTACCGAAAACGGAATGAGGCCTACAAAGAAAAGAACACAGTACTTACAGACAGTGAAATATAGCGGAGGTTCAATGATGTTTTGGGGTTGTTTTGCTGCCTCTGACACTGGGTGCCTTGAATGTGTGCAAGGCATCATGAAATCTGAGGATTACCAAAGGATATTGGGTCGCACTGTAGAGCCCAGTGTCAGAAAGCTGGGTTTGCATCCAAGATCTTGGGTCTTCCAGCAGGACAATGACCCCAAACATACGTCAAAAAGCACCCAGAAATGGATGGTAACAAAGCGCTGGAGAGTTCTGAAGTGGCCAGCAATGAGTCCAGATCTAAATTCCATTGAACACCTGTGGAGAGATCTTAAAATTGCTGTTGGGAAAAGGCGCCCTTCCAATAAGAGAGACCTGGAACAGTTTGCAAAGGAAGAGTGGTCCAAAATTCCGGGTGAGAGGTGTAAGAAGCTTATTGATGGTTATAGGAAGCGACTGATTTCAGTTATTTTTTACAAAGGGTGTGCAGCCAAATATTAAGTTAAGGGTGCCAAGAATTTTGTCCAGCCCATTTTTGGAGTTTTGTGTGACATTATGTCCAATTTGCTTTTTTTCTCCCTTTTTGTGTTTTGTTCCAATACACACAAAGGGAATAAACATGTGTATAGCAAAACATGTGTTACTGCAATACTTTACTGTGAGAAATACTTATTTTCTGGAAACATTTCTGGGGTGCCAACAATTTCGGCCATGACTGTAGACTCCTTATCTCCCCTTCCACACCAGTCCATCCCATCCAATATGTCATATATCATAAAACCAGCTGACGTCCCCCTAGGGTAAAAGGCTTGTGAGTTAGGAGCTAATATCTAGATGATCTCTCAAGAGCAAGAATGACCAGTTATCTCTTAATTGGGCCTTAAAAACCTGCTGCATTCTCGTAGTTCTAGCCTCCATATAGCAGGCCTCCTAGCAAGTGCTATTGGAATCTATCCCAGAGCATGTTACCTTTGGCATAATTTGAAGTAGTGGTAGATTGAAGACCTGGTTTTACATCAATGAGGGACATGGCCCCCCTTCTGCTGATACTCACCTCTCCGTCTTGGGTCCCACGCAGATCTGACTTCCTTGAAACGAGATCTGCGTATTTATACCCCTCCCGGCACACTGACGTCATCACGACGGCTGCGATAATGTCAGTTTAAGGTGCCCCCCAGGGGGAAGAGAAGCTGAAAGGAAGGGAGATCTTTTGGACTCCTCTACCTCCCGATTGGGAGGAAATTAAGTTAAAAGAGAGGCACCACTGGAATAGGCAGAGTCTGCTCTTTCCAGCAGTGTTTCTCTTTAACCCCTGAGGTGCCAGCCCATGATCCGGCACCATTTGGCACCAGATCGTGGAAGTTAGCCAAGCCTCCATGGATCCCCCCTGCTCACTGACATCATCGCGCATGGCAGTATGAGAATTAACCTCTAGCTGCCAAGGGTTTTCCGAATGAAAACCCTATGGTGGAGATAGCGGCATCCAAAGGACATTCCTATCTCCCGATCTGTGGCAGTTAGAGGTTAATGTTTGGCATCATTGGAAAGGCCAGAGCATGGCATTTCCACTGATACCAAACATGACCATGTTAAAATTAAACATAAAATTTAACAAAATAAAAAACTAATATTTTTTTTTAAAAAAATATTTTATTTTTTTATTAATGCAGCATTATTGTTCACGTTTCATTTATAATGTGAACAAGGATGCTGCACTAATGATTTTTTTGGGGGGGAGTATTTATCTAAAATCGTGTAACTTCTAAGAATAATAAAGTAACGGGTTCCCAGTTCTAACATATTTAACAAGCGTATCCCATAGAATATATAACTGCAAAGGCTCAGATGATAAAATGTGAACATAAAAAAATACTTTACACGCTGTAGATGATTGACATTTTATTGAACATTCACATTCCTGGCACACAGTGCATTGTGCTATCTTTCTGGAACACAGTGCATTAAGCTATCTTGCTAACACACAAGGCATTGTGCTATCTTCCTGACACACACACTTCTCCCTCGCGAGATCCGGCAGGTCGGCGTAGTGATCCGCAGAGGGAGACCCGGGGGACTTTTTCAACCAGTCTCTCCCTGTTCCCTGCGGCCAGAGGAGGCGGTTGGAGCCGCCGTTCTCGCCGCGGGATGGAAGGTGAGTATATGATTTACTTGGGGGGATTTTTGGCTGGTGCTGATGGATTCTGCAGCCACGGAATCCGTTAGCACCAAGTCCTGGCTGTGGTTAACTGTCAGTTTATCCGCAGCCAGACAGTAATTAGCATTAGTACAAGGTAATCCTAACGCTAATTTACTCTTTGCGCTCCCCATGTTAAGCACAGGGAGCGCAAAGTACAGTAACCTCGCACTGAAAAGCGTAAGATCCAAATCGCTAACGGGTTTTTTAACCTGTTAGAGTTTGGATTGTAATATTGTGCGCCCGCGCTAGGGCAACCAGGGCTAACGTTAACGCTCACACAGGTGAGCGCTAACGTTACCGTCAGGATTGTAACAGTTCCCTCAATATATCACAAGCAATCTTTATTGGATAAAAATAGAGAAAGTATAATACAAGTCAAACATATATGTCAAAGGACAGGATCCCTGACTTGTACCTGCTCAATAGGTTCTCACGTCTCCGTATCCTAAGATTACCTTAGGCTGGATATAGTGGTTACAATCATTTGTGGCCAATATAACAAGACAAGGTGACATCAGGTCACAAAGGTCAGTCTGAAAGCACAGGTAGCAGTTTAGATAGGAGTCACATAAAATATCACATGCAATCACTATATGAGTGTATTATATGGAGGCAGGATAGTGATACTCCCATATATCCACTCTAATGCACAACCAAAGCAGCTACAAATAACAACAGATCTGAACCTATTACCTCGGCGGTTTGTGCTGCCTGCTTAACACCACGTATGCTTTAATTCAATTGCCACGATCACAGTGTGAAATACACGTTTATACCCACCAATAACCATGAAAGAGCAGGGTGCACCCAAATTAGGACATTATGGGTATAATGCACCAAAGGATACTGAGTAGCCAATAAGTCAGTGTAATGTAGACAACTGCTAAAAACAACACAATAACATGCTCAACGCGTTTCACCCCTCATAACATGAGGGCTTCATCAGGAGCTGAGGAGCAGGGTCCCTCCAGCGCCTCCTTTTATAGTAGTCAAAAAGTACAGACTTGATATCACCTGTAGTGGGAACGGTTTCCGTGTCACAGAGCGTCTTCCTTGGTGACCCCTTCAGCCGGTCGCACTGACACAGCAATTCTATTCACTTCATTATAAATGTGGCCACATTTAGACTTCCGGGGACTCGACAGAGATACTCAGTAACATGTGTAAGCATGTCCAAGCTCCAACTATCAGACTCACATGTGCGCACACGTCTTCTGGATCTTTACGGGCTTTTAAGATCTATTATATAACACTTAATACGGAAGCACACCTGCATATCTCTATACCCCAATGGCCACAAACTGTTCTAAAGCCTCCGAATTATCCACACATCGTTATAAACCCTTCAAAAAGAGGAACATGCTGCACGTAATAGTAACACGCCGCTGCAGATTCTCAGGATCTCTACTGGCTTCTAAGATCTACCATATAACACTTAATACGGACGCACACAGTGCCATAACACTATGCCCACAGGCTGCTCCAAAGACCCCGAATTATAGACACACATTAATATGAAACCTTCATGTGGAGAGGAGACGCATGGTGCACATATTAGCAACAAGCCACTGCAGATTCTCAAGATCAATCCATACACTTCATATGCATCTATTAGGGACCGTAATAAACAAATTCTTTATACATTTGACCACAACTGATGGGTACTATGGGGCGTTAGACTCCTCATAGTAATTGCAACTTATTAAAAGACACTCAATTGATCAATTAATGTCCATCCAACATTAAAACTATAGCTTGATTTATATAAATGGGGCAATATAAATCCTTCATTGAGGCCGCCTGGGGACAATGTATTCAATTTATATATCCAGAATGCCTCTCGCTGACACAGTAGGATGTCAATATTGCCGCGTATCGGTCCAGATCTAACCTGCTCTATACCTGCAAAATTTAGGACATCTATAGAGCCTGCATTGTATGGTCTTTGTCTAAGGTGTCGCACAATAGGAGTATCCTTTTGATAATTGATCGCATGAAGGTGTTCCATTACACGCACTCTAAGGGGTCTGATGGTCTAACCAACATATTTTTTACTACACTGGCATACGATCTGATACATGACTCCCCTCCAGTTACAATTAAAGAATTTTATGACTTCAAATGTCCAAGAGTCGTCACATTAGAGATCTGTCTAGAGTCCTTCAGGACATAGGAGCATACTTTGCATCTCCCGCATTTATAAGTTCCTTTAAAAAGGTACGACAGCCAATCACTTGTTGATTTACGGATATTTGCCGATGTTAGTATATCTATGAGCAGTCATCGATGGTTTATTTGGTAACACAGGCTGAAGGTGAGAATCTTGGGTGAGGAGCGGCCAGAATCTTCCACAGATCTTTATAACTACGGAAAACCCCTTATCAAAATTGAAAATTAGTCTGATTGTCTTTTGAGGGTCCCTGTGGGTATCATCAAGCAGGAGATCTCTATATGTAAGTAAAGCCGGTTGATAGGCCATTTTGAGTATCCGATTTGGATACCCTCTTTCTTTAAAATGTCTCCATAGTTGTTGGGCCTTGATTTTAAACTCTGTTTCAGTACTACAGGTACAACGTACTCTTACAGTAGATATTGACCTACAGAGATCCCTCTTTTTAATGATGGCAGGTGGTAACTCGAGCAAGATAATAAATTATTAGTGGCCTTCGGTTTATGAAACAGTGTCGATTCAAGTGCTCCTTGTTCAGTCGTTACGTTACTATCAAGGAAATTAATCTCCTTCGTCTGAACTTCAAATGTAAACTTCAAATTCGATTGATTACAGTTCAGGTCTTGCACCAATGCCTCAAAGTCTAGTACTGTGGAATTCCAGATAATCAAAACATCATCACTGTATCTCTTCCACTGTATCTCTTCCACCTTTTAAGCGGTGCCTGGCTTTAACCCCTTGCAGTGCCGAAGTGCGGCCTAGCTCCGGTGGGGGCCGCCATCTTGAATCGCGGCTCCACCCCTGGTCCCACCTCACTGCCTGACGTCCTCACACATAGCGTGATGACGTCAGATAGCCGGGGAACCCCTAGCTGCCTGGAATCCCCTGGTGGAGATAGGGAGTACATTTGAGGGTTCACAGAGATGCTGTAAGGTTGTGTATAGAGATGCTGTGAGGCTGTGTATAGAGATGCTGATGGGGTTCTGTATAGAGATGCTGTGAGGCTGTGTATAGAGATGCTGATGGGGCTGTGTATAGAGATGCTGATGGGGCTGTGTATAGAGATGCTGATGGGGTTGTGTATAGAGATGCTGTGAGGTTGTGTATAGAGATGCTGTGAGGCTGTGTATAGAGATGCTGTGAGGCTGTGTATAGAGATACTGTGTATAGAGATGCTGTGAGGCTGTGTATAGAGATACTGTGTATAGAGATGCTGTGAGGTTGAGTATAGAGATGCTGTGAGGCTGTGTATAGAGATGCTGATGGGGTGTGTATAGAGATGCTGTGAGGTTGTGTATAGAGATGCTGTGAGGCTCTGTATAGAGATGCTGTGTATAGAGATGCTGTGTATAGAGATGCTGTGAGGCTGTGTATAGAGATACTGTGTATAGAGATGCTGTGAGGTTGAGTATAGAGATGCTGTGAGGCTGTGTATAGAAATGCTGGGAGACTGTGTATAGAGATGCTGTGTATAGAGATGCTGATGGGGTTGTGTATAGAGATGCTGTAAGGTTGTGTATAGAGATGCTGTGAGGCTGTGTATAGAGATGCTGATGGGGTTCTGTATAGAGATGCTGTGAGGCTGTGTATAGAGATGCTGATGGGGCTGTGTATAGAGATGCTGATGGGGCTGTGTATAGAGATGCTGATGGGGTTGTGTATAGAGATGCTGTGAGGTTGTGTATAGAGATGCTGTGAGGCTGTGTATAGAGATGCTGTGAGGCTGTGTATAGAGATACTGTGTATAGAGATGCTGTGAGGCTGTGTATAGAGATACTGTGTATAGAGATGCTGTGAGGTTGAGTATAGAGATGCTGTGAGGCTGTGTATAGAGATGCTGATGGGGTTGTGTATAGAGATGCTGTGAGGTTGTGTATAGAGATGCTGTGAGGCTCTGTATAGAGATGCTGTGTATAGAGATGCTGTGTATAGAGATGCTGTGAGGCTGTGTATAGAGATACTGTGTATAGAGATGCTGTGAGGTTGAGTATAGAGATGCTGTGAGGCTGTGTATAGAAATGCTGTGAGACTGTGTATAGAGATGCTGTGTATAGAGATGCTGATGGGGTTGTGTATAGAGATGCTGTGAGGTTGTGTGTAGAGATGCTGTGAGGTTGTGTTTAGAGATGCTGATGGGGTTGTGTATAGAGATGCTGTGAGGTTGTGTATAGAGATGCTGTGAGGTTGTGTATAGAGATGCTGTGAGGCTGTGTATAGAGATGCTGATGGGACTGTGTATAGAGATGCCTTGCGGCGCCGAAGTGCGGCCTAGCTCCGGTGGAGGCCACCATCTTGGATGGCGGCTCCACCCCTGGTCCCCCCTCACTGCCTGACGTCCTCACGCATAGCGTGATGACGTCAGATAGCCGGGAAACCCCTAGCTGCCCGGAATCCCCTGGTGGAGATAGGGGTTCATTTGAATATCTCCAGAACGGTGGCAGCTAGGGGGTCATGGAGGGTGTCAATCGAAAGGCCTGAGCATGGCCTTTCGAATGATATCCAACATGACCAGGTATAAAGTAAAAAAAACTAAAAAAAAATGTGTAAGCTGGGGGAAAATATACCTATGTGTGACCTGGGGCAATATATACCCATGTGTGAGCTGGGGCAATATATACCCATGTGTAAGCTGGGGGCAATATATCCAAGTGTGAGCTGGGGCACTATATCCATGTGAGCTGGGGCAATATATCCATGTGTGAGCTGGGGCAATATATCCATGTGAGCTGGGGCAATATATATCCATGTGTGAGCTGTGGGCAATATATATCCATGTGTGAGCTGGGAGCAATATATCCAGGTGAGCTGGGGGCAATATATATCCATGCGAGCTGGGGGCAATAAATCCATGTGAGCTGGGGCAATAAATCCATGTGAGCTGGGGCAATAAATCCATGTGAGCTGGGTGCAATATAAATCCTTGTGAGCTGGGGCAATATATAAATCCATGTGAGCTCGGGGCAATATATATCCATGTGAGCTGGGGCAATACTATCTTTTTTTATATTGCAGGAAAAAAAAAAGTAAAAATATCGATCTTTTTTTGGGGGTAGGCTCTTCATGGATTCTTGCACCGGGGCCTTCAGGTTTCTAGTTACGCCACTAGTGCGCTCGGTTCTCGCCACATACTGTATCACAGTGCACAGTGCCAAAACCATTGCTGACCCGGTTTGTTATAACATCGATTCTCTCTGTGTATCCCTGCCAGTTGTGTTTCCTTCTATTGCTGCTGGTGTACGTTTGAGCCTGCCACATACTATAACTCAGTCCACAGCAAATACCTAGCCCTGTTGTGTCTTACGTATGGTACTGTCTCCCTGGCCTTTGTGGCTGCTAACAGTATACGGCTAGTGGTTCCGACCATCCTAGGTTCAGAGGTATAGAGGTCTATTATCAGGGATCCTACCAGGTCTGTCCTGGGGAACGTCGCAGCCTGTTTGGGGAGGGGGGGGGGGTAGCACCAATTCTTTAATATGAAATACTGTAATAAATGGATAAAAGGCTGTATGCTGGATAATAGAAACATAGAAAAGTGTCAGCAGATAAGAACCTTTCGGCCCATCTAGTCTGCCCATTACATGGATACTTTACCTGGATTTATCTTTTGTTTAGGATAGCCTTATGCCTACAAGGGGGGTGTTTGTGAGGGTCCTGAGCACGAGCAACAGCACAATGGCCTTGGCTCTACGGTGGGTGCCCGCTCAGGTCTCACAAACAAGGTTTTTAGCTTGCTTGTGCCATTACAGTGATGAATTTTCCATATGCAAATCAGCCTGCTCTCACCCAGAAAGGGTGGCCAGTGCTGATTGCCAAGGACGTCATCCCTGCACGAGAGGTGCAGCAACCCCCGACGATCGCTTCGGCCTTCTTGGCCTCGTCAGGAGGGTATAGCTGACACCCCTCTAGGCACATCAAGCAAGGGGTCCACGTCTGGATGACCCTTTACAATTACAGTGAGAAACAAGGGGGGTGCCTATTCCATCCCTGCTTAAATTCAATTACTGTTTTGGCCTCTACCACTTCTACTGGAAGGCTAATCCATGTATCCACCACCCTCTCAGTAAAATAATGCTTCCTGATGTTACTTTTAAACCTTTGCCCCTCTAATCTAATACTATGTCCTCTTGTTTTGCTACTTTGTTTCCTTTTAAATATACTCCCTTCCTCTACCTTGTGGATTCCCTTTACGTATTTAAATGTTTCTATCATATCTCCTCTGTCTCGTCTTTTTTCCAAGCTGTACATGTTAAGATCATTAACCCTTTGCTGGTAACTTTTCTCCTTCAAGCCATACACCATTTTAGTAGCCCTTCTCTGAACTCTCTCTAAGATGTCTATATCCTTCTGGAGATACGGTCGCCAGTACTGCACACAGTACTCCAAGTGAGGTCTCACCAGTGCTCTGTACAGTGGCATGAGCACTTCCCTTTTCCTACTGCTAATACCTCTCCCTACACAACCAAGCATTCTGCCAGCATTTCCTGCTGCTCTATTACATTGACTACTTACCCTTAGATCCTCTGAAATAATAACCCCTAAATCCTAACCCTCAGATGTTGAGGTTAGGACTGTATCAAATATTCTATATTCAGCCCTTGGGTTTTTACGTCCCAGGTGCATTATCTTGCACTTATCCACATTAAAACTCATTTGCCACAGCTCCGACCATTTTTATAGTTTACCTAAATCATTTGTCATTTGGCTGATCCCTCCAGGAACGTCAACCCTGTTGCAAATCTTTGTGTCATCAGCAAAAAGACATACTTTTCCATTTAATACCTTCTGCAATATCACTAATAAAAATATTAAAGAGAATGGGTCCAATAATCAATTATTTAATCTTGGTTGATCAATTGTTTAATCAATATGTAAAAACATGCATTTTCGTAAGTTACATCCATTATTTATTTTCTATCTTTAGCGAGTTATTATATTTTTAGAAAAAAAAGTCCGCAGAAGGGTTTTTAATGCCTAGGGCAGCCCCGGCCCAGAACACGCCTCTGAATATCACACGAGGCGTACACATGATCTCAGATCCTTGCGCCGTGATCTCGTGAGCTTGCGTCATGATCTTGTGCGCTTGCGCAGGTGGAAGGAAACTAGAACTTTCTAGTGTTCAGTGAGTCATTCATCGGCGGCAAGAGGAGGCGGTGGATCTCACTCCCATCTCCACCACTGGATGTGAGGTACGCCTGGCGTTTTAATGTATTTAATGTATTTTTTTCCTGGTATTGAGTGTTTTTGCATTTGTAAACTTAGTTTATGTACATTTTTGGCAGCTGGTATTTCGTTTATCTCTGACCTGCCCGGGGAATAACAAGTGACCTGGAATCTCCCACAACACATTGCTCATTTTTTACAAAATATAATAAGCCTAGGAGTACAGTAACCGGTCCGACAAGTCCAGCTGAGACTGAAGTGACCGCGTCTTTTTAAGCTTTTACTCCTAAAAAATGCATAGAAGGAATGTGTCAGAAAAGAGAGAATGACACAAAATATAAGGTTAGAAAAGACACAGACTTTTAGATCGTATCATCCCTGAGCGGGAAAGCGCATGAGATCTGTGTCGTCACAAAGTTTTTCTATCTACAGTATTTTTTTTTGTACTCGAGATATTTAACAGATTCGCTAATCCCCTTTGTCGCGACCACGGTAAACGCTGTAGACCCAGAGCGGGAAAATCAAGCAGCCGGTGATCCAGAGCGGGAAACTCAAACGCTGACGTGTCACTGACGAAACTCCACCCTCCTTTGTTTGTGTCTCGCTCTCTGAATCGCCTGTGAATTTCATCATGTTTTGCAACAGTAATTAGTAGCAATTAGCGAATATCCTCATTTCTTTTATACCATGTGTGAGGGTTGTAGAAAATCGGGGGATGTGTTTAACCCTTTCAGCTCCGGATCGTTTCACACTCATGCGCTCAGCTCATTCTAAACATTTCTTTGCTCAAGATAAAATGAAAATCCTGTAATCCAGAACACACAGAAATGTTATCCCATTTTTATTAGGAATTTCTGGATTGTTAATTTTTTTTTGGGATTTTGAGAAGCACCCGCCCTCTGTAAAGGTTGAGTGCTGCCCTCCAGATGTATTCTTTATGAAAAGGGCTGACAACCCTCTGGCAAGTACCCCTCCCCATCACCACTGGTGTATTTTGGCCTAGGCCAACAAGGCCCAGGCCTAGGGCGGCACTTTACAGGGGGCGGCGGCCCGCTGGGTGGCCCCACCCCTAAAAAAAAAAAAGTTTTTTACTTTTGAAAACTATTTTACCAGGAAGCAAACATTGAGATGTCACTAATTTTAAAGTATGTCCTGGGTAGGCAAGGCCTAGGCTTTCACTTTCCAGGGGGCAACAAAAAACCTCACCACTAATTGGGTTACTCACAGAGCACCGAAATGACGCCAACATTTTGGTGTTCTGTAGTTCCCTGCACTTCGGGGAATAAAATTTCCCAACCCTGCAGTGAATTCACCATTCACCGCAGGGTCCCCAAAGTGCATGGAGTCGGCCGCTGTATGCTGCCACCGCAAACCCGTGGCCTGCTGTTTTCAAAGAACTACTGAACGAAAATGTCTGGAATTTACATATAAGATCCTATGATTGATAATAAAAAGTTCTGTTACAGAAAAGTAGAACCGCTAATAAAAAAAAGGGGGGAATTTAGCCCAAAAAATTCTGAAAAATCACTAAAAGGTACAAAAAAAAATCAATAAATAAATAAAGACTTTTTACTGCAGATAAAATAATAAATGGTTTATTAGATATTGCATAAAAACGGGAATATTTTTAACATTGAAACCTATGGGGTTCACCTGAATAAACCTGCTGATTGAAACCACCGAACATAAGGGCATTTCACTGACATTCTCTGCTGTTTGGTGTTCTCTGAATAGATTAACCATTACTTCTCTATGGGGATTTGCAATGCCTTCAAACAGCACCGTACTTGCTGGCAGTTCGCCAACCTTGTGTGTGAGCATATCACCAGAGCAGTGGTGTACTTAGAGGAGTGGCGGAGGGCGGGCCCGCCGAGGTACCAGTGATTATTGGGGTGTCATTAGGGGGTACTAGGAGGTGCCACTGTCACTGTGTGTCAGCTTTGAGCTGTGTTCTCAAACAACGAGCAGCGGAGCATGGCGTTTGCATAAGGAATAAAATCGAATAGAATAAAAATCCCCCTCTCCTCCCTCCATAGCTCCTCCCCTGCCCCGCAGCAGCTCTAGGAGAGGGGAGGGGGATGTGATTTGTGTCCAGAGAGAGAAGATTACAGTAAACGGCAGGTAAAGGGGGGGGGGGTTTCAGAAGAATATGAAGCCCTGTCTGCTTACTGCTGTTTAAAGTGGACCTTTCCTTAACCAGCACTGCAGTGATAAAAATTTGTCATTGAGCTGCCTGGCTCCTGGTGAGGCTGCTTGTGTGCAGGTCACACTCGGTCCGGCCAGTCAGGTGGTACTGAGTCTCAGTACCACCTGACTGGCTGAACCATGTGACACGCATGCACGCAGCTGCCCGCCCTTTCGTTAACATGGACTGTCACTCTATTCTGGACTGAACACCCACCGGGAAGGGAATCAAAGCCACGGTGCACCCTCTGGCAGTGGCACCCCACTGCTGACAAGATGGCTCCACGCACAGGCACAGCCGTGATCCTAATGTGCCCTGGAGGGACCTCCTGCTGAGTCTGTACACAGTCCCTGCTGACTCTGCACACAGCCCTAACGCGGACAGAGGCCGGTAAATGTAGAATAAATAATTGCTGTGTGCTCATACACACTCGGTTTGCTGGGAGTTTTATTGCAGTGGATTCTGATGCACTCATACACACCACACATTGCATTGCTGGGAGTTTTATTGCAGTGGATTCTGATGCACTCATACACACCGCACATTGCATTGCTGGAGTTTTATTGCTGTGGATTCTGATACGTGGACACACACCACACATTGAATTGCTGGGAGTTTTATTGCAGTGGATTCTGATGCACTCATACACACCGCACATTGCATTGCTGGGAGTTTTATGCTGTGGATTCTGATACGCTGACACACACCACACATTGCATTGCTGTGAGTTTTATTGCTGTGAATTCTGATGCACTCATACACACCGCACATTGCATTGCTGGGAGTTTTATTGCTGTGGATTCTGTGATACACACTGCATATTACTGTGAGTTTTATTGCCCTGGAGCTCTGGGATACGCTCATACACACTGCACATTTCTGTGGGTTTTATTGCTTTGCAGCTCTGATATGCTCATACACAGTGCCCATTTCTGTGGGTTTTATTGCTATGCAGCTCTGTGATGCGCTCATATGCAGTGCACGTTTCTGTGGATTTTATTGTTCCACCAATTAGAGCGGCTGTGATCCCGTTTACTTGACATGCGTGGCTGTTCTTTGTAAAAATACTTGAATTTAAACATTTCATAATTTTCTTTATCTCAATAGATACATTTGAAATGATATACAAAATATACAAGTAGGCACTTGGTATCCACTTTTAATATAAAGAGAGGAAAAGGCGGAGCTCTAAGAGGAAAAGGTGGAGCTTAAAGAGGAAGGGTGGGGATTAACCAGGAAGAGGTGTGTCCTTGACAGGAAGGGGTGCGTCAAATTTAAATTAGGGGGTGCACGAGTTTAGTCAGGCCTAGGGCAGCACAAAACCTAAATACACCACTGCCCGTCACAGGTGTTTCATTTTCAGGGGGCTCAGAATTAGGGATGAGCCGAACACCCCCGAGTTTGGTTCGCATTCGAACTCGAACTTTTCAAAAGTTCGAATTCGAACTTGAACACGAACTCAATACAAGTCAATGGAACTCAAAGTTCGGTTTTTAGAGTGCCCTCCAAGAGGGTATATATGCTAGATATTTGCCATAAAAGGTGTATGGGGGTCTGGGTAGTGCCCTGGGGGACAGGAAACAAGGACAAAAACTTTTTAAAAAACTTTTTAAAGGGACAGTGAGTTTTCCATAAAATAAGGGTTAAAAATAAAAACAAAAAATTCCTTCAAATATCGTGCCTAGGAGGTCCCCATAACCTGCCCGTGAAGTGGCGGATTTCTAGGATGTATAGAAACATTTAAAAACAATGTCCGGGTCCGGGTAGTGCCCTGGGGGACAGGAAACAATGACAAAAAGTTTTAAAAAATATATGTTTTTAACCCCTTCACTGCTGACACGTCCTCAGTTACTCCCGCTGTATGCTGAGGAGGACGTGTCCCACACGTCATCAGCTTTGTGGGACCCCCGGCGGAGATACTCACCTCTCTGTCCGGGGTCCCGCGGCGTTCTGACTTCAGCGTCCTCAGATGCTGAAGTCAAGCTCCTACCGGCGTAAATGACGTCATCGCGCCATGCGTGTTTAACCCTTTCGCTGCTGAGGCTTTTCCCGCCCCTGTGCTGAGGTCATTTTTACCGGTTTTGCTCATCATGTTTAAACGTGTTTTGAAGGCTTATTTTAGTATATGACCCAGACATATTATATATCGTTCTTTCCGCCAGACTCGGTAGATTCATAATATGTCATTATTATATGTATACGTTATGTCATGTCTGTATATTATAACAAAAAATGCAATAAAATATGTATTTTCAATAATTTACAATGTGTAAAGTGTTTTTTTTCACATTTTAACATGCGAGCAATTGCGGTTATATTTTGTATGGGGTGCGCTTGTTAAAAAAATTAGAGATGGGGTCTCGTTACATTTTTTTTGGGGAAAATTACACTATTTTTAACAAACGCACCGCATACAAAAATCGTTAGTGCAGCATCATTGTTCACATTATAATTGAAATGGGAACAATATTGCTGCATTAACAAACCAAAAAAAATAAAAAAAAGTGTTTATTTTTTTTTTTATAATTTTCTTTTTTCATTTTTTTTTATTTTTATTTTTAATTTTTTTTTTTTGACAAAATTTTTCACAGTAGTGTTTGGTATCGTTGGAACGGCCATGCTCTGGCCGATCCAACCATACCAAACTTTAACCCCTAGCTGCCACGGATCGGGAGATAGGGAGTTAATTGGAACTCCCTATCTCCACCGTTGGTGGCAGTTAGGGGTTAAGTCCAGGACTGGCGTCATCGTGCTACGCACGATGACGCCAGTCCTCAGGGGGAGTTACCGGAGGCTTGGCCGACATCCAAGATGTCGGCCAGCTCCGGGAAAGGATCGCGAACCGGCGCTTTTCAGCGCCGATTCGCGATCCAGCTCCCCAGGGGTTAATGCCAGGCACCATTTGGAAGGGCAGGCTGTGCCCTTCCAAATGATGCCTGGGTTAACCCCCGAAGGACCTCCTCCCCTCCCTTTCAGGCGCCTCCTCCGCACATGCGGGGGGGGGCGCCTGAATTAGGTGTCATCGCGCTGCCACGATGACACCTAATTCCGGCGGCTGCGGTCCCGGATGCTGGGCTGAGATCGAGGATGTCAGCCCGCACCGGGGGGGCCAGCGATCGGCCGGAACCCGGCCGAACGCTGACCCCAATGGGAGGACGCGCTCAGCGCGTCTGTCCTCCGCATACCAGCGGGAATGCTGAGGACGCGCTGAGCGCGTCCTCAGCATTGAAGTGGTTAAAGTGTTAAAATGTATTAAAACCTTTAAAGCCTTAGCTTCTGTTAAAGTCTTTACATGTATGAGTTGATGTGCTCTCCTTCTGGATTGTTATATATATATATATATATATATTATATATATAACACTGAATTTGAAATTAGAAATTTATTTTAAAAAAGTGCATACATTATTGTCTCAATTACATCGTACTTTATATCTGTAATAAAAATCAAGTTATATGATAAATGCATTTTTTTAAATTATTAACATATATCTGCATGCTCAGATTTATCGCTACGTTTATTGCGTTGTTTTGTGGTTTATTAACTTTTTTTTTCCATCTTTTCCCTTTTCTTTAGCAAACCTGGTTCCTGTTGTGTAGACAAAGCTGGACCATCATCATCTGCCGTTTCACATATTGCTGTGTTTGGATCCTAGGTAGGTATTAGACGATTAATTATTAATATGCTGCAACATCCGTTAATTAAGTTTCAAAATATTGAAAGTTTGCACATAATATTAAAGTGTAGTGTTAAATAAATAAATAAAGAATAATAATAAAATCAACATTAATACCTTGGGTGGGATTCATTACGCATCAATAATGACTCTGCCTGATATCAACAGGAAGCATCCAGTCGTATTCACAGAGCACTTGGATCAGTGAGACGTTTCGGCCTGGAAAGTCAGGATCTGACCAGACACAGAGCTAAGATCATGTAACATCACGGGAAATGCCATGGACTGTATGTTACAGGACCTTTCCGAAAAATCCTGGCACATCAAGTTGTCATAAGGGGGACCTCCAACCACCCTATGCCAACCCTAGTGAATGGTTAATCTGGAGTGTCAGGTGGTTGCAACACAGTTTACCCCCTCCCCATCCAAAAACACATGGGTCCAAAAGGAGTTAATGATATAGGGGGGGGCCAGGTGCCCCCATGCCTGATTACCCTCTGAGAAAAATAATACTCCCCCCACATATTTGATTGGCACCAATAAAATTAAGAACCTTTTAAGGATCCCGTTTATTCATCATCATCTGAGTAGACAGAGAGTAACAACGTGCTGCAAAAATGATTGTGTCTCAAAATCATGATCATTTGAACTGCGGCATTGACCAATGACATAAAATAGATTATAAAATAGTGCAAAAATACTACTTATTCTGCAGCAGAACAAGCGCAATTCAGGGATCGCTTATTGAGGGCCATCGACACTTCTAAGTCACAGGTAACCTGAGCGATGGGCCACGTCATCAACAGATGCTCCACATCAAAGGAAATATTGTTGTTAGGGATGTTCTGGTCAGAGTTTGAGCCCCCGATCTGATCAAGGTCGTGCAGTATTTGGGATCAGTTGATACCGAATTCCAATCCGATACTGAACACCACTTGGCTGAATCCACAGCACCATATTGAAATGGAAAACCAGAACCTCTCGATTGACTCACAGCACCTTCCCGACTTCCCCTACGATCCACAAGCAGGCAGGGAAGACGTCACAAGTCAATGCAGAGGCTCCAGGATTCCAAATGTGTGGCAGGGTCCCTTGAATATGTAGGACTCAGGGGAAAGATTGACTTGATAAATCCCCATAAATTGCCAAAATCGAGTTCCAATTCTAATCCTTGGAATCGAATTGGGAAATCCCTAATTGTTATAATTCAATTAATATCAATAAAAATTTTCAATAAATAACAAGCCAGACCAAATACAGAAAAGTAAATGGATCCACCAGGGCTAACGTTAACACTCACACAGGTAAGCGCCAACGTTATCATCAGGATTGTAATAGTTCCCTCGATACATCACAATCAATCTTTATTGTATTACACTTTCTCTATTTTTATCCAAAACAAACATATAAGTCAAATGACAGGATCCCTGACTTATACCTGCCCAATAGGTTCTCAGGTCTCAGTAACCTAAAATAAGCCTAAAAATTACCTTAGGCTGGATATAGTGGTTACAATCATTTGTGGCCAGAATAACAAAACAAGGTGACATCAGGTCACAAAGGTCAGTCTGAAAGTGCAGGTGTAATGTAGACAACTGCTAAAAGCAACACAATAACATGCGCAACGCGTTTCACCCCTCATAACACGACGGCTTCATCAGGAGCTGAGGAGCAGGGTCCCTCCAGTACCTCCTTTTATAGTGGTCAAAAAGTACACAATTGATATCACCTGTAGGGGGAACGGTTTCTGTTTCACAGAGCGTCTTCCTTGGTGACCCCTTCAGCCGGTCGCACTGACACAGCAATTCTATTCACTTCATTATACATGTGCGCACATTTAGTCTTCCGGGGACGTGACAGAGATACTCAGTAACGTGTGTAAGCATGTCCAAGCTCCAAGTATCGCAAGCACATGTGCATACACGTCTTCTGGATCTCTATGGGCTTTTAAGATCTATTATATAACACTTAATACGAAAGCACACCTGCATATCTCTATACCCCTATGGCCACAAGTTGTTCTAAAGTTGATACACAAGTGTCGCTTTAGAGCGTCCTCAAGTTGTTTCATCCTGTCCTCCCTCTGTGCGGGCAGGATGAGTTCTGCAAATTTACCCTTGTATCGTGGATCAAGAAGGCTTGCCAACCAGTAATAATCCCTCTTGATAGCACGAATCCTGGGGTCCTTTACCAGGCTTTGCAGGATAAAGTAGCCCATGCAGCATAGGTTGGAGGTGGCATTAGCTTCCGACTCTTCCTGGTCAATGAGGATGACCCCATCGTGCACTTCCTCCTCCCAGCACGTACTAGTCCTTGGGTTTCTGGGCACACAAAACCCTCCCTTGAGGAATCCCCACCTTCAATGCCCACTACTTAAATATTCCTCCTCCTCCTCATCCTCATTGTGTCTGATCTGAGGACCCGCAGGAATGCTGTCTGTGTAAAGACTGGGGCCTTGAGAGCTAGGGAAGGCCTCCTCTTCCTTCCACTGCTATGCCTCTAGTGCCACATCTATAATTCCCTGCAGAGTGTGCTCCAGCTGGAACACTAAAGGAATTGTGTCACTGATGCATGCACTGTCCCTGCTCACCATCCTCGTTGCCTCCTCAAATGGTGACAGTACAGTGCATGCATCCTTGATCATCAGCCACTGCAGGGGGAGGGAACAAGTTGACCTGACCCTGTCCTTGTGCCATACTCACACAGGTACTCATTGATGGCCCTCTGCTGCTTGTGCAGACACCGCAGCATTGCTATTGTCGAGTTCCACCTGGTGGGCATGTCACAGATCAGACGGTTTGTGGGAAAGTGGAATTATCTTTGAATTTCTGCCAGGTGACCACTTGCTGGGAATGACCATCTGAAGTGGCTGCAGACTTTTCTGGCCTGGCTGAGAAGCTCTGCCAGCCAGGGGTACCTGGTTAGGAAACGCTGTACCACCAGATTTAGGACGTGTGCTAGGCATGGTACATGCGTCAACTTACCCTGGCATAGGGCAGAGAGAAGGTTGCTGCCATTATCACAGACGATCATTCCCAGCTGAAGCTGGCATGGTGTTAACCATCTCTGCACCTGCCCTGCAGAGCATGACAGAATTTCTGGCCCGTGTGACTCCTGTCCCCTAAACAAACCAGCTGAAGCACAGTATGGCATTGTTTTGCTTGAGCCATTGCGTAGCCCCTGCCACGCATCGGTTTAACTGCCACTTCGCCAGAGACAGAGAAGGAGGAGGAGGAGGAAGAGGTGGTAGAGCAGACAGACCTCATACAAGCAGCTTTCTGGAGGCATGGTGGATGAACAAGCTCCAGCACAGAGTCCCGTCTTGGATCCCTCCCAGCTGCAATCAGAGTTACCCAGTGTGCCGTGAAGGAAATGTAACAGCCCTGTCCATGCTTGCTGGACCATGTGTCTAAAGTCACATGCACCTTGCTGCTGACTGCCTTTCCCAATGACTCCATAACATTGTGTTCCACGTGCTGGTATAGTGCTGGAATGGCCTTCCGTGAAAAGAAATGGCGTTTTGGAACCTGCCACTGTGGTACAGCACATTCAGCAAATCCACAGAAGGAAGCAGAGTCCACCAGCTGGAAAGGCAGCAGCTGTAATGCGAGTAATTTTGCTAAACTGGCATTTAGATGCCGTGCTTGGGGATGGTTGGGACTATATTTTTTCTTACGCTGCAGCAGCTGGGGCGACGTAATCTGACTGCATAAATCTTCAGCAAATGGGAGGCTGTCACATTGTGAGGAATGACCTGGTACACCCATTACTGTAGCATCATCCCTGTCAGTGGAGGTTGTAGGCAATGACATGGCAGGACATATAGTGGGGGTAGAGACAGATGAGGAGGACCTATGCAAAGTGTTGTGCCAACAGGATGCATGGCAGGTGGTCATATGTCACCTCAAGCACGTAGTACCCAAGCGTAGGATGTCTTTTCCACACTTGATCCTCATCTGACATAGGTTACAAATAGCAACGGTGCGTTCTGTTGCACATTTCTTAAAGAACTTCCAGACAGCAGACTTCCTGCACATGTGCTTTGAGACAGCAGGGCTCTGCACCTGAGCAGCTGTGACTTCTGATGCCTTGGACTGGCTACGGTTGGTCATAAAAGATGTTGTGCCTCATGTTTGTTGTGCCTCCTCCTCACTAGGGATGAGCTGTTCGGTTCGATCTGTTCGGAGTTCACATTGAACATCGGCCGTTCGACAGTTCGCGAACCTCGAAAACTGGAGATATGCAGAACTCTGATTCAACTGTGTTATCTAGATTAAAGATTTCCAGAACTCTGGTATAACTCAGTGAGACACCCTGACAGCTGGCAGCCAGTGACAAGACACAGATTACAATTCCCAGAAACCTCCTATAAATCAGTGAGACCCCCTGATGGGTGGCAGTGATAAGACACAGATTAAAATTTGCAGAAATCTGATAGAAGTATGTTGGACCCCCTGATAGCTGGCAGTGAGAAGACATAAATTACAACAATTCCCAGATATCTTGTAGAAGTGAGACCCCCCAATAGCTGCTGGCAGTGAGAACACACTAACAGAACAATCTCCTCTCGAAAAACACGTGCTGGGGATGCGAGGGACGCCTTATATAGTGTGCTGAGGGACTTAGCTCTGTGAGCCCATGATTGGGCAAAATTTGCCCATAGTCTTGCACCTGTCTTGCACCTGACCTGTGGTCGGGTGCAAGGCTGTAGCCAATTACAAGCTTCAGGCCAGTGGAAAAGTGCATTGTGGTCCATTGTGGTGCATTGTGGGCGAACATGCGGCGAACAAGCGGAAATGTTCGCGAACAGCTGAACGGCCGATGCTCGATGCGAACTCTGAACAGATCGAACCGAACAGCTCATCCCTACTCCTCACAGTAATTGCACACTTATTAAAAGACACTCAATTGATCAATTAATGCCCATCCAACATTAAAACTATAGCTTGATTTATATAAATGGGGCAATATAAATCCTTCATTGAGGCAGCCTGGGGACAATGTATTCAATTTATATATCCAGAATGCTTCTCGCTGACGCAGTTTGATGTCAATATTGCCGCGTCTCGGTCCAGATCTAACCTGCTCTATACCTGCAAATTTTAGGACATCTATAGAGCCTGCATGGTACTGTCTAAGGTGTCGCACAATAGGAGTATCCTTCTGATAATTGATCGCATGAAGGTGTTCCATTATACGCACTCTAAGGGGTCTGATGGTCTAACCAACATATTTTCTACTACATTTCATACAATCTGATACACGACTCCCCTCCAGTTACAATTAAAGAACTTTATGACTTCAAATGTCCAAGAGTCGTTACATTAGAGATCTGTCTAGAGTCCTTCAGGACATGGGAGCATACGTTGCATCTCCCTCATTTATAAGTTCCTTTAAAAAGGTACGACAGGCAATCACTTGATGGTTTATGGATATTTTGAAAGTGGCTGTGTATGAGTTTATCGCCGATGTTAGTATATCTACGAGCAGTCATCGATGGTTTATTTGGTAACACAGGCTGAAGGTGAGAATCTTGGGTGAGGAGCGGCCAGAATCTTTCACAGATCTTTATAAGTTCGGACAACCCCTTATCAAAATTGCCAATTAGTCTGATTGTCTTTTGAGGGTCCCTGTGGGTATCATCAAGCAGGAGATCTCTATATGTAAGTAAAGCCGGTTGACAGGCCTTTTTGAGTATCCGATTTGGATACCCTCTTTCTTTAAAATGTCTCCGTAGTTGTTGGGCCTTGATTTTAAACTCCGTTTCAGTACTACAGGTACAATGTACTCTTAGATATTGACCTACAGGGATCCCTCTTTTTAAATGATGGCAGGTGGTAACTCGAGCAAGATAATAAATTATTAGTGGCCTTCAGTTTACGAAACAATGTCGATCAAAGTGCTCCTTGTTCAGTCGTTACGTTACTATCAAGGAAATTAATCTCCTTCGTCTGAACTTCAAATGTAAACTTCAAATTCGATTGCTTACAGTTCAGGTCTTGCACGAATGCCTCAAAGTCTAGTACTGTGGAATTCCAGATAATCAAAACATCATCAATGTATCTCTTCCACCAAGAGATACACTGAATATACTTCGCCATTGGTCGACCGAAAACAATAGTCTCCTCCCACAAGCCCAAAATGAGGTTGGCGTATGAGGGTGCACACAGAGATCTCATTGAAGTCCCAACACATTGGTGGTAGAACTTCCCATCGAACATAAAACAGTTGTGGGACAAGACAAATCTTAACAGACATACTACAAAGTCCGTATGTGCTTTGTATTCATTCTGACGCCTCCCCAAGAAAAATGTCTGCATGCTCAGATTTATCGCTACGTTTATTGCCTTGTTTTGTGGTTTATTAACTTTTTTTTACATCTTTTCCCTTTTCTTTAGCAAACCTGGTTCCTGTTGTTTAGAGAAAGCTGGACCATCATCATCTCCCGTTTCACATATTGCTGTGTTTGGATCCTAGGTAGGTATTAGACGATTAATTATTAATATGCTGCAACATCCCTTAATTAAGCTTCAAAATATTGAAAGTTTGCAAATATTATTAAAGTGTAGTGTTAAATAAATAAATAAAGACTAGTAATAAAATTAACTCTGGGTGGGATTCATTACGCATCAATAATGGCTCCGCCTGATATCGACAGGAAGCATCCAGTCGTATTCACAGAGCACTTGGATCAGTGAGTCGTTCCGGCCTGGAAAGTCAGGATCTGACCAGACACAGAGTTAGGATCATGTAACATCACGGGAAATGCCATGGACCTTTCCGAAAAATCCTGGCGCATCTTTTAAAATTATCAACATATGTCTGCATGCTCAGATTTATCGCTACGTTTATTGCCATGTTTTGTGGTTTATTAACTTTTTTTTTACATCTTTTCCCTTTTCTTTAGCAAACCTGGTTCCTGTTGTTTAGAGAAAGCTGGACCATCATCATCTCTCGTTTCACATATTGCTGTGTTTGGATCCTAGGTAGGTATTAGACGATTAATTATTAATATGCTGCAACATCCCTTAATTAAGCTTCAAAATATTGAAAGTTTGCACATAATATTAAAGTGTAGTGTTAAATAAATAAATAAAGAATAATAATAAAATCAACATTAATACCTTGGGTGGGATTCATTACGCATCAATAATGACTCCGCCTGATATCAACAGGAAGCATCCAGTCGTATTCACAGAGCACTTGGATCAGTGAGACGTTCCGGCCTGGAAAGTCGTGATCTGCCCAGACACAGAGCTAGGATCATGTAACATCACGGGAAATGCCATGGACTGTATGTTACAGGACCTTTCCGAAAAATCCTGGCACATCAAGTTGTCATAAGGGAGACCTCCAACCGCCCTATGCCAACCCTAGTGAATTGTTAATATGGAGTGTCAGGTGGTTGCAACACAGTTTTCCCCCTCCCCATCCAAAAACACATGGGTCTAAAGGAGTTAATGATATAGGGGGGGCCAGGTGCCCCCATGCCCGATTAACCTCTGTGGGGGTATAGCTCAAACGGAGGTTACCTTTGCTGGGAAAAAGGTAGTCCAGACGTAAAAGTTCCTTTAAATCTGTCCAGCAGACAGTATTTATTTAAAAGGTTGCAATAAAACAGAAATGAAAACCGAAAATAAACCCTTGCCGCTCAGGCTCTTACTAAACCGTTAGATTCCCTATCTAACAAAGCATCCTGACGTATTCACAAAGCACTCAGATCACGCTGTGCTGCACAGTGATCCAAGTGCCTCGCAGTGTGGCATTTCGACATGGACAGCTGGGATATGCCCATATGAAAGGCCGAGGTTACGTCACATTGCAGGAAATTCCATGGCTGTGAGGTTATGCAAGCTGGTTTAAAAAATCCAGTTGATGCCCCGCCATGCAATCCCTAAACTGGTGACTAAAGGGTTAATATGGAAAAAGGACACAGTACACCTGCTCCCCATCCAAAAACCTATGGACCCTAAAGCAGTTAATAACATAGGTGACCCCTCCCTAAAATTAAATTAAACTCATAAAAAACAAATACAACACTCCCTTAACCCCATAATAGGCACAGGCCTTACCCCGAACTCCCCAATTACCACAAATTTAGTGCTAAATTGTCCAACCTTAAATAAACCCCTAAACCCCCTAAAATTAAATAAGATTATATTTAAACATAATTAAATATCAGCCAATGAGAGAGCCCCAAAGAACCTTCTGTGGTTGGTCAAGCTGGATACACTTGGCCAAACTATCGGCTTGATTTGATATGGTCGAAGTCGGAAAACATGACCTTTCTCGGACGGTTTTCTGTTTGAGAGATTCAAATGTGTGTTTACCTCCCTTTCGATTTCAGGTAAAGTTTTGGACCGGATATCAGCTCTCACAGATACTTTAGCGATTCAGTTTGAATTTATCGGTATTGTGGATTTTCAGGCAGAAAAATAGAGAGAATACATCTTAAATCTTTTTTAAACTTCACATTTTTTTAATAGTCAGGTTTTAAGGCAAAAATCGGCGTGATTTTGGCAGAAAATTTGCTTTTTGGCATTTTACTGACTTCCTTTATTTGGACCGGTGGAATTTTTTAAATTTGTGCTCCAGACAAATTTTTTCCACTGAATCAGCCGACTTTTAAAGAACAATATAGGCTGAAGGCAGACAATGTTTTTTTTGAACAAAGAAAAAAAAGGCCGAAAAGATTAAATTGTGTCTTTTGTTAGAAATTGAGAGGCGAGTCATAGTTGGAGCTTTCTCATTGGCTGGTAGAAATATTTAACAAAGAATGATGCTGGGTTACATTCCTTGATAACAGTTTGAAGAAAATGTGAGGGTCGGCACTTCCTTCCAATTCCCTCCAAAAAATAATAAAAAAAAAATACAATTTTTAGTGCAGACAATATGGATAGAATTATGTGGGGTGAATGTGTATATAGGATACCACTCACATGGTAGGGAGCCCCTTATTAGTCGGCTCAAGGTATTGCACGTGTGGTCCGTAGAGGCGGCCTTCCCTTCTTGTGTTTCTCAGAAAGATGTCTCTATGCGTCCATATGTCCCTCCAAAGAAAATACTGGGAATGTGTATATACCAACATCTCTAAAGTAAAAACCAAAGAGGTACTGTCATTCTGGGGTGTCTTGAGCCAGACACTAGGAGGTGTAAGCAGCCAGTGATATAAGGGAGCACTGGATCTCCCTTGTTCTCCTGTTTGGATCAAATATTTACACAGCAGGCAGTGATAAAATTAAAATAATTTATTGAATAACATTGGTAAAGTGTTAAATATTGCTAATCAAAACTCGTTTCACTACTGTAATGTAGCTTCCTCAGTTGATATAAATGCTGTACATTTATAGATGGCGCCGCATACACTATTTCTCTCTCTAGTTACATTCCTTGTTAAATACATGAGGGCTACTAGGGTTCATTCAGGATGATGATCCTGGTCTGGAAGGTCTTCCAGGAGGTCACTGACTGCTAGATGGTAAGCGCCACCTACACTAGGGCTTTTATTTAATTTTAGGGGGTTTAGTTAAAGAATTTAACTTACACGTTACACATAGAGTTAAGGGGGTGGATGCATTTTTCTATCATGTAAATTCACTGTTAATAATGTAATCATGTGTATATATACATTTATCAGTAAATATAGGGTTAATGCAGTGAGGGTTCTAGTTGGTGTTAAGTTAGTGTTAGTTGTGTGTGTGTGTTTATATATAAACACACACATATACATGTGTACAGGGATGTACAGATGATATATAGTGACTGGTCAGTGAGAATTCATTCTAGTCACTAAAGTTTACATCAGACAAACGGTGGTGCTTTTTACTTGCCGAGGCCTCGTATTTCAGAATTTATTTGTCCACCTGCATTATTTTAAAAACAAAACAAAGTACTGCGTGTGTTTCCAAATGGGATTGGGGCACATTAGCGCTGTCTTTGTGATGGTCTATCAGATGTAATCACGTGGTCGTGAGTGTGCGTGCACAGCCTGTGACGGGAAGCCGCCTCTTCCCATCCGTCCTGACTCTCCAGACACCCCCTTACCAGGATCAGCCTGGCCTCTGAGTTGCTCGGAACTCAGTGCCTCGAGCAGCCTGATCCACAGCTTCAGACCCGCTTGTTCTGAACTCCTGCCTTGGAGCCTCTTTGCATTTCCAGAATGCCGCGCTGTGCCTTCTGAGAGTGATTATAGCTGTAGCGTAGCTGAAAGAAACACCAGGCAGGCTGTATGTTCATTACAGGATACACACTGGCCATTTCACATGGCCTGCTTTTATTTGGTTCAGAATCAGATAACAACAGTTAACATTCCCGCCCCCCAGACATTATGGCACCGTCATTCAGCAGTTCCCCATCAGGTCCTCTCAGAGTGCAAGCTCTTGAGCAGGGGCTTCTCTGGTACTGTTGTTCTATGTGTTTAACGTGCATGTATATTGGTTATCCTGTCTTTCCCATTGTACAGCGCTACGGTACTTGGTGGTGCCTTATAGTTAACTGTAACTGCAGTCATACAGAGCACAGGTCCTTGTTTCGGGGGGAATCCAGGGGAGCAGCGGCGATCCAGGGGTACCTTTGATAGCTCGTGTCCCTAGGGTGTCACAGTCCAAAAAGCGCCCAGATCTGGGGGTAGGGGCACGAATGGCAGCATATAGTAGATATCCCCCTTGGATGCCGCATGGTCAGGGCTGCTTAAGCTCCTGGGGTCAAGAAAGTCTCAGCAACGTGGATTCCCAATGGAGCTCCCTCCTGAAAATCACCACAACGGTAGCTCGGATTAGGATCACCCCACCTTTGAAAAATCACCCCGCTGGAGCAATTACTTTTCCTTGGCACAGATGTTTAAAGTTTCTGCAGATGGCCCCATTACAGACAATGAGGTGCTTTCCAGGAATGGGATTGGTTGGCCCTTCTAGTTCCTTGGATTGTGATTGGCTGGGGTCTCAAACCCTGCTCATGCTTCCAAACCCAGGCTAACCCTGGAGTCGGATAACACAGGGAGCATAAGGTTTAAAAACATTTTGATTACATGCTGATAGGGGGGGGGGTCACAAAAACACCACTTTAAAACACTAACAGACAAGTAGCTTAACTGAGGGGAATAGCAGAGGAGTGAGGGTTTAACCTCCCTGGCGGTATTCCCGAGTGTAACTCGGGGTTAAATTTCGCTACTGCGAACGGTAACCCCGAGCCACACTCGCGCTGGATGTTTACTCACCTCCTCCTGGCTCCCTCGCTGTCCCCGCAGTGTGATCGCAGCGAGCTGCTTCCTGGATGGCTCCCTGCGAGTCACATGATGCAGAGGGGCTGGACCGCAGCAAATTTCATTCACAAAACTCACTGAATACATATGGAAATGTTTATGAATGGCCACTAGGTGGCAGTACAGGATAAGCAATAGACCATACATCGTCTCACCCTTGTTCTCAGACAGATTTCAGCGTTTTTTGTTGTATTTTATTGAATATCATTTATTTGCATTATTTTGGATAATTATTTTTGGGATAATAAATTATTATTTCGTGTTTCAAACTTTATCGGACTCCGTGTATTTACTATTTTTTTAAATTAATTAATTAATTAATTTATAAAGGATTTTACCAGTAAGAACTCTTGATTGCACGGATTTCAGTGCGTGATTCCTAATTAATACAGGCTAACTATGTACAAAAACAAGTTTCCTTTAAAAAAAAATTGAGTCGCTTTTAGACACAAAATTTTGAAAAAATTAGACCGCCAGGGAGGTTAATACAGTCCAGTCTCTGAGCAAGGGGTTCCGCGACAACAATACATTTAAAACCACACAATATAAATGGACATAAGGTCTTTCCCAAAGCAACGGTCTATGTCTTTTGGGGTTTTCGCCATGGGAAATAAAAGTCTTGGGGTTTGACGCAGGGAGCGCAATGTCAGTCTCATGACACAGCCCCTCTAACCTTACATTTTATTACCGCACAGTTTTCTCTTCTTTTTTCTCTGTTTAACTTCCATGATTAGTTACTCTTCATTCTGCACCATGAATGCCTCTTCCCCTCTTACTTTATCATCACCCTCACATTGCACATTCCCCCTCTGTCACATACACCTGTTTTTAGAATACACTATAAATCCCTGAATCGTGTATGTTGTATAAGTGGGGCACTGCCAGCAAATGTTGATTTTATTAGACTTGACGAGAAGAAGATGTAAATGTTTTCTTTATTTTTTCTCCAAAGGACTATGGCCGGAATAAATCATTTACATTATTCGAGCAATTGGCGGCAGGAGCGGTATCCCGGCTTTGAAGAAGGTTTTCTCTTCAGTGATTCTCAACCGGATGATGAAAAAATCTATGGCATGTACTACAGCACAAACGTCTCAGCTGCCTATCAAATCATAGAGAACGGATTTCAGCAATCAGACGGCATATTGGGGAGAGGGGTTTATGTCGACAGATTTCCAAAAAGAGGTTGTTGGTGCCACTGCCACTGGCCCCAGTGTGACGAAATAAATCAGGTTATTTTCAAAGTCAGAGTGAATGTAGGAAAAGTTATAAAGGTAGATCGGCAGGATAAGCAGAATAGCTGGCGTGACTCTCGTATTTTTGATTTGGCCTGGATGCCACCAAACAGGGACGAGGGGTTAAGTGACTTAGAGAGGAGAGAGTCGGTGGTGAATTGTGTTTTGGATCCTGAAATGATCAGAGTAGTAGAGGTAGTAAGAGCTCCACAGGATTCTCTCTCTGATCTCGAGGATAGGATTTTGAAGATCACAGTGAAGCACAGTAAGGATTTGGATTGGGCTTTCGAGATACATCCAGGCATTTATCCTCCTGGACAAGGCTTTCTTGCCACCGAAGTAAATAACATTAGATACAATAGATAATTAAATGTAAGCGACACACTCAAGAGCACAAAAACATCAGTGCAGTTTTCAAATATAAAAGTGAAATAAATCACACCAGTGCAAGTGACTCAATGATCTTGATGAGTTTTTAAAACTATAAATTAAAAAAAAAAATATATATATATATATATATATAAATAAACATAATGCTATAAAATGCTGTGCTCCTAAAAAAATAACTTTTTGGATGTGTTCTTGTGAAAAATTTGGGCAAAACTAGCAAGTCATAAAATTACGTCTGTGAGGGAATCTGTATACCTATATCTTCAAATCAAGGAAACAATAGTACTGAGGGTGAAAAAAATACATCTCTTCCACATGTGCTAAAAGTCAGCAAAGCATAAGGAGAGGAGCAACCTGCACTGGTGTGATTTATTTCCCTCTTATATTTGAAAACCGCACTGATGTTTTTGCGCTCTTGAGTGTGTCGCTTACGTTTAGTATCTATTTTCCTGACAGAGTTTTTTTGGGGATTAACGGTGTCACCGCACTTATTTATAGAGCAGCACTGTATCAGTAATTATAGCACTTCCTACTTTGAGAGCTCTGCAATATAGAGTTTTGCCATTTGTTCTTCTGTGGTTAATCATAAGTAATTGCTGTTCTGTGTCTTTGTTACAATCGATGGTTTTGAAATAAATAAAGCAGATTCGCTAGTACCAATATAATAAAAAAAAAAACGAGGTTCTGATTTTTTAAAATTCTTTTTAAGAAAATTTAGGCCCCTATTACATTCTTTGCGTAATTTCCAGCGTTATCGCGCGAACATTAACGTGGTATACTGATCCGAACGCATTTTGTCATCCGTCAGAAAACAACGTTTGTAAAAACGACATGCAAAATGAAGTGTAATACGCGCGCAGTAACGTTGTGTACGTAAATCTGTGTGCGGACTGTTTTTTTTGCGCGATTCAGCCAATCAGAATTAAGAACCTTAATTGACATCAATTTACCTTAATTGACTCGCTTACGTTTTTGCGCCTGTCAAAGTAAATCTGAGTATACATGCTGCAGCAATAAAAAAAATATGCACGAATTCACAATTTCTTTGTTTGGGTATGTGTAGAATGTGTAACTATACTGTCGTTTTTGTGTTTTTTCGTGCTGGTGTTTTTCGTTTCAGGCCAGAACGTTCTGATTTGCAGTTACCAAAAGCTTTTCAAAGACGTTAAAATTATGTGCACAAACGTCGTTCGTAAAAAAATGCGCATCGATTGAAATACCATCCGCGTACCAGCGCACGAACAAATTTGCGCTCACAATGTTAAGTATAGGACGCGCACAGTTCATCACGCTCGCGCAGGTCCATCCTCGTTAAACGACAACGCGCATCGTTTGTGCCAACGTTGTAATACGACGTTCAGCGCAAAGGGTTTTGCCCCTCACGCAAATGTGCATTTGCGCAGGCAAAATGCACTGCGCGAAGAATGTAATAGGGGCCTTAATGTTTTCAAGTTTATGTTTATTCTGACGCTGAACCGGAGTGTTTCACCTGCTGTGACGCCACTGATTATTTCTGATGAAGATGAAGACAAGATTGAAATACACATATAAAATATATATATCAGACCGGGAGGAGAGCACACCAAACAACATATTCCAAAAATTCAAAAGGAACAGCAACAGCAGCTTAATACATATAAACATTGAGGGCCACATTACATTCTTAACAGAAACGTTTGCGCAGGCATAAGTAATTTTCATTGCGTGGGGTAAAACCATTTGCGGCGACTTCCGAATTACATACTCAGCGCAACAACCACGCGTAATCGCCTACCGCGTGTGAACCTGCGCAAACCATGCGCGAGCGTACTGTACTTTGCGCGTCCTATACTTAACATCGTGAGTGCAAATGCAAATGTGCACCCGGATAAATAAGTATTACAACCTATTTCGCGGTAATTACCGCATGACCTTTTCGCACATAATTTTAGAAACTCCTAATAGCTGGTGCTAAAAATCTGAACAATCCAAGCTCATAAAAAGGAATGCACTAAAGCACAGTTGCCTATTCAACTCATACCAAACCAATAAAATGGATGATGCCGTGTGTGCATGCATTATTGCTGCAGCATATATGCTCATTTTGCATCACAGACGCAGAACTCGTCTCCGATGCCAGCAGGATTTGGAGAGGGAGCGTGCTGTACCACGGGCACCTCATGTCCAAAGGACACGATTGACATAGGAGCATTTGACTGATGCTAAGTGTCAACTCCGCTACCGGCTGACCCGGGCACAGATAAACAGGTGCTACCTACAGCTGCGGTCCCATCTGGAGTCCAGGTCAGGGACATGGATATCTCTCCCAGGGGTGACGAAGTTGCTGTGTTGCCTGAGGTTCCTTGCCACTGGCACCTTCCAGCAGCATCTAGCTGAATTATGCGGTGTCAGCCAGAGCACCTTCTCCATCGTGCTCCATCGCTTCTCCTAGAAATGAAGCGCAACTGGCACCAATACACAGGATTCCCTACCACCCATGAGGGATTCCAAAGGGTGAAACAGGGCTTTTTTGCACTTGGAGGCTTCCCCAATGTCCTGGGGGCTGTTGATTGCACCCACGTAGCGATCCGTGCACCTTGGGTGGAACCTCCAGTCTATATCAATTGAAAACATTTCCATTCAATCAATGTGCAAATGGTGTGTGATGCAAACTTGCGCATTATGCACCTACAGTGGCAAGAAAAAGTATGTGAACCCTTTGGGATTACGTGGAGTTTTGCATGAATTGGTCATAAAATGTGCTCTGATCTTCATCTAAGTCACAACAATTAAAAAACACAGTCTGCTTAAAATAATACAACACAAACATTATATGTTTTCATGTGTTTATTGAACATAACATGTAAACATTCACAGTGCAGGGTGGAAAAAGTATGTGAACCCCTAGCCTAAAGACTTCTCCAACAGCTAGTTGGAGCCAGGAGTGAGCCAACCTTGAGTCCAATCAGTGTGATATTATTGGATGTGTTGCTGAAAGCTGTCCTGCCCTTTAAATACACACACCAGTTTTGGGTTTACTGGTTTCAAGAAGCACTGCCTGATGTGAACCATGCCTCGCAGAAAAGAGCTCTCAGAATACCTACGATCAAGAATTGTTGACTTGCATGAAGCTGGAAAGGGTTACAAAAGTATTGTATTGGATGAGATACATACAGTAGATGAAGGTCTTCTGTTCCGGCATGGTTCAGCTGAATTGTTTGAAGAATGCTTGTCTCAGGTTTCTAGTTACGCCACTAGTGAGCTCGGTTCTCGCCACATACTGTATCGCAGTACACAGTGCCAAAAACCATTGCTGACCCAGATTGTTATAACAACGATTCTCTCTTTGTATCCCTACAAGTTGTGTTTCCTTCTATTGCTGCTGGTGTACGTTTGAGCCTGCCACATACTATAACTCAGTCCACAGCAAATACCTAGCCCTGTTGTGTCTTACGTATGGTACTGTCTCCCTGGCCTTTGTGGCTGCTAGAAGTATAGGGCTAGTGGTTCTGATCATCCTAGGATCGGAGGTGTGGAGGTCTATTATCAGGGATCCTACCAGGTCTGTCCTGGGGAACGTCGCAGCCTGTTTGGGGAGGGGGGGGGTAGCACCAATTCTTTAATATGAAATACTGTAATAAATGGATGAAAGACTGTAAACTGGATAATCAATTATTTAATCTTAGTTGATCAATTGTTTAATCAATATGTAAAAACATGCATTTTCATAAGTTACATCCATTATTTATTTTCTATCTTTAGCGAGTTATTATATTTTTAGAAAAAAAATCCGCAGAAGGGTTTTTAATGCCTAGGGCAGCACCGGCCCAGAACACGCCTCTGAATATCACACGAGGCGTACACATGATCTCAGATCCTTGCGCCGTGATCTCGTGAGCTTGCGTCATGATCTTGTGCGCTTGCGCAGGTGGAAGGAAACCAGAACTTTCTAGTGTTCAGTGAGTCATTCATCGGCGGCAAGAGGAGGCGGTGGATCTCACTCCCATCTCCACCACTGGATGTGAGGTACGCCTGGCGTTTTAATGTATTTAATGTATTTTTTTCCTGGTATCGAGTGTTTTTGCAATTATAAACTTAGTTTATGTACATTTTTGGCAGCTGGTATTTCGTTTATCTCTGACCTGCCCGGGGAATAACAAGTGACCTGGAATCTCTCACAACACATTGCTCAATTTTTTTACAAAATATAATAAGCCTAGGAGTACAGTAACCGGTCCGACAAGTCCAGCTGAGACTGAAGTGACCGCGTTTTTTTTAAGCGTTTACTCTTAAAAAATGCATAGAGGGAATGTGTCAGAAAAGAGAGAATGACACAAAATATAAGGTTAGAAAAGACACAGACTTTTAGATCGTATCATCCCTGAGCGGGAAAGCGCATGAGATCTGTGTCGTCAAAAAGTTTTTTGTATTTACAATATTTTTTGTTAGTATTTATTATATGCGCTAATCCCCTTTGTTGCGACCACGGTAAACGCTGTAGACCCAGAGCGGGAAATTCAAGCAGCCGGTGATCCAGAGCGGGAAACTCAAACGCTGACATGTCACTGACGAAACTCCACCCTCCTTTGTTTGTGTTTCCCTCTCTGAATCGCCTCTGAATTTCATCATGTTTTGCAACAGTAATTAGTAGCAATTAGCGATTATCCTCACTTCTTTTACACCATGTGTGAGGGTTGTAGAAAATCGGGGGATATGTTTAACCCCTTCAGCTCCGGATCGTTTCACACTCATGTGCTCAGCTCATTATAAACATTTCTTTGCTCAAGATAAAATGAAAATCCTGTAATCCAGAACACACAGAAATGTTATCCCATTTTTATTAGGAATTTCATGATTGTTGTATATTTTTTTTGTTTTGAGAAGCACCCGCCCTCTGTGCTTAGTAAAGGTTGGGCGCTGCCCTCCCGATGTATTCTTTATGAAAAGTGCTGATAATAACCCTCTGGCAAGTACCCCTCCCCGTCACAGGTGTTTCATTTTCCGGGGGCTCAGAATCTCAGGGGGCTCCAGAAAGGATTCTGTCTTAAATGAGTTAATCCCATAGGACCGGTCATTAGGTGATATACAGTAGGACCTGTCGAAGGTGGGATACATTGGCGCTGTGACAGACTTAAGCAATTTATGGCCATATATTGGGAACTAAATTTGCATCTTTTTTTAACACAGTTTAGGGTTAAAAATTCAGTATAAAATCTTGAATGGATTACCAGCTGTTGAAATCTTGAAAGGGTTAAGAGTTGTTAGAACCCGTAAAGTGTTAAAATGTATTAAAACCTTTAAAGCGTTAGCTTCTGTTAAAGTCTTTACATGTATGAGTTGATGTGCTCTCCTTCTGGATTGTTATATTATATATATATATATATATATATATATATATATAATATAGAACACTGAACTTGGAATTAGAAATTTATTTTAAAAAAGTGCATACATTATTGTCTCTATTACATCGTACTTTATATCTGTAATAAAAATCAAGTTATATGATAAATGCATTTTTTTAAATTACCAACATATGTCTGCATGCTCAGATTTATCGTTACGTTTATTGCCTTGTTTTGCGGTTTATTAACTTTTTTTTTTATATCTTTTCCCTTTTCTTTAGCAAACCTGGTTCCTGTTGTGTAGACAAAGCTGGACCATCATCATCTCTCGTTTCACATATTGCTGTGTTTGGATCCTATGTAGGTATTAGACGATTAATTATTAATATGCTGCAACATCCCTTAATTAAGCTTCCAAATATTGCAAGTTTGCAAATAATATTAAAGTGTAGTGTTAAATAAATAAATAAAGAATAATAATAAAATGAACATTCATACTCTGGGTGGGATTCATTACGCATTGATAATGGCTCGATCCACCTGATATCGACACAAAGCATCCAGTCGTATTCACAGAGCACTTGGATCAGTGAGTCGTTCCGGCCTGGAAAGTCAGGATCTGCCCAGACACAGAGTTAGGATCACGTAACATCACGGGAAATGCCATGGACTGTATGTTACAGGACCTTTCTGAAAAATCCTGGAGCGTCACGTTGATGTCATAAGGGAGACCTCCAACCACCCTATGCCAACCCTATTGAACGGTTAATATGGAGTGTCAGGTGGTTGCAGCACAGCCTACCCCCCTCCCCATCCAAAAATCCATGGGTCCAAAAGGAGTTAATGATATAGGTGGGGCCCGGTGCCCCCATGCCCGATTAACCTCTGAGAAAAATAATACTCCACCCACATATTTGATTGGCATCAATAAAATTAAGAACCTTTTTAAGGATCACGTTTAATCATCATCATCTAAGGAGACAGAGAGTAACAACTTGCTGCTAACACGATTGTGTCTCAAAATCATGATCATTTGAACTGCGGCATTGACCAATAACATAAGGTAGACTGTAAAATAGTGCAAAAATACTGCTCATTCTGCAGCAGAACAAGTGCAATTCAAAGATCGCTTATTGAGGTCCATTGACACCACCAAGACATAGGTAACCTTACCTGAGCGATGGGCCACAGCATCAACAGAGGCTCCACATCAAAGGAGATATTGCTATTAGGGATGTTCTGGTCAGAGTTTGAGCCCCAAGCCGGTCAAGGTTGAGCAGTATTTGGGATTAGTTGATACCGAATTCCAATCCGATAATGAACACCACTTGGCTGAATCCACAGCGTGCGCCCCATTGAAAGAAAATGCTGGACCCTCTGCAATGAATTAAAAGCAGTTTTCCAGCTTCCTCTACGATCCACAAGCAGGCAGGGAAGACGTCACAAGTCAATGTAGAGGCTCCAGGATTCCAAATGGGTGGCAGGGTTCCTTGAAAATGTAAGACTCAGGGGACGGATTGACTCGATAAATCCCCATAAAATGCCAAAATTGAGTTCCGATCCTGATCCTTGGAATCGAATTGGGAAATCCCTAATTGTTATAATTCAATTAATATCAATAAAAATGTAAAACAAATTACAAGTCAGACCAAATACAGAAAAGTAAATGGATCCAACGCGTTTCATCTCATTGTCTTCTAGACATAGTCAGTGACCCAATGTTTCTGGCTATAAAATCAAATAATAACAATAAACACAAAACATACCGCCTCCTGAATTTACTGTTATAATTGCATCTGAAAGTCATGCATGACATCACAAATGTTTGCATGCTCAGATTTATTGCGTTATCGTAAATATAGAAAAAATTATAATTTTATTGTAAGGTTTTGCATTTTATTAACTTTTTCTTTATTTCTCTTCTCTTTTATTCAGTAAAAACGGGTTCCTGTTGTGTATAGAAGGCTGAAGCTGAAACATAATTTTCTTGCGTTTTACAAAGTTGCTGAGTATGGATCCTAGGTAGGAATTAGACGATTATTTATTAATATGCTGCAACAACCTTTATTTGGTTCTCAGTGTCTATATCGACGCAGAGCATCCTGACGTATTCACAAAGCACTCGGATCATGCTGTGCTGCTCAGGGCCTTTTTATGCATTGAACCCTATGGGATTCACCTGTTTAAACCTGTCGAACGAAACCACCAAAAATCAACGCATTTCACGGACATTTCTCTGCTGTTCGGCGTCTTTGAATAGATTAACCATTGCTTCTCTATGGGGGATTTCACTGCTGTCAAACAGCACTGTATTTCGCTGGCAATTCGTCAAAATTTGAACCGCCAGCTTTGTGAATAACTGAATGGCCACAAATTTGCACCGTACGGGGAAATTCATTGTTCGGTGGAATTTCGTGGCCAATTCGGCTCTCTTTGAATAACCTCTTATAAATCCCTGAAGCCGGCATCTTGAATATGATGATCACTTTGACAACAATTGATGATTTTATTATGCGCTTGAAGAGGAGAAGATAAAAAGAAAAACTTTACTTCTCTCCATAGGACTATGGCCAATACATATTATAGAGAAGTTCTTAACACCTGGTGGCAGGAGCTGGATCCCGGCTTTAATGCAGGTCTTCTTGAAAGTGATTGTCCACCGGATGATGGAAAAATCTTTGTCATGTATCACGGCACAACGGCTGCAGCGGCTGAACAGATTATCAAGAACGGTTTTCGTCAGTCACCAGACGGCATGTTGGGGAGAGGGGTCTATGTCTCCAGAGATCCAAACAAAGCCGCTCGGTACCCCCTGGGTAATAAAAGTGATCAGGTTATTTTAAAACTCCGAGTGAATGTAGGAAAAGTTATAAAGATAGATCAGAAGAATTTTAAGATGCAGAAAACCTGGCATATTGACCATGGCTTTGACACGGCCTGGGTGCCACCAAACACCATATTGGTGGAAAGCATATTGAAATTAGAGGAGGATTGTGTTTGGGATCCTAAACGGATCAGAGTGGTAGGGATTGTACTCGCTCCTCCGGTACATTTCATCTCTCTACAGAATATGGTTTCGGGGAATACAGTGAAGCACGATAATGATTTGCTTACAGCTAGCATGAATTTTAAATGATTCACTACTTTCCCACCAATCTGTAGATAATGGCCTGATTTTTTATTTGCTGATCTGTGCCTTTATTTTCAAAACTATTGATAGTAACAAAGAATTTAAAGACTGTATCGTCATATTATAAAATAAAAAAATTAAATAAAGGAGGATCTGCCTTTTTTCAAATATTCTTTTTAAGAAAATGAAATGTTTTCATTCCATTAAATATCAATTTCATTAAATTTTCAAGTTTACGTTTATCCTGACGTTTATTCGTCACCCACCGTGATGCCACTGAGCACTTCTGATGATCATTGTGGTAAAACCTGAAGACAAAATAAAATTAGGGATACGATATATCTATATCTATATATATATAAAAATACACATTAAAAAATATATTTATTTTTAATGCTTTGAATAACCCTGTAAGTGTTTAATATAAAAAGATTCGAAAAGTTGTCAAACGCTGTTTGCAAAGGAACTACTGAGTGAAAATGTCTGAAATTTACATATGATCCAGGGAATGATAATAAAAAGGGCTGTTACAGAAAAAATAAGTAAACTTAAAAAAAAAAAACGGACTTTTAAAAAAAAAAAGGAAAAATGTTTAAAATATCCGAAAAATCTATAAATAAAGAGACTTTTTACTGCAGAATTTTATAATGAACGGTTTATTAGATATTGAATTAAAACGGGAATATTTTTAACATTGAAGCCTATGGGATTCGCCTGAATAAACCTGTCAAATTAAACCACCGAATGGCAGGGCATTAGGGGAACCTTTCACTGCTGGTTTGTGTTCTCTGAATAGACGAAGCAGTGCTTTTTCATGGGGATTTCACTGCCCTCGAACAGGCACCGTATGTTCAGGCAATTCGTCAGGATTTGGCGAATTGCCTGCTCTCTGGATAGCCGAATGGCCAGTAAAGGTAACCGAACGCTGATTTTCAGCATTCGCTTACCTTTCTCAAGCAATTCGGATCTCTTTGGATAACGCTGATAGGGCAGTATTACAATGTTGGTGCTGCTAACCTAACCAGAGCTGTTGTAAACTTACCAGAGCCATTATAGTCTATGGGATTGTTAAGTTTACGACAGCTCTGGTTAAGTTAGCACCAACTTTAGTGCATATAATAAATAATCACCAAATCATATATGTTACAAAAATTATGTAAGAAATAGTCGAGTGTAAATCATAATGTATTAGAGCAGTGGTTCCCAACCCTTTTCACGTGTGCACCCCTTGGCAGTCCATTTAAAAAAAACATACCCCTCATATTAGCAAAATGTCTGTAATTAATATGGCTGTTGTGCCACATCTTTGCTGACCTGGGTAGGCTAGCAATGCGGTTTGCAACTCTGTCAGCACACGTTGGTTAAGGCTAGGGTCAGAGTGGGGCAGTCGGAACGCGCGTGCAGGCGCACTAAATCACGGCGGCAGTAGCAGCACATAACGGCCAATGACGGCCAATATACGCAGTACGTGCGTACAAAAGTGCGCCGACACCACGCAACCGGCAAATGAACGCATTTTTCTCAGAACGTGAAACCGCTGCTACAGACGTACAGAGTGCGCTGCGGCCGCATGGCAGCGTTTGTGCGTGATTAGGAGACGTCAGACGCTGCTAGTGTGCGGCCTACATAACGTTCAAACAGCCGGATTTCCCTAGAATTTACCCCACCGTCATGAAATACGTCCAGAATTGCGCATCGTCTGACCACTTAAGCGTATTCCGTGAAAAAATGCGTGCGCACGCATCGACGTACATTTTGACGGTGGCCGCAGAAAATGCGCTCATCTGTCCCTAGCCTAACATGTCTCTCGCACTGAACACTGGTACTCACTGATAGTGATGGGCCAAACACCCCCGTGTTTGGTTTGCATTCGAACTCGAATGCCTGACAAAGTTCAACCGCAAACTCGAACACAATTCGAACACCATGCAAGTCAACAGGGCTCGAACATACAAAAATTAAGGTCCCCTCCAAGAGGGCATAATTGCAAGATATTAGCCATAAAAGGTGTATGGGGGTCCAGGTACTGCCCTGGGGCACAGGAAACAATGATAAAAAAGAAAAAAGCTTTTAACCCTTTCACTGCTGAGTGCTGAGCCATTTCACCGCTGTGTGCTGAACTCATTTTTACCACTTTTGCTCATGTTTAAATGCAATTTGAAGCCATGGGAAATGTTTGAGCAACAAGGAGTGGGAATTGTTTGAGCAACAAGGCGTTGGAAATGTTTGAGCAACAATAAGTGGGAAATGTTTGACCAACAATGAGAGGGAAATATTTAAGCAACAAGGAGCGAGAAATGTTTGACCAACAAAGAGTGGGAACTGTTTGAGCAACAAGGAGTGGGAAATGTTTGACCAGCATAGAGTGGGAAATGTTTGACCAACAATGAGAGGGAAATGTTTGACCAACAATGAGAGGGAAATGATTGACCAACAAGGAGTGGGAAATGTTGCACCAACAAGGAGTGGGAAATGTTTGACCACCAATGAAAGGGAAATGTTTGAGCAACAAGAAGTGGGAAATGTTTGAGCAACAAGGTGTGGGAAATGTTTATGAATCACACAGGCTTCAATGGTTAAAATATTCCCGTTTTAATCTAATATCTAATAAACCGTTTATGATTATATTCTGCAGTAAAGAGTCTCTTTACTTTTAGATTTTTTAGAATCTTTTAAGCATTTTTTGGAATTTTTTTGAAATAAAAAATTTTCCCTCGAACTTTCCGCGAACGTCCCGAAAAGTTTGAGGTTCAGAAATATTTAAACAGCTGATGTTCGAATCGAACTTCGAACTGACTCCAACCAGCAGCCCATCTCTTCTCACTGAGTCTCATTGAGTCAGAGAGCTTTGTGGCACCTTGACAACATCAGAAACAATGTGCGCTCTGACTCACTGAGCGCTGGTGTTCAGTGCGAGAGATGTTATCCAGCCTGCACTGATGTCTGATGGAGATGCAGACTGCATTACTCACCTACCCAGACCAGCAGGAATAGGACAAAATGACTGAAGGGTCCTAGGCAGTTCTCTCAGCAGCTTGTGGTCATTGTGGATACATAGGATACTGGGGGCAGATGATACATGGGACACAGGAGTCAGGATACAGGGGACACATTGGGAAGAATACCGGGAGCACAGGGGGGCAGAGTATACATGGGACTGGATGCAGGGGACCCTGGGGGGGAAAGATATCATGTAGCAGGATACAAGGTATGTAGGAGACATGGGATAAATGGTGCAGTCTGGAGGATACAGGGGACACAGGGGCATGATATGGAGGATACATAAGGCAGGGGACATAGGGGCTAGAGCAGGGTTGTCATACTCAAGGCCCCAAGATGTTGAGGACTACAATTCCCAGAATTCTTCCAATATAATAGATAGTCAGGGAATCAATGAGTTGCAGTTCAGAAACATCTTGGGGGTGCAGAGTTTGACAGTTCTGGGCTAAAGGATACATTGGGAAAGGATACACCTAATACTTCTGTAGCTAGTCCGTATGTAGTATCACAATATAACAGTGATTTCCCAACCTGGTCCTCAGGGCTCCCTAACAGGCTGGATTTTAAGGATTACCGTGGTGAAATTCATGCAGAAATTATACAGTCAGGTCCAGAAATATTGGGACCTCGACACAATTGTAACATCTTTGGCTCTATACACCACCACAATGGAGTTGGAATGAAACGAATACAATGTGCTTTAACTGCAGACCGTCAGCTTTAATTTGAGGGTATGAACATTGTTAGAAATTATTGACTTCTTTAATAGTCAGGGATATATTAATTATGACGTATATTTTTCTTATTGTAGATATATATATATATATATATATATATATTATTGACAGTGCCTCCAATACCAGTGGTATAAATTGGTATTTAACCCGTAAAATAGGGATTAATAACCAATCAATGAATATACGGCTTAACAAGTATATGGCGCGTTATCCCGAGTTCTTTTGATGCTATCTAGATATTTTTAAACACAATAAAATCAATAAAGATGATATGACACTGCGTAACGGTAAAACAATTCAAACCAAAATTTATTCACACGTCAAGTTTCATACAATCATATGTTATCAACGGATTAGCAAAATACAATATACAAGTGATTATAGATCGAGATTAGTAGCGATACTGCGACACGCAATAATCTAATGGACAAATATTTTAGGTTTATAGACTGCACCACAGATATACACGCCTCAGTTCTTAAACACCAAGCTCTATTCTATTCACTTAAACCTTTCCCATTATAAACCAATCCTCCACCTGGCTAAAATAAACACTCAGTTACTGGGCATCACCTGCAGCACAATTTATTATTGTGGGGGCCTATTCACTAAATGCAACTTCCTTCAGGGAGATACTAACACTCGATAGGTAGACTATCTCTTCCACAGATCAATCACAGCACTTCATTCAATATACGTTAACCCAACGCTTCTTTTTGACTTACATGCATTCAATCGAAAGGGCTGCAAGATGAATATGGAAGGAGTTATGCTAGTTTTACGAATGGGGCTGACGGCACTTGACAATAAAAGCTATTTCACGGTCCCAGCGTATCTCACTATAGGTATACAATTGATCTTTAGATGTCCACAACCAGTATTCTTGGAATATAAATAATTTCACTAAATTATGGCTCAAGTATTTAGCTGGGAATAGTTTCTTCCTTAGCAATCCTCTGCAGGGGAGTGGAAGGTTGATTACTAATCTACTGATTAGGCTTAAACAGCAAAATAATTCATTTATATTCCTTTAGTTTGTGATGGACATCTAAAGTAAGGACTATGCAATTAGAAAATAGATATCAAGTTATTCAGGCATACTTTACCATCTGGTTAGTGAAGATAGAGTGGTGGAAGATTAGGGTGTGGTCACGTCTTAAGGGGGGCTGATGATATTTGCCCTTTCTCCCCTCCAAGCGTCCCTCCCCAAGCTTTTCTCAGTGTGTTGATCCCTTCTGCTCTGGATTGTCCCCTCTATATAGTGGTCTTCCGCCCAGTTTTAGATCTAGCCCATCACTATGTTGCCTCATTTGATTGGAGGATATATATATTCATCAACTCCAGGGGTCTGTCCAGGTGTTATATTACCTGGCCAGCAGATGGCGCTCTCAGATCAACCATAAACCTTCTGCAGGAATTAATTTATGTATTTGGCCAATCTTTTACTGGTTTGGGGTCGTTTTATTCCTATATCCCGGGACTCTATAGATTTTATTAACAAATCAAAATTTATTTCTATTGTGGCATCGCCGGCATACTTTGCCACGGCGTATGTGCATTTCATACCCCCTTTATGAGAGGATCCGGCAGACATACATTAATTCATTCATTCGTGATATCGTCTTTAACATTCACCATTACCAGACTTAATCTGCTTTATAAATGTTAGTTACACAAGACATTTGTTATGTAATAATCAACTGAATGTGGTATGGCCTCTGTTTTTATAAGACGCCAAGGTTATCTATTCTAACTGACCACATAAATAAAATATTCAAATACCATATAGTGTTAGATCATATCTCCGAATAGCATAGCATTACAAACTGGTTAAACAAATCATTTAACCTTCTGTTTTTTTTTTTTCTTTATTGGGAAACCCATTGTTTAATGTTTACGTGGCTTTCAGAGTTTTGATCTGACAAAATAAACACAGTACTGAGATACCTATCCTAGGGTAAGATCAGTTGTCATTGTGTTCAACCGCAACGTGACATGCGGTTGGACGCGCTAAGCGCGTCCACCGCAGCGAAAGGGTTAAAAATCAGAGTCCCCGACCAGTGGCACAGTGCTAAGCTCCCGGATGCTCCCCGTGACCAGAAGCAGTGGATCGGACCACCCTTTGCGCTGTGGGATGAGAGGCAAGTATGCGATTTTTTGGGGGGGGGGGGTTCCAGCTGGTGCTGTCTGATTCTGCAGAAGCGGCATCACTTAGCACCAGCCTCTAGCTGTGGGTAACTTTTGTAGCTATGGCGGGATGGTAATTAGCGTTAGGACTTTGTAATCCTAACACTATTTACTCTTTGCGCTCCCCATGTCAAGTATAGGGAGCGCAAAGTACAGTAACCTCGTGCTGAAAAGCACAATCTCCTGGACTTTTTAACCTGTTACCGTTGGGATTGTAATATGAGGGTCCTGTGCTAGGATGTGATATGGGCAGCATGCAGTAACCTCATTTAACCTAGCACCAACGCTCACATGTGTGAGTGCTAGCGTTAAGGAGGTGATGGGGCCCTACATATATAGTGCACACACACAGTGGCGTGGTAACGTGGGGGCAGGGGGTGCGGCCCGCACAAGGTGACACCCGCCTTTAGGCGTATTCGCTCCCTGCGAGCATCCGAAGCATGCAGCTTCGGCGCTCGCCTGGGGGAAACACGTCACCAGCCAATCGCGGCTGGTCACGTGGCTCCCCCAGGCGAGCGCCCAAGCTGCGCGCCGCCGGACGCTCAGAGGGAGCGAACACGCGGCGGAGGTGAGCTGGGGGCCTGGCAGTATCCATTTGCTGGGGCATATCCATGTGCTGGAGCATTCCATGTGCTGGGGCATATCCATAAGGAGCTGGGGCATATCCATGAGTGAGCTGGGGCATATCCATGAGGAGCTGTGGCATATCCATGAGCTGCTGGGGCAAATCCATGAGGAGCTGGGGCATATCCATGAGCTGCTGGGGCAAATCCATGAGGAGCTGGGGCATATCCATGAGGAGCTGGGGCATATCCATGAGGTTCTGGGGCATATCCATGAGGAGCTGGGGCATATCTATGAGGAGCTGGGGCATATCCATGTGTGAGCGGGGGCATATCCATGTGTGAGCTGGGGCAAATCCATGAGCTGCTGGGGCATATCCATGAGCTGCTGGGGCATATCCATGAGCTGCTGGGGCATATCCATGAGGAGCTAGGGCAAATCCATGAGGTGCTGGGGCATATCCATGAGCTGCTGGGGCAAAACCATGAGGAGCTGGGGCATATCCATGAGCTGCTGGGGCAAATCCATGAGCTGCTGGGGCATATCCATGAGGAGCTGGGGCATATCCATGAGGAGCTGGGGCAAATCCATAAGGAGCTGGGTCATATCCATGAGCTGCTGGGGCATATCCATGAGGTGCTGGGGCAAATCCATGAGCTGCTGGGGCATATCCATGAGCTGCTGGGGCAAATCCATGAGGAGCTGCGGCATATCCATGAGAGCTGCTGGGGCATATCCATGAGGAGCTGGGGAATATCCATGAGCTGCTGTGGCATATCCATGTGTGAGCTGGGGCAAATCCATGAGCTGCTGGGGCATATACATGTGTGAGCTGGGGCATATCCATGAGGAGGTGGGGCATATCCATGAGTGAGCTGGGGCATATCCATGAGTGAGCTGGGGCATATCCATGAGTGTGCTGGGGCATATCCATGAGCTGCTGGGGCATATCCATGAGCTGCTGGGGCATATCCATGAGGAACTGGGGCATATCCATGAGGAGCTGGGGCATATCCATGAGTGAGCTGGGGCATATCCATGAGGAGTTGGGGCATATCCATGAGTGAGCTGGAGCATATCCATGAGTGAACTGGGGCATATCCGTGAGCTGCTGGGGCATATCCAAGAGGTGGTGGGGCATATCCATGAGGTGCTGGGGCATATCCATGAGGTGCTGGGGCATATCCATGAGGTGCTGGGGCATATCCATGAGGTGCTGGGGCATATCCATGTGCTGGGGCAGTATATCTATGAGCTGGGGCAGTATCCATGAGCTGGGGCATATCCATGTGCTGGGGCATATCCATGTGCTGGGGCATATCCATGTGCTGGGGCATATCCATGTGCTGGGGCATATCCATGTGCTGGGGCATATCCATGTGCTGGGGCAAAATCCATGAGAGGAGCTGGGGCAAAATCCATGAGAGCAGCTGGGGCATTATCAATGAGAGCAGCTAAGGCAGTATATCCTTGAGCTGGGGCAGTATATCCATGAGCTGGGGCAGTATCCATGAGCTGGGGCAGTATCCATGAGCTGGGGCATATCCATGAGCTGGGGCAAAATCCATGAGAGGAGCTGGGGCATTATAGATGAGAGCAGCTGGGGCAGTATATCCATGAGAGGAGCTGCGGCAGTATATCCATGAGAGGAGCTGGGGCAGTATATCCATGAGAGGAGCTGGGGCAATATTCATGAGAGGAGCTGGGGCAATATTCATGAGAGGAGCTGGGGCAATATTCATGAGAGGAGCTGGGGCAATATCCATGAGAGGAGCTGGGGCATATCCATGTGTGCTGGGGGCAGTATCCATGAGAGCTGGGGCAATATCCATGTGTGAGCTGGTCTTGGGCAATATATCCATGTATAAGCTGGTCTGGGGCAATATATCCATGTGTGAGCTGAGGTGCAATATATCCATATGTGAGCTGATGCGCAATATATCCATATGTGAGCTGGGGCAATATATATCCATGGGTGAGCTGCTGGGGGCAATATATAACTGTGAACTGGGGCAATATATCCATATGTGAGTGTAACGGTGAGCCCCCTATAGGGTGATGGGGAGCCCCCAATCTGCAGAGATGAAGCCTTAAGGACAGGTATACAGATTCCAGGGAACAAACCAAGATATTAACAGAAACTAGAAAGATCCCTAAGCCCTGACTGAGATCCTTGAAAGGTGGTCTCGAAATACTAACTAGGCTAGGTCTGCAAGGTGAATAAAACATAAACCAGACAGACAATGAATGCAGGTATGCACGGATAAATAAGCACGGTACAGTACAGGGGACAGACAGAAGAGAGATCCAAATACAAGAGCCAAAGGTCATACACGGAATATCATAACTTGAGGGGTCAGACAAGAAAGAGATCCTAAACACATGAGCCAGAGGTCATACACAGAAAATCAAGTTAACCAGCACACAGGGAACTAGGCAAGAAAGACTATCCTGGTCCAAGGATCAAGGGGAATCCTAGTCCTACATATAGGGCAGAACAGGTCATGTGACCGCAGACCAATAAGCCCAACAGATGGCCTGCAGGCCGAAAACAAAAACAAACAGGAATCCCTGCTACCACCAGCAGGGGGCAAGGCCGAGACGTGACATAACCCCCTCCCTTACGGGTGACCTCCTGGGCACCCAAGAAAGAAAACATGGACGGCATGAAAACGGACAAGACCAGTCACCAGTACCCATTGGAATCCCACTCAGACTCAGAGTAGTCAGCATGTGCCTGAGCAAGCAAAGCTCTTTCATAAACCTCCAGGTCCTCTCTGCAGATCACTGCACCATTAGAGGCCCGTACACAACCCTCGGCAACCGGGCTAGGGTCTCGTACCTGAGGGTCCGACGGCATGAGTACCTTGGACCTTGAACGGAGTGAATCATCAGTCCCAGGTTGTTTACGGTTAGTCCTCTTGCGTCTCCTGGGCCGTGATCTAGGAGTTCCGTCCACACCATGGTACATAGAGGCAATAGAGGTACTGCCAGATCCAGTGACAGTAGTCTTGCCCTGAGATTGTATATTACAACTCACAGTGGAACCACAAGACACAGTGGACTTACTGTCTGCCCCAGAGACAATGACCTTGCCATTAAACAAGGCCCCGACCGATACAGTACAGGGTGTGTGCATGACTGGTAAACTCTCGGGATATGGGACATCACCAGGACATGGTACAGTTGGCGCCACAACAGTCTTACACCTCTCCCCAGGAGGAGTATATTGTGGATCATCTGAATCAGACTCCTCCAACAACCCTTGCAGAATGTCAGGGTGTCTCTGGAGCACTACCCAGTGCCTCTCAAGCATCCAAAAGCCAGAGGGCGTCCGTATATATTCCTTGGGAACACAATGTGATTTGGGGATCACAATACCCTTCAAACCACCAGCTTGCCGGAATTCCCTGATTACTGTGCAGAGTAAGGCAACCTCGGACTTAGAGGGTGTAGTATCACTGGAACCAGAACAAAGTGTGGAAGTTTCAGAACCAGATTGGCTAGGGTTGATCACCTTTTCCTGTCTTCTCTTAGACTTTGTGACCACCTCACAAGGCTTGACAATGGTGGGGACAACACTGGACTCACTGTGGGGCAAGGGCACAGTGGTCTCATGTGCCAATCCAGGCCCGTCGGCCTCATAACAAAACGTGGTCACAGCTGTCTCGTCTAACCTGGGTGCAGCTGTCATTGCTGACATACAGCTTGTCCCGGACACCACTGGCAAGGTACCAGCCTCAGGCATCACGAATGACATATTGTCAGTACCCGACATGGCTGGCTTCTCATTACCAGTACCTGACATGGCTGGCTTCTCATTACCAGTACCCGACATGGCTGGCTTCTCATTACAAGTACCCGACATGGCTGGCTCCGTGCCAGGGGAAGCAGACATGGCTGGCTTCGTGCCAGGGGAAGCAGACATGGCTGGCATCGCGCCAGTGGGAACAGACATGGCTGGCATCGTGCCAGTGGGAACAGACATGGCTGGCATCGTGCCAGTGGGAACAGACATGGCTGGCATCGTGCCAGTGGGAACAGACATGGCTGGCTTCGTGCCAGTGGGAACAGACATGGCTGGCATCGTGCCAGTAGATACAGACATGGCTGGCTTCGTGCCAGTAGATACAGACATGGCTGGCTTTTTGCCAGGGGAAGCGGACATGGCTGGCTTTTCATTGCCAGTGGGAACAGACATGGCTGGCTTCGTGCCAGGGGAAGCAGACATGGCTGGCTTCGTGCCAGTGGATACAGACATGGCTGGCTTCGTGCCAGTGGATACAGACATGGCTGGCTTCGTGCCAGTGGATACAGACATGGCTGGCTTCGTGCCAGTGGATACAGACATGGCTGGCTTCGTGCCAGTGGATACAGACATGGCTGGCTTCGTGCCAGTGGATACAGACATGGCTGGCTTCGTGCCAGTGGATACAGACATGGCTGGCTTCGTGCCAGTGGATACAGACATGGCTGGCTTTTCATTGCCAGTGGGAACAGGCATGGCTGGCTTTTCATTACCAGTGAGAACAGGCATGGCTGGCAACGTGCCAGTGGATACAGACATGGCTGGCAACGTGCCAGGGGAAGCAGACATGGCTGGCTTTTCATTACCAGTGAGAACAGGCATGGCTGGCAGCGTGCCAGTAGATACAGACATGGCTGGCTTCATGCCAGTAGATACAGACATGGCTGGCTTTTCATTGCCAGTGGGAACAGACATGGCTGGCTTTTCATTGCCAGTGGGAACAGACATGGCTGGCTTTTCATTGCCAGTGGGAACAGACATGGCTGGCTTTTCATTGCCAGTGGGAACAGACATGGCTGGCTTTTCATTGCCAGTGGGAACAGACATGGCTGGCTTCGTGCCAGTAGATACAGACATGGCTGGCATTTCATTGCCAGTGGGAACAGGCATGGCTGGCTTTTCATTACCAGTGAGAACAGGCACGGCTGGCAGCGTGCCAGTGGATACAGACATGGCTGGCATCGTGCCAGTGGATACAGACATGGCTGGCATCGTGCCAGTGGATACAGACATGGCTGGCATCGTGCCAGTAGATACAGACATGGCTGGCATCGTGCCAGTAGATACAGACATGGCTGGCATCGTGCCAGTAGATACAGACATGGCTGGCATCGTGCCAGTAGATACAGACATGGCTGGCATTTCATTGCCAGTGGGAACAGACATGGCTGGCTTTTCATTACCAGTGAGAACAGGCATGGCTGGCAGCGTGCCAGGGGAAGCAGACATGGCTGGCTTTTCATTACCAGTGAGAACAGGCATGGCTGGCAGCGTGCCAGGGGAAGCAGACATGGCTGGCTTTTCATTACCAGTGAGAACAGGCATGGCTGGCAGCGTGCCAGTAGATACAGACATGGCTGGCTTCATGCCAGTAGATACAGACATGGCTGGCTTTTCATTGCCAGTGGGAACAGACATGGCTGGCTTCGTGCCAGTAGATACAGACATGGCTGGCATTTCATTGCCAGTGGGAACAGGCATGGCTGGCTTTTCATTACCAGTGAGAACAGGCATGGCTGGCAGCGTGCCAGGGGAAGCAGACATGGCTGGCTTTTCATTGCCAGTGAGAACAGGCATGGCTGGCAGCGTGCCAGTGGATACAGACATGGCTGGCATCGCGCCAGTGGATACAGACATGGCTGGCATCGCGCCAGTGGATACAGACATGGCTGGCATCGTGCCAGTAGATACAGACATGGCTGGCATCGTGCCAGTAGATACAGACATGGCTGGCATCGTGCCAGTAGATACAGACATAGCTGGCATTTCATTGCCAGTGGGAACAGGCATGACTGGCCTTTCATTACCAGCGAGAACAGGCATGGCTGGCAGCGTGCCAGTGGATACAGACATGGCTGGCTTCATGCCAGTAGATACAGACATGGCTGGCATTTCATTGCCAGTGGGAACAGGCATGGCTGGCAGCGTGCCAGTGGATACAGACATGGCTGGCATCGTGCCAGTGGATATAGACATGGCTGGCATCGTGCCAGTGGATACAGACATGGCTGGCATCGTGCCAGTAGATACAGACATGGCTGGCACCGTGCCAGTAGATACAGACATGGCTGGCATTTCATTGCCAGTGGGAACAGGCATGGCTGGCAGCGTGCCAGTGGATACAGACATGGCTGGCAGTGTTCCAGTGGATATAGACATAGCTGGCAGCATGCCAGTGGATACAGACATGGCTGGCAGCGTGCCAGTGGATACAGACATGGCTGGCAGCGTGCCAGTGGATACAGACATAGCTGACAGTGTTCCAGTGGATATAGACATGGCTGGCAGCGTGCCAGTGGATACAAACGTGGCTGGCAGCGTGCCAGTAGATACAGACATGGCTGGCAGTGTGCCAGTGGATACAGACATGGCTGGCATAGCATTCCCAACCGGAGACACTGCAACCTCACTGTGAGACGAGGGCATCCCATGATTCAACAGATTTGAGGTGGCTATTCTGCCAGTCTGAATGCCTATGGAGGACACACCAGTACCTCCATAGCGATACCTGGATACATGGTTCCCCTGCCATTGCTTAACAGGTCTTAATACACAATGTTCAATAGTGTGATTTGGATCTGCACAATAAAAACAGAGACCATACAACCTGCGTCTTTCCTTCTCATACATGGGTTTGCAAGTAGTGCAGGGTGGTGCTGCATCGTTAGCTGCAGCAGGTGATAGGCTCAAAGCCTCCATTAACCTCTGCAGCTCTTTCAGCATAGCAAGCACCAAGTTCAATACAGCTTCATACATATGAGACATACCTGCCAGCTTCTAGTCTGGGATCAGGATAATGTAACGGGGAGCCCCCTATAGGGTGATGGGGAGCCCCCAATCTGCAGAGATGAAGCCTTAAGGACAGGTATACAGATTCCAGGGAACAAACCAAGGTATTAACAGAAACTAGAAAGATCCCTAAGCCCTGACTGAGATCCTTGAAAGGTGGTCTCGAAATACTAACTAGGCTAGGTCTGCAAGGTGAATAAAACATAAACCAGACATACAATGAATGCAGGTATACAGATTCCAGGGAACAAACCAAGATATTAACAGAAACTAGAAAGATCCCTAAGCCCTGACTGAGATCCTTGAAAGGTGGTCTCGAAATACTAACTAGGCTAGGTCTGCAAGGTGAATAAAACATAAACCAGACAGACAATGAATGCAGGTATGCACGGATAAATAAGCACGGTACAGTACAGGGGACAGACAGAAGAGAGATCCAAATACAAGAGCCAAAGGTCATACACGGAATATCATAACTTGAGGGGTCAGACAAGAGAGAGATCCTAAACACATGAGCCAGAGGTCATACACAGAAAATCAAGTTAACCAGCACACAGGGAACTAGGCAAGAAAGACTATCCTGGTCCAAGGATCAAGGGGAATCCTAGTCCTACATATAGGGCAGAACAGGTCATGTGACCGCAGACCAATAAGCCCAACAGATGGCCTGCAGGCCGAAAACAAAAACAAACAGGAATCCCTGCTACCACCAGCAGGGGGCAAGGCCGAGACGTGACAGTGAGCTGGGGGCAATATATATCCATGGGTGAGCTGCTGGGGGCAATATATATCCAGTCTAATCCAGAGCTGCTGGGGGCAATATATCCAGAGCTGCTGGGGGCAATATATCCATGTGTGCTTTCACTGCCTTCGAACAGGCAACGTACTTGCTGGCAGTTGGCAAAAATTTGTGTGAGCATATGAGAGAGCTCCACAGCAATAAACCTCAAAGTAATGTGCGCTGTGTGTATGAGCATTCAGTGTTATATGGGAGTACTGATTTAGGAGTAAGAGTAGTTAAAAAAAATCTGTAAAACTCGAAGGGGTGACACCATAAATTACCACACCGGGTGACACCAACCCTAGTGACGCCACTGCACACACAGTACATGTACAAATACAGTACACACAGAATACATGCACGTATAGCAAAAGAACATTTAGCATAATATGCACCCCCCCAGAATAATATACACAGCACTGAGCCCCCAGACTATTTTCCCCAGTTCACATGGATATTATTGACCCCAGCTCATATGGATATTATTGACCCCAGCTCATATGGGTATATATTGCCCCAGTTCACATGGATATGGCCCAGCTCATGGATATGCCCCCCAGCTCTCATGGATATTGCCCCAGCTCTCATGGATATGCCCCAGGTCTTATGGATATGCCCCAGGTCTCATGGATATTGCTCCCAGGTCTCATGGATATGCCCCCAGGTCTCATGGATCATGCCCCCAGGTCTCATGGATAATGCCCCCCAGGTCTAATGGATAATGCCCCCCAGGTCTCATGGATAGTGCCCCCAGGTCTCATGGATAATGCCCCCCAGGTCTCATGGATAGTGCCCCCAAGTCTCATGGATAATGCCCCCCAGGTCTCATGGATAATGCGCCCCAGCTCTCATGGATAGTGCCCCCATGTCTCATTGATATTGCCCCCCAGCTCTCATGGATATGCCCCAGGTCTCATGGATATGCCCCAGGTCTCATGGATATAGCCCCAGGTCTCATGGATATAGCCCCAGGTCTCATAGTTATACCCCCAGGTCTCATGGATAATGCCCCCCCGGTCTCATGGATAGTGCCCCCAGGTCTCATGGATAGTGCCCCCAGGTCTCATGGATAATGCCCCCCAGGTCTCATGGATAGTGCCCCCAAGTCTCATGGATAATGCCCCCCAGGTCTCATGGATAATGCGCCCCAGCTCTCATGGATAGTGCCCCCATGTCTCATTGATATTGCCCCCAGCTCTCATGGATATGCCCCAGGTCTCATGGATATGCCCCAGGTCTCATGGATATAGCCCCAGGTCTCATGGATATAGCCCCAGGTCTCATAGTTATACCCCCAGGTCTCATGGATAATGCCCCCCCGGTCTCATGGATAGTGCCCCCAGGTCTCATGGATAGTGCCCCCAGGTCTCATGGATAGTGCCCCCCAGGTCTCATGGATAATGCCCCTAGGTCTCATGGATAGTGCCCCCAGCTCTCATGGATATTGCCCCCAGCTCTCATGGATAGTGCCCCCAGCTCTCATGGATAGTGCCCCCAGGTCTCATGGATATTGCCCCCAAGGTCTCATGGATATTGCCCCCAAGGTCTCATGGATATTGCCCCCCCAGGTCTCATGGATAGTGCCCCCAGGTCTCATGGATTGTGCCCCCAGGTCTCATGGATTGTGCCCCCAGGCGAGCAGCTGCACTTCCTGTCAGTGGCCGTTCAAGCAGGAAGCACGTGGCTGCCGGCAATCGTACCCGCAGGACTCGGCTGCGCCCCTTCACAGCTGTGCCCGAGGCACGTGCCTCACTCGCCTCACCCTTCCTACGGCGCAGCCGCGAGCATCCACTCGATGGAGTCCATAGGACTCCATGGAGTTTTCTCCTGCTGGTCACATGACCAGCTGGATCTCGCCTCGCGAGATCCGGCCGGCCGGCGTAGTGATACGCAGGGAGAGACTGGGGGGTCTATTTCCCACAGTCTTTCCCTGCTCCCGCAGGACAGAGGAGGCGATCGGAGCCGCAGGACAGAGGGTGAGTATGCAATTGATTTTTTGTTTTTTAAGCCTGGTGTTAACGGATTCCGCTACTGCAGAATCCGTTAACACCAAGTCCTGGCTTTGGTTAACTTTTCGCTGACCAGAGCCAGATGTTAATCAGCGCTGGGATTTTGTAATCCAGCTCTGATTAACACTTTGCGCTCCCCATGTTAAATATAGGGAGCGGAGCCCAAAGTGCAGTAACCTTACGCTGAGAAGCGCAAGGTACCAAACGCAAACGGGTTACTTAACGCTTTTGGATTGTAATATGCGATAAACACCGCAGCTAAAGTTAATGCTCACGCAAGTGAGCGTTAACGTTAGCGTCAAGAATGTAATGTGTCCCCTATCGTGTTTTCGATTAGGGATGAGCCGAACACCCGAGTTCGGTTCGCATTCGAACTCGAACTTTTCAAATGTTCGAATTCGAACTCGAACTCAATACAAGTCAATGGGACTCAAAATTCGGTTTTTAGAGTGCCCTCCAAGAGGGCATATATGCTAGATATTTTCCATAAAAAAGTGTATGGAGGTCAGGGTAGTGCCCTGGGGGACAGGAAAAAAGGACAAAAAGTAAAACAAAAAAAGTTTTTAAAGGGACAGTGAGTTTTCCATGAAATAAGGGTTAAAAATCAAAACAAAAAATTCCATCAAATATCGTGCCTAGGAGGTCCCCATAACCTGCCCGTGAAGTGGCGGATTTCTAGGATGTATAGAAACATTTAAAAACAATGTCCGGGTCCGGGTAGTGCCCTGGGGGACAGGAAACAATGACAAAAAGTTTTAAAAAAAAGACGTTTTTAACCCCTTCACTGCTGACGACGTGTGAGACACGTCCTCAGTTACTCCCGCTGTATGCTGAGGAGGACGTGAGGAGGCTGTGTATAGAGATGCTGTTTGTGTATAGAGATGCTGTGAGGCTGTGTATAGAGATGCTGTGAGGCTGTGTATAGAGATGCTGTGAGGCTGTGTATAGAGATCCTGTGTATAGAGATGCTGTGTATAGAGATGCTGTGAGGTTATGTTTAGAGATGCTGATGGGGTTGTGTATAGAGATGCTCTGAGGCTGTGTATAGAGATGCTGTGAGGCTGTGTATAGAGATGCTCTGAGGCTGTGTATAGAGATGCTGTGAGGCTGTGTATAGAGATGCTGATGGGGTTGTGTATAGAGATGCTGTGAGGCTGTGTATAGAGATGCTCTGAGGCTGTGTATAGAGATGCTGATGGGGTTGTGTATAGAGATGCTCTGAGGCTGTGTATAGAGATGCTGTGAGGCTGTGTATAGAGATGCTGTGAGGCTGTGTATAGAGATGCTGTGTATATATGTTATTGCAACAGTGATAAACTTTCATGATCCCAAGAGGGAACTTCAAACGGTTCAAGAGGAAGATTTATCGATGAGGCTTCTTCTGCTGCAATCTGAATTTCCCTTCTGAGAAAGGTCACAGTTTATCGTCATTGCAACCACGGCAAGCTGCGGTGATTACTGTATCACCTCCTAAATGCCGGTGATTACTGTATCCCCTCTAAAAAGACAGTGATTACTGTATCCCCTCCTAAATGACGGTGATTACTGTATCCCCTCTAAAAAGACAGTGATTACTGTATCCCCTCCTAAATGCCGGTGATTACTGTATCCCCTCCTAAATGACGGTGATTACTGTATCCCCTCCTAAATGACAGTGATTACTGTATCCCCTCTAAAAAGACAGTGATTACTGTATCACCTCCTAGATGACAGCGATTACTGTATCCCCTCCTAAATGACAGTGATTACTGTATCACCTCCTAAAAGACAGAGATTACTGTATCACCTCCTAGATGACAGCGATTACTGTATCCCTTCCTAAATGACAGTGATTACTGTATCCCCTCCTAAATGACAGTGATTACTGTATCCCCTCCTAAATGACGGTGATTACTGTATCCCTCTAAAAAGACAGTGATTACTGTATCACCTCCTAAATGACAGTGATTACTGTATCCCCTCCTAAATGACGGTGATTACTGTATCCCCTCTAAAAAGACAGTGATTACTGTATCCCCTCCTAAATGACAGTGATTACTGTATCCCTCCTAAATGACGGTGATTACTGTATCCCCTCTAAAAAGACAGTGATTACTGTATCCCCCTAAATGACAGTGATTACTGTATCACCTCCTAAATGACAGCGATTACTGTATCCCCTCTAAAAAGACAGTGATTACTGTATCCCTCCTAAATGCCAGTGATTACTGTATCCCCTCTAAAAAGACAGTGATTACTGTATCCCCTCCTAAATGACGGTGATTACTGTATCCCTCTAAAAAGACAGTGATTACTGTATCACTCCTAAATGACGGTGATTACTGTATCCCCCTAAAAAGACAGTGATTACTGTATCCCCTCCTAAATGCCGTGATTACTGTATCCCCTCCTAAATGACGGTGATTACTGTATCCCCTCCTAAATGACAGTGATTACTGTATCCCCTCTAAAAAGACAGTGATTACTGTATCACCTCCTAAATGACAGTGATTACTGTATCACCTCCTAAAAGACAGAGATTACTGTATCACCTCCTAAATGACAGCGATTACTGTATCCCTTCCTAAATGACAGTGATTACTGTATCCCCTCCTAAATGACAGTGATTACTGTATCCCCTCCTAAATGACGGTGATTACTGTATCCCCTCTAAAAAGACAGTGATTACTGTATCACCTCCTAAATGACAGTGATTACTGTATCACCTCCTAAAAGACAGAGATTACTGTATCCCTTCCTAAATGACAGTGATTACTGTATCCCCTCCTAAATGACAGTGATTACTGTATCCCTTCCTAAATGACAGTGATTACTGTATCCCTCCTAAATGACAGTGATTACTGTATTACTCCTAAATGACAGTGATTACTGTATCCCCTCCTAAAAGACAGAGATTACTGTATTACCTCCTAAATGACAGTGATTACTGTATTACCTCCTAAATGACAGTGATTACTGTATCCCCTCCTAAAAGACAGAGATTACTGTATCACCTCCTAAATGACAGTGATTACTGTATCCCCTCCTAAATGACAGTGATTACTGTATCCCTTCCTAAATGACAGTGATTACTGTATCCCCTCCTAAATGACAGTGATTACTGTATTACCTCCTAAATGACAGTGATTACTGTATCCCCTCCTAAATGACAGTGATTACTGTATTACCTCCTAAATGACAGTGATTACTGTATCCCCTCCTAAATGACAGTGATTACTGTATCCCCTCCTAAAAGACAGAGATTACTGTATCCCCTCCTAAATGACAGTGATTACTGTATTACCTCCTAAATGACAGTGATTACTGTATCCCCTCCTAAATGACAGTGATTACTGTATCCCCTCTAAAAAGACAGTGATTACTGTATCCCCTCCTAAATGCCGGTGATTACTGTATCCCCTCCTAAATGACGGTGATTACTGTATCCCCTCCTAAATGACAGTGATTACTGTATCCCCTCTAAAAAGACAGTGATTACTGTATCACCTCCTAGATGACAGCGATTACTGTATCCCCTCCTAAATGACAGTGATTACTGTATCACCTCCTAAAAGACAGAGATTACTGTATCACCTCCTAGATGACAGCGATTACTGTATCCCTTCCTAAATGACAGTGATTACTGTATCCCCTCCTAAATGACAGTGATTACTGTATCCCCTCCTAAATGACGGTGATTACTGTATCCCCTCTAAAAAGACAGTGATTACTGTATCACCTCCTAAATGACAGTGATTACTGTATCCCCTCCTAAATGACGGTGATTACTGTATCCCCTCTAAAAAGACAGTGATTACTGTATCCCCTCCTAAATGACAGTGATTACTGTATCCCCTCCTAAATGACGGTGATTACTGTATCCCCTCTAAAAAGACAGTGATTACTGTATCCCCTCCTAAATGACAGTGATTACTGTATCACCTCCTAAATGACAGCGATTACTGTATCCCCTCTAAAAAGACAGTGATTACTGTATCCCCTCCTAAATGCCAGTGATTACTGTATCCCCTCTAAAAAGACAGTGATTACTGTATCCCCTCCTAAATGACGGTGATTACTGTATCCCCTCTAAAAAGACAGTGATTACTGTATCCCCTCCTAAATGCCGGTGATTACTGTATCCCCTCCTAAATGACGGTGATTACTGTATCCCCTCCTAAATGACAGTGATTACTGTATCCCCTCTAAAAAGACAGTGATTACTGTATCACCTCCTAAATGACAGTGATTACTGTATCACCTCCTAAAAGACAGAGATTACTGTATCACCTCCTAAATGACAGCGATTACTGTATCCCTTCCTAAATGACAGTGATTACTGTATCCCCTCCTAAATGACAGTGATTACTGTATCCCCTCCTAAATGACGGTGATTACTGTATCCCCTCTAAAAAGACAGTGATTACTGTATCACCTCCTAAATGACAGTGATTACTGTATCACCTCCTAAAAGACAGAGATTACTGTATCCCTTCCTAAATGACAGTGATTACTGTATCCCCTCCTAAATGACAGTGATTACTGTATTACCTCCTAAATGACAGTGATTACTGTATCCCCTCCTAAATGACAGTGATTACTGTATCACCTCCTAAAAGACAGAGATTACTGTATCCCTTCCTAAATGACAGTGATTACTGTATCCCCTCCTAAATGACAGTGATTACTGTATCCCCTCCTAAATGACAGTGATTACTGTATCCCCTCCTAAATGACAGTGATTACTGTATTACCTCCTAAATGACAGTGATTACTGTATCCCCTCCTAAAAGACAGAGATTACTGTATTACCTCCTAAATGACAGTGATTACTGTATTACCTCCTAAATGACAGTGATTACTGTATCCCCTCCTAAAAGACAGAGATTACTGTATCACCTCCTAAATGACAGTGATTACTGTATCCCCTCCTAAATGACAGTGATTACTGTATCCCTTCCTAAATGACAGTGATTACTGTATCCCCTCCTAAATGACAGTGATTACTGTATTACCTCCTAAATGACAGTGATTACTGTATCCCCTCCTAAATGACAGTGATTACTGTATTACCTCCTAAATGACAGTGATTACTGTATCCCCTCCTAAATGACAGTGATTACTGTATCCCCTCCTAAAAGACAGAGATTACTGTATCCCCTCCTAAATGACAGTGATTACTGTATTACCTCCTAAATGACAGTGATTACTGTATCCCCCTCCTATATGACACTGTTAATATGTAGTCACTGTCAGAATATTTGGTTAGGTTTCCATGTAAATCGCATGTTACAGTTGTGTAGCTGTTGTAGAAACACGTTGAGTAAAAGCACTGGATGCATTTCATGGAAAACACTTTGATTAATAAAATAAATAATAAGCAGGAGATTGGTGCTCTGAGGTCTTGGTCCAACCACAACCCCTGTATGTTAGTGGTCCAGGGGAGATATTCCCCCCATATCCCCTTTGCCAGCCCTCCCTTATTGAGTGAAGTGTTTTAGTGAAAAAAGATTATTAAATGTTTTTTAATCCTCGTTATTACATGAAAATATATTTTGTGTTTACTGATTTACAAATCGTGCTATGCTGTGGCTTTGTTACTATTGATGGTTTTGAAATAAAGAAACCAAAAAAGTGAGATTCAGCTTCTTTTTTTTAAAAAGAATAAAATTAAGTAAATGAAATGTTTTCAATTTGATATTTATTCTGATGTCGAACTTGAGTGTTTCACCCACCGTGATGCACTTCTGATGGTCATTGTGGCAATACTGGAAGACAAGATACAAAAAAATGTATAAATACTGTATATATACATATATATATATATATATATATATATATATATATGTATGTATATCTATTATTGCATAGTGAATACTTTATATAAACAAACAGGCACTATTCCATACCTGGTGCTTACATGGAGACGGTAAGCAGGATAATGTGCGCCTGCAAATTTTCCCTTACAGTCCCCATTTTAGCGGGATATTCCGGGGCAGGCACTAGCTGAGCACCTCACCCTGGAATGCAGAGCTAGCCACCCCTGATAACTGCAGTAGCCCTTCCACGCCAACGCAAGTATCAGCTCATGGATTTGAAGGGACCCGGGCAGCTGTCTCAGTGGCATGTGGTTATTGAGGATACATAGGATACTGGAGGCAGAAGATAGAGGGGATACAGAAGTCTAGATACTGGGGGCACAAGGGGAAGACAATGAGCAGAGGACACATGGGGCAAAATACCAGGTACACAGGAGGCAGAGTAGACATGGGGCCAGATGCAGGACACAGAGGGCAAAGGAATCATTGGGGAAGATACAAGTGACGCAGGGGAAGAAGGATATATGGGGCAGTCTGAAGGATACAGGGGACACGGGCATGATACAGGGTATACATAAGGCAGGACAGAGGGGCTAGAGCAGGGTTGTCAATCTCACAGATCCCCAAATGATGAGGCCTACAATTCCCAGAATTCTTCCCATGCAGTAGATGGCCAGGGAATCATGGGAGTTTTAGTTCAGAAACATCTGGGGGCGTCAGAGTTCGATAGTCCTGAGCTAGAGGATATATTGGGAAAGGATACAACTAATACTTATGTAGCTAATTTGGATGTTGTATCACTATATAATAACATTCCTCATGAAGTAGGTAAAATAGCCACTAAAGAGTTTTTGGATGAAGAATATAATCCAGGTATTGTGGAACCTGTCATAGAGCCAATTAATTTCACATTGATTTATAACTATTTCTTCAAGCAAAGAGGGGCATGGCGATGGGTACACGCTGTGCCACTAGCTGGGTGAATTTGTACTTTCTTGGCATGGTGGGAAAAGCTATTTGTCTTTTCAAACTCCATGACTAAATATGTTTCTCATCCAAGTAAATTGGATGAGATACATACAGTAGATGAAGATCTTCTGTTCCGGCATGGTTCAGCTGAATTGTTTGAAGAATGCTTGTCTCAGGTTTCTAGTTACGCCACTAGTGAGCTCGGTTCTCGCCACATACTGTATCGCGGTACACAGTGACAAAAACCATTGCTGACCCAGATTGTTATAACATCGATTCTCTCTTTGTATCCCTACAAGTTGTGTTTCCTTCTATTGCTGCTGGTGTACGTTTGAGCCTGCCACATACTATAACTCAGTCCACAGCAAATACCTAGCCCTGTTGTGTCTTACGTATGGTACTGTCTCCCTGGCCTTTGTGGCTGCTAGAAGTATAGGGCTAGTGGTTCCGACCATCCTAGGATCAGAGGTGTAGGAGGTCTGTTATCAGGGATCCTACCAGGTCTGTCCTGGGGAACGTCGCAGCCTGTTTGGGGAGGGGGGGGTAGCACCAATTCTTTAATATGAAATACTGTAATAAATGGATAAAAGGCTGTAAACTGGATAATCAATTATTTAATCTTGGTTGATCAATTGTTTAATCAATATTTAAAAACATGCATTTTCATAAGTTACAGCCATTATTTATTTTCTATCTTTAGCGAGTTATTATATTTTTAGAAAAAAAAGTCCGCAGAAGGGTTTTTAATGCCTAGGGCAGCACCGGCCCAGAACACGCCTCTGAATATCACACGAGGCGTACACATGATCTCAGATCCTTGCGCCGTGATCTCGTGAGCTTGCGTCATGATCTTGTGCGCTTGCGCAGGTGGAAGGAAACTAGAACTTTCTAGTGTTCAGTGAGTCATTCATCGGCGGCAAGAGGAGGCGGTGGATCTCACTCCCATCTCCACCACTGGATGTGAGGTACGCCTGGCGTTTTAATGTATTTAATGTATTTTTTTCCTGGTATCGAGTGTTTATGCATTTGTAAACTTAGTTTATGTACATTTTTGGCAGCTGGTATTTCGTTTATCTCTGACCTGCCCGGGGAATAACAAGTGACCTGGAATCTCCCACAACATATTGCTCATTTTTTACAAAATATAATAAGCCTAGGAGTACAGTAACTGGTCCGACGAGTCCAGCTGAGACTGAGGTGACCGCGTTTTTTTAAGCGTTTACTCTTAAAAAATGCAATGATGGAATGTGTCAGAAAAGAGAGAATGACACAAAATATAAGGTTAGAAAAGACACAGACTTTTAGATCGTATCATCCCTGAGCGGGAAAACGCATGAGATCTGTGTCGTCAAAAAGTTTTTTGTATTTACAATATTTTTTGTTAGTATTTATTATATGCACTAATCCCCTTTGTTGCGACGGTAAACGCTGTAGACCCAGAGCGGGAAATTCAAGCAGCCGGTGATCCAGAGCGGGAAACTCAAACGCTGACGTGTCACTGACGAAACTCCACCCTCCTTTGTTTGAGTTTCCCTCTCTGAATCGCCTCTGAATTTCATCATGTTTTGCAACAACAGTAAATAGTAGTGTAGCGCTGTGTTAAAATCTTGCTGTGGCAGTACCTATTTTTGGCCACAAGATGGAGACAATCGCGATCAGAGACACTGGACATTGGGACTACATTTCCCGGCGTGCTTTGCAAACAGACAGGAAGTGGGTGGGACACAGAGACGCTTGACATCCTGAGCCTCGCGGAGAAAGCGCCAGAGCGCGCCAGGGAACGAGGGAGAGCAGACGCAGTGCAAGATATCGCTAGAGGGCCTAGGCCAGAGCGCGAGTGAGACCTGTCAGTTCCTTACATCGGGTCATCCAGCCTTAGGAGAAGGAGACCTCCAAGTTCCCGAGATTTGCTGCAGATTAAGGAACCAAAGACCTTGAGTGAGGAGTTGCCGCGAGTTGATCGGATACGGAGAGCAGGCGGTGAGCTGGACAAGTCGTGGACAAGCTACGGAAAGTCAGACAACGGATCCGGCCGCAAGTATCCCCAGTCAATATCGAGCGGAGAGACGTCCTGGGTCAGCGGAGCCTAAAGCAATCGGTGGATGGGTGAGAGGCCTCCAAGGCCGTTTGTAAATAAGGAACACGCTGCTGTTTTCTCTCTAAAGTCCACAGGGCCCCAACTTGACTAGTCGAAGACATTCCTTAAGTAAATTCACTGGCCAGTTGAACAGTACCCGGGTACCATACACACACATATACACCCTTTACATTCCGGGACTTAACCTGTGCAGGACTCATTCTGTTACGAATCGGAACAGGGGTTAAAGATACGTTCCGAATATATTTTCTCTTTTCCGCTGCGCGTTTATCGAAATACGAAGAGATTGTATTCTTGGTTCCGCTACGTGTCCCTTTTTCGAATTTTCGTGTAATTGCATTCTTTTCTGTTCGGTTGCGAATATATTGTCTTTTTCCGAAATACGAAGCCTCGTGTTTCGGTTCTTTTCCGCTACGCGTTTTTACCGCGATACGAAAGTACTGTAATAATACCTGTGAATACCGTGTCTCAACGTCTGCTTAATATTTTAGTAAACTATTTAAATTATAAAAATCCACAGCAGTGTTGGAGTATATTTATTCCCTAGTGCGGGGAGACTGACCCGTGGTTCATTTTCAGAGGCTCCTCCGGGAGTGAGCGCTACAGTAGCAATTAGCGAATATCCTTATTTCTTTTATACCATGTGTGAGGGTTGTAGAAAATCGGGGGATGTGTTTAACCCTTTCAGCTCCGGATCGTTTCACACTCATGCGCTCAGCTCATTCTAAACATTTCTTTGCTCAAGATAAAATGAAAATCCAGTAATCCAGAACACACAGAAATGTTATCCCATTTTTATTAGGAATTTCGTGGTTGTTGTATATTTTTTTTGTTTTGAGAAGCACCCGCCCTCTGTGCTTAGTAAAGGTTGGGCGCTGCCCTCCAGATGTATTCTTTATGAAAAGTGCTGATAATAACCCTCTGGCAAGTACCCCTCCCCGTCACAGGTGTTTCATTTTCCGGGGGCTCAGAATCTCAGGGGGGCTCCAGAAAGGATTCTGTCCTAAGTGAGTTAATCCCATAGGACCGGTCGTTAGGTGATATACAGTAGGACCTGTCGAAGGTGGGATACATTGGCGCTGTGACAGACTTAAGCAATTTATGGCCATATATTGGGAACTAAATTTGCATCTTTTTTTAACACAGTTTAGGGTTAAAAATCCAGTATAAAATCTTGAATGGATTACCAGCTGTTGAAATCTTGAAAGGGTTAAGAGTTGTTAGAACCTGTAAAGTGTTAAAATGTATTAAAACCTTTAAAGCGTTAGCTTCTGTTAAAGTCTTTACATGTATGAGTTGATGTGCTCTCCTTCTGGATTGTGTTATATATATATATATATAACACTGAACTTGGAATTAGAAATTTATTTTAAAAAAGTGCATACATTATTGTCTCTATTACATCGTACTTTATATCTGTAATAAAAATCAAGTTTTATGATAAATGCATTTTTTTAAATTACCAACATATGTCTGCATGCTCAGATTTATCGCTACGTTTATTGCCTTGTTTTGTGGTTTATTAACTTTTTTTTTTACATCTTTTCCCTTTTCTTTAGCAAACCTGGTTCCTGTTGTGTAGACAAAGCTGGACCATCATCCTCTCCCGTTTCACATATTGCTGTGTTTGGATCCTAGGTAGGTATTAGACGATTAATTATTAATATGCTGCAACATTCCTTAATTAAGCTTCAAAATATTGCAAGTTTTCGCATAATATTAAAGTGTAGTGTTAAATAAATAAATAAAGAAAGAATAATAATAAAATGAACATTCATACTCTGGGTGGGATTCATTACGCATTGATAATGGCTTGATCCACCTGATATCGACAGAAAGTATCCAGTCGTATTCACAGAGCACTTGGATCAGTGAGTCGTTCCGGCCTGGAAAGTCAGGATCTGCCCAGACACAGAGTTAGGATCACGTAACATCACGGGAAATGCCATGGACTGTATGTTACAGGACCTTTCTGAAAAATCCTGGCGCATAAAGTTGTCATAAGGGAGACCTCCAACTGCCCTTTGCCAACCCTAGTGAACGGTTAAAATGGAGTGTCAGGTGGTTGCAGCACAGCCTACCCCCCTCCCCATCCAAAAATCCATGGGTCCAAAAGGAGTTAATGATATAGGTGGGGCCCGGTGCCCCCATGCCCGATTAACCTCTGAGAAAAATAATACTCCACCCACATATTTGATTGGCATCAATAAAATTAAGAACCTTTTTAAGGATCACGTTTAATTATCATCATCTGAGGAGACAGAGAGTAACAACTTGCTGCTAACACGATTGTGTCTCAAAATCATGATCATTTCTGCGGCATTGACCAATAACATAAGGTAGATTATAAAATAGTGCAAAAATACTGCTCATTCTGCAGCAGAACAAGTGCAATTCAAGGATCGCTTATTGAGGTCCATTGACACCACCAAGACATAGGTAACCTTACCTGAGCGATGGGCCACAGCATCAACAGAGGCTCCACATCAAAGGAGATATTGCTATTAGGGATGTTCTGGTCAGAGTTTGAGCCCCAAGCCGGTCAAGGTTGAGCAGTATTTGTGATTAGTTGATACCGAAATTCCAATCCGATAATGAACACCACTTGGCTGAATCCACAGCGTGCGCCCCATTGAAAGAAAATGCTGGACCCTCTGCAATGAATTAAAAGCAGTTTTCCAGCTTCCTCTACGATCCACAAGCAGGCAGGGAAGACGTCACGAGTCAATGCAGAGGCTCCAGGATTCCAAATGGGTGGCAGGGTTCCTTGAAAATGTAAGACTCAGGGGACGGATTGACTCGATAAATCCCCATAAAATGCCAAAATTGAGTTCCGATCCTGATCCTTGGAATCGAATTGGGAAATCCCTAATTGTTATAATTCAATTAATATCAATAAAAATGTAAAACAAATTACAAGTCAGACCAAATACAGAAAAGTAAATGGATCCAACGCGTTTCATCTCATTGTCTTCTAGACATAGTCAGTGACCCAATGTTTCTGGCTATAAAATCAAATAATAACAATAAACACAAAACATACCGCCTCCTGAATATACTGTTATAATTGCATCTGAAAGTCATGCATGACATCACAAATGTTTGCATGCTCAGATTTATTGCGTTATCGTAAATATAGAAAAAATTATAATTTTATTGTATGGTTTTGCATTTTATTAACTTTTTCTTTATTTCTTTTCTCTTTTATGCAGTAAAAAACGGGTTCCTGTTGTGTATAGAAGCTGAAACATAATTTTCTTGCGTTTTACAAAGTTGCTGAGTATGGATCCTAGGTAGGAATTAGACGATTATTTATTAACCCTTTCGCTGCTGAGGCTTTTCCCGCCCCTGTGCTGAGGTCATTTTTTACCTGTTTTGCGCATCATGTTTAAACGTGTTTTGAAGGCTTATTTTAGTATATGACACCGACATATTATATATCGTTCTTTCCGTCAGACTCGGTAGATTCATAATATGTCATTATTATATGTATACGTTATGTCATGTCTGTATATTATAACAAAAAATGCAATAAAATATGTATTTTCAATAATTTACAATGTGTAAAGTGTTTTTTCCCACATTTTAACATGCGAGCAATTGCGGTTATATTTGTATGGGGTGCGCTTTTTAAAAAAATTAGAGATGGGGTCTCGTTACATTTTTTTTTGGGGAAAATGACACTATTTTTAACAAACGCACCGCATACAAAAATCGTTAGTGCAGCATCATTGTTCACATTATAATTGAAATGGGAACAATATTGCTGCATTAACAAACCGAAAAAAATAAAAAAAAAGTGTTTATTTTTTTTTTTACATTTTTTTTTTAATTTTTTTTTTATTTTTCATTTTTTTTTTTTTTTTACAAAATTTTTAACTTTCATGTTTGGTATCGTTGGAACGGCCATGCTCTGGCCGATCCAACGATATCAAAATTTAACCCCTAGCTGCCACGGATCGGGAGATAGGGAGTTCCAATGAACTCCCTATCTCCACAGTTGGTGGCAGTTAGGGGTTAACTGTAGGACTGGCGTCATCGTGCTACGCACGATGACGCCAGTCCTCTGGGGGAGTTCCCGGAGGCTTGGCCGACATCCAAGATGTCGGCCAGCTCCGGGAAAGGATCGCGAATCGGCGCTTTTCAGCGCCGATTCGCGATCCAGCTCCCCAGGGGTTAATGCCAGGCATCATTTGGAAGGGCAGGCTGTGCCCTTCCAAATGATGCCTGGGTTAAGCCCCGCAGAGCCGCCGATCAGGAGGGAGAGAGGTCCGAAGGACCTCCCCCCCTCCCTTTCAGGCGCCTCCTCCGCACATGCGGGGGGGCGCCTGAATTAGGTGTCATCGCGCCCCCGCGATGACACCTAATAATGGCGGCTGCTGGTCCGGATGCCGGGCTGACATCCAGGATGTCAGCCCGCACCGGAGGGGCCAGCGATCGGCCGGAACCCGGCCGAACGCTGACCCCAAAGTGAGGACGCGCTCAGCGCGTCCTCAGCACACCAGCGGGACTGCTGAGGACGCGCTGAGCGCGTCCTCAGCAGCGAAGTGGTTAATATGCTGCAACAACCTTTATTTGGTTCTCAGTGTCTATATCGACGCAGAGCATCCTGACGTATTCACAAAGCACTCGGATCATGCTGTGCTGCTCAGGGCCTTTTTATGCATTGAACCCTATGGGATTCACCTGTTTAAACCTGTCGAACGAAACCACCAAAAATCAACGCATTTCACAGACATTTCTCTGCTGTTCGGCGTCTTTGAATAGATTAACCATTGCATCTCTATGGGGGATTTCACTGCTGTCAAACAGCACCGTATTTCGCTGGCAATTCGTCAAAATTTGAACCGCCAGCTTTGTGAATAGCTGAATGGCCACAAATTTGCACCGTACGGGGAAATTCATTGTTCGGTGGAATTTCGTGGACAATTCGGCTCTCTTTGAATAACCCCTTATAAATCCCTGAAGCCGGCATCTTGAATATGATGATCACTTTGACAACAATTGATGATTTTATTATGCGCTTGAAGAGGAGAAGATGTAAAGTTTTTCTTTTTTTCTCTCCATAGGACTATGGCCAATACATATTATAAAGAAGTTCTTAACACCTGGTGGCAGGAGCTGGATCCCGGCTTTAATGCAGGTCTTCTTGAAAGTGATTGTCCACCGGATGATGGAAAAATCTTTGTCATGTATCACGGCACAACGGCGGCAGCGGCTGAACAGATCATCAAGAACGGTTTTCGTCAGTCAGCAGACGGCATGTTGGGGAGAGGGGTCTATGTCTCCAGAGATCCAAACAAAGCCGCTCGGTACCCCCTGGGTGATAAAAGTGATCAGGTTATTTTAAAACTCCGAGTGAATGTAGGAAAAGTTATAAAGATAGATCAGAAGAATTTTAAGATGCAGAAAACCTGGCATATTGACCATGGCTTTGACACGGCCTGGGTGCCACCAAACACCATATTGGTGGAAAGCAAATTGAAATTAGAGGAGGATTGTGTTTGGGATCCTAAACGGATCAGAGTGGTAGGGATTGTACTCGCTCCAGAGGGGCATTTAGCTTCTCTACAGAATATGGTTTCGGGGAATACAGTGAAGCACGATAATGATTTGCTTAAAGCTAGCATGAATTTTAAATGATTCACTACTTTCCCACCAATCTGTAGATAATGGCCGGATTTTTTATTTGCTGATCTGTGCCTTTATTTTCAAAACTATTGATAGTAACAAAGATTTTAAAGGCTGTATCGTCATATTATAAAATAAAAAAATTAAATAAAGGAGGATCTGCCTTTTTTCAAAAATTCTTTTTAAGAAAATGAAATGTTTTCATTCCATTAAATATCAATTTCATAAAATTTTCAAGTTTACGTTTATCCTGACGTTTATTCATCACCCACCGTGATGCCACTGAGCACTTCTGATGATCATTGTGGTAAAACCTGAAGACAAAATAAAATTAGGGATACTATATATCTATATATATATATATATATATAAACATACACATTAAAAAATATATTTATTTTTAATGCTTTATATTAAACACTTACAGGGTTATTCAAAGAGATTCGAAAAGTTACTGCACGTTCGGTGACTTTTCGTTCTCTTCAATTCGGTTCCTTTTGCCGATCCCATTTCGGTGACCCTGCGGTGTATTCAGCAAGCACCACAGGGTCCCCGAATTGCAGGGAAAAGCTGCCGCAAACCCGACGAAAACTAACCGCAAAACCCAGCGAATGCACGCCGAAAAGCCACAAAAACATTAACCTGCGAAAACCACAGAAAAAGCCCGAGCAGGAGCCGATCACACAGAGCCGAAGCAGCTGAGACGCAGAGGAGGGAGGTGAATAAATTAGCAAAACCATTTGTATGAATCTGTGAAAATGAAACGCTGTTTGCAAAGGAACTACTGAGTGAAAATGTCTGAAATTTACACAGGAGGTCCAGGGAATGATAATAAAAAGGGCTGTTACAGAAAAAATAAGTAAACTTAAAAAAAAAAAAAAATCTGACTTTTTAAAAAAAAGGAAATTTTTTTAAAATATCCGAAAAATCTATAAATAAAGAGACTCTTTACTGCAGAATTTTATAATGAACGGTTTATTAGATATTGAATTAAAACGGGAATATTTTTAACATTGAAGCCTATGGGATTCGCCTGAATAAACCTGCCAAATTAAACCACCGAATGACAGGGCATTTCGGGAACTTTTCACTGCTGGTTTGTGTTCTCTGAATAGCCGAAGCATTGCTTCTCTATGGGGATTTCACTGCCCTCGAACAGGCACCGTATGTTCAGGCAATTCGTCAGGATTTGGCGAATTGCCTGCTCTCTGGATAGCCGAATGGCCAGTAAAGGTAACCGAACGCTGATTTTCAGCATTCGCTTACCTTTCTCAAGCAATTCGGATCTCTTTGGATAACGCTGATAGTGCGTAATTACAATGTTGGTGCTGCTAACCTAACCAGAGCTGTTGTAAACTTACCAGAGCCATTATAGTCTATGGGATTGTTAAGTTTACAACAGCTCTGGTTAAGTTAGCACCAACTTTAGTGCATATAATAAATAATCACCAAATCATATATGTTACAAAAATTATGTAAGAAATAGTCGAGTGTAAATCATAATGTATTAGAGCAGTGGTTCCCAACCCTTTTCACGTGTGCACCCCTTGGCAGTCCATTTAAAAAAAACATACCCCTCATATTAGCAAAATGTCTGTAATTAATATAGCTGTTGTGCCACATCTTTGCTGACCTGGGTAGGCTAGCAATGCGGTTTGCAACTCTGTCAGCACACGTTGGTTAACATGTCTCTCGCACTGAACACTGGTACTCACTGATAGTGATGGGCCAAACACCCCCGTGTTTGGTTTGCATTCGAACTCGAACGCCTGAAAAAGTTCAACCGCAAACGCGAACACAATTTGAACACCATGCAAGTCAATGGGGCTCAAACATACAAAAATTAAGGTCCCCTCCAAGAGGGCATAATTGCAAGATATTAGCCATAAAAGGTGTATGGGGGTCCAGGTACTGCCCTGGGGCACAGGAAACAATGAAAAAAAGGAAAAAAGCTTTTAACCCTTTCACTGCTGAGAGCTGAGCCATTTCACCGCTGTGTGCTGAACTCATTTTTACCACTTTTGCTCATGTTTAAATGCAATTTGAAGCCATGGGAAATGTTTGAGCAACAAGGAGTGGGAATTGTTTGAGCAACAAGGCGTTGGAAATGTTTGAGCAACAATAAGTGGGAAATGTTTGACCAACAATGAGTGGGAAATGTTTGACCAACAATGAGAGGGAAATATTTAAGCAACAAGGAGTGGGAAATGTTTGACCAACAAAGAGTGGGAAATGTTTGACCAACAATGAGTGGAAAATGTTTGAGCAACAAGGAGTGAGAAATGTTTGACCAAGCAAGAGTGGGAACTGTTTGAGCAACAAGGAGTGGGAAATGTTTGACCAGCAAAGAGTGGGAAATGTTTTACCAACAATGAGAGGGAAATGTTTGACCAACAATGAGAGGGAAATGATTGACCAACAAGGAGTGGGAAATGTTGCACCAACAAGGAGTGGGAAATGTTTGACCAACAAAGAGTGGGAAATATTTGACCACCAATGAGAGGGAAATGTTTGACCAACAAGGAGTGGGAAATGTTTGAGCAACAATAAGTGGGAAATGTTTGAGCAACAAGGAGTGGGAAATGTTTGAGCAACAAGGTGTGGGAAATGTTTATGAATCCCATAGGTTTCAATGGTTAAAATATTCCCGTTTTAATCCAAAATCTAATAAACCGTTTATGATTATATTCTGCAGTAAAGAGTCTCTTTATCTTTAGATTTTTTAGAATCTTTTAAGCATTTTTTGGAATTTTTTAGAAAAAAAAATTTCCCTCGAACTTTCCGCGAACGTCCCGAAAAGTTTGAGGTTCAGAAATTTTTAAACAGCTGATGTTCGAATCGAACTTCGAACTGACTCCAACCAGCAGCCCATCCCTTCTCACTGAGTCTCATTGAGTCAGAGAGCTTTGTGGCCCCTTGACAACATCAGAAACAATGTGCGCTCTGACTCACTGAGCGCTGGTGTTCAGTGCGAGAGATGTTATCCAGCCTGCACTGATGTCTGATGGAGATGCAGACTGCATTACTCACCTACCCAGACCAGCAGGAATAGGACAAAATGACTGAAGGGTCCTAGGCAGTTCTCTCAGCAGCTTGTGGTCATTGTGGATACATAGGATACTGGGGGCAGATGATACATGGGACACAGGAGTCAGGATACAGGGGACATATTTGGAAGAATACCGGGAGCACAGGGGGGCAGAGTATACATGGGACTAGATGCAGGGGATCCTGGGGGGAAAGATATCATGTAGCAGGATACAAGGTATGTAGGAGACATGGGATAAATGGTGCAGTCTGGAGGATACAGGGGACACAGGGGCATGATATGGAGGATACATAAGGCAGGGGACATAGGGGCTAGAGCAGGGTTGTCATACTCAAGGCCCCAAGATGTTGAGGACTACAATTCCCAGAATTCTTCCAATATAATAGATAGTCAGGGAATCAATGAGTTGCAGTTCAGAAACATCTTGGGGGTGCAGAGTTTGACAGCTCTGGGCTAAAGGATACATTGGGAAAGGATACACCTAATACTTCTGTAGCTTGTCCGGATGTAGTATCACAATATAACAGTGATTTCCCAACCTGGTCCTCAGGGCCCTCTAACAGGCTGGATTTTAAGGATTACTGTGGTGAAATTCATGCAGAAATTATACAGTCAGGTCCAGAAATATTGGGACATCGACACAATTGTAACATCTTTGGCTCTATACACCACCACAATGGAGTTGGAATGAAACGAATACAATGTGCTTTAACTGCAGACCGTCAGCTTTAATTTGAGGGTATGAACATTGTTAGAAATTATTGACTTCTTTAATAGTCAGGGATATATTAATTATGACGTATATTTTTCTTATTGTAGATATATATAGATATATATATATATATTATTGACAGTGCCTCCAATACCAGTGGTATAAATTGGTATTTAACCCGTAAGATAGGGATTAATAACCAATCAATGAATATACGTCTTAACAAATATATGGCGCGTTATCCTGAGTTCTTTTGATGCTATCTAGATATTTTTAAACACAATAAAATCAATAAAGATGATATGAGACTGGTAACGGTAAAACAATTCAAACCAAAATTTATTCACACGTCAAGTTTCATACAATCATATGTTATCAACGGATTAGCAAGATACAATATACAAGTGATTATAGATCGTGATTAGTAGCGATACTGCGACACGCAATAATCTAATGGACAAATATTTTAGGTTTATAGACCGCACCACAGATATACACGCCTCAGTTCTTAAACACCAAGCTCTATTCTATTCACTTAAACCTTTCCCATTATAAACCAATCCTCCACCTGGCTAAAATAAACACTCAGTTACTGGGCATCACCTGCAGCACAATTTATTATTGTGGGGGCCTATTCACTAAATGCAACTTCCTTTAGGGAGATACTAACACTCGATAGGTAGACTATCTCTTCCACAGATCAATCACAGCACTTCATTCAATATACGTTAACCCAACGCTTCTTATTGACTTACTTGCATTCAATCGAAAGGGCTGCAAGATGAATATGGAAGGAGTTATGCTAGTTTTACGAATGGGGCTGACGGCACTTGACAATAAAAGCTATTTCACGGTCCCAGCGTATCTCACTATAGGTATACAATTGATCTTTAGATGTCCACAACCAGTATTCTTGGAATATAAATAATTTCACTAAATTATGGCTCAAGTATTTAGCTGGGAATAGTTTCTTCCTTAGCAATCCTCTGCAGTGGAGTGGAAGGTTGATTACTAATCTACTGATTAGGCTTAAACAGCAAAATAATTCATTTATATTCCTTTAGTTTGTGATGGACATCTAAAGTAAGGACTATGCAATTAGAAAATAGAGATCAAGTTATTCAGGCATACTTTACCATCTGGTTAGTGAAGATAGAGTGGTGGAAGATTAGGGTGTGGTCACGTCTTAAGGGGGGCTGATGATATTTGCCCTTTCTCCCCTCCAAGCGTCCCTCAGGTCTCTCCTCAAGCTTTTCTCAGTGTGTTGATCCCTTCTGCTCTGGATTGTCCCCTCTATATAGTGGTCTTCCGCCCAGTTTTAGATCTAGCCCATCACTATGTGGCCTCATTTGATTGGAGGATATATATATTCATCAACTCCAGGGGTCTGTCCAGGTGTTATATTACCTGGCCAGCAGATGGCGCTCTCAGATCAACCATCAACCTTCTGCAGGAATTAATTTATGTATTTGGCCAATCTTTTACTGGTTTGGGGTCGTTTTATTCCTATATCCCGGGACTCTATAGATTTTATTAACAAATCAAAATTTATTTCTATTGTGGCATCGCCGGCATACTTCGCCACGACGTATGTGCATTTCATACCCCCTTTATGAGAGGATCCGGCAGACATACATTAATTCATTCATTCGTGATATCGTCTTTAACATTCACCATTACCAGACTTAATCTGCTTTATAAATGTTAGTTACGCAAGACATTTGTTATGTAATAATCAACTGAATGTGGTATGGCCTCTGTTTTTATAAGACGCCAAGGTTATCTATTCTAACTGACCACATAAATTAAATATTCAAATACCATATAGTGTTAGATCATATCGCCGAATAGCATAGCATTACAAGCTGGTTAAACAAATCATTTAACCTTCTCTGTTTTTTTTTTCTTTATTGGGAAACCCATTGTTCAATGTTTACGTGGCTTTCAGAGTTTCGATCTGACAAAATAAACACAGTACTGAGATACCTATCCTAGGGTAAGATCAGTTGTCATTGTGTTCCCTTACTTTTAAACCATTTGATCTAACATCTGCTTGTTTATTTTTTTACAACCAGAGTCCATTAGACCTACTTTAATCCCTTGTATGCGTAACAATAACGATCCATTGTCTTTTAGAACGCAGATTCTTGTTATATAGTAACCATGCAGACGAATTGTCTGTGTGTAGCAATTGCTGCGAAATATAGAAATTTCATATCTGAAAAGGTCTGACAACATCCAACTCTGGTGAACGGTGTAGGACTTACAGCAGTTTGAAGATGTGCCTCCCACTTGTTAAGGGACCAAAGGTAATGGGACAATTGGCTTCTCAGCTGTTCCATGGCCAGGTGTGTGATATTCCCTCATTACCCCAATTACAATGTGCAGATAAAAGGCCCAGAGTTCATTTCAAGTGTGCTATTTGCATTTGTAATCTGTTGCTGTCAACTGAGCTCAGCAACACCAAAAGGCCCGGGAGACCACGGAAAACAACTGTAGGGGATGACCGAAGAATTCTTTTCCTGGTGAAGAAATCACCCTTCACAACAGTCGGCCAGATCAAGAACACTTTCCAGGAGGTAGGTGTATGTGTGTCAAAGTCAACAATCAAGAGAAGACTTCACCACAGTGAATACAGATGGTTCAGCACAAGATGTAAACCATTGGTGAGCCTCAAAAACAGGAAGGCCAGATTAGAGTTTGCCAAACAACACCTAACAAAGTCTTCACAGTTCTGGAGCAAGATCCTATGGACAGATGAGACAAAGATCAACTTGTACCAGAGTGATGGGAAGAGAAGAGTATGGAGAAGGAAAGAAACTGCTCATGATGCTAAGCATACCACCTCATCAGTGAAGCATGGTGGTGGTAGTGTCATGGCGTGGGCATGTATGGCTGCCACTGGAACTGGTTCTCTTGTATTTATTGATGATGTGAATGCTGACAAAAGCAGCAGGATGAATTCTGAAGTGTTTCGGGCAATATTATCTGCTCACATTCAGCCAAATGCTGCAGAACTCATTGGACGGCGCTTCACAGTGCAGATGAACATTGACCCAAAGCATACTACAAAAGCAACCAAAGAGTTTTTGAAGGGACAGAAGTGGAATGTTATGCAATGGCCAAGTCAATCACCTGACCTGAATCCCATTGAGCATGCATTTCACTTGCTGAAGACAAAACTGAAGGGAAAATGCCCCAAGAACAAGCAGGAACTGAAGACAGTTGCAGTAGATGCCTGGCAGAGCATCACCAGGGATGAAACCCAGCGTCTGGTGATGTCTATGCGTTCCAGACTTCAGGCTGTGATTGACTGCAAAGGATTTGCAACCAAGTATTAAGAAGGGAAAGTTTGATTTATGATTATTATTCTGTCCCATTACCTTTGGTCCCTTAACAAGTGGGGGCACATCTGCAAACTGCTGTAAGTCCTACACCGTTCGCCTGAGTTGGATGTACATACCCTCAAATTAAAGCTGACAGTCTGCAGTTAAAGCACATTATTTTTGTTTCATTCCAACTCCATTGTGGTGGTGTATAGAGCCAAAGATGTTAGAATTGTGTCGATGTCCCAATATTTCTGGACCTGACTGTATATTGGGACTATTCCCTTTAAAAATTAAAAACAATTTTGAAAACCCCGCTGGTGTCTGGCAGTGGATTTCTGGGAAATCCCTTGGTAGTGAAGGGGTTAAATGTACTTCACATCCATTACAATGAAGAGACGTTTAACAGATGATCAGGTTTGGAAGACCAAATAACTTTTTTTTATTTTTTATGGCGACACCCCCCACATACGGGTTTGTTTCGATTTAAAGGGACACTGCCGCTAGCATAAACTGCAACTAGATTATTTCTGTATTACAAAAACAAACACATAAAACACACAATGTTGTATTTTTTTATTCTTTGTTTGAAGTTATTGCATGTAAAAAGGAAGAATAAAGTTATATTTTTTTCATCTCCGGTTTCCATTTTGTGATTTTTTTCCCCATGATGTACCATTTACTAAAATTGTAGGGCAAGCCTGGCTTTGCAGCTGTAGTATAGGATACAACAGCAATATAGAGGCAATGGAAATGGAGGAGGGAATGTTTAGAAAAGGCTGCAGGGGGTCTATTGTGCTGTCTAGGCAACCAGCTATAATATATGCAGCTGAATGAGATCTGATAGTGGGCTTCCAACACTTTAATATACCCCTAGTGATAGTCCTTTACATATCCCACACAATGCAAACCTAAGGAGTTGGATATTTGGAGACCCGACCCATAGAGTCCATTCTATACCCTATGCCACACAGTGGGGAGCAAGTTATGGAAAGATACTGGGGGGGGGGCAGTTTACAACACAAAATATCACACAATGGTTGCACCCAGTGACACATATAGAGGAAAATATTACAGAATGGATGCGCCCAGTGACACATATAGAGGAAAATATTACAGAATGGATGCGCCCAGTGACACATATAGAGGAAAATATTACAGAATGGATGCGCCCAGTGACACATATAGAGGAAAATATCACACAATGGATGCACCCAGTGACACATATAGAGGAAAATATCACACAATGGATGCGCCCAGTGACACATATAGAGGAAAATATCACACAATGGATGCACCCAGTGACACATATAGAGGAAAATATCACACAATGAATGCACCCAGTGACACATCCAGAGGAAAATATCACACAATGGATGCACCCAGTGACACATATAGAGGAAAATATCACACAATGGATGCACCCAGTGACACATACAGAGGAAAATATCACACAATGGATGCGCCCTGTGACACATATAGAGGAAAATAGTTTCTTAACTAAACATACAAGAGAAAAACAAACACATGTAAGACATCAGCAACATCAAATAAACACAATACGGACATTTCATTTTTTGGTGGTAGTTCTACTATTATACTATTGGGTGATTTTGCAATAGTAAAATTATTTGATGCACAATTTCTTGGCAATTCTTTTATCCCTGACTTCCCAAGGCAATAACAAGTGAATTAGAATCTCCCGCTACGTTTGCTTGTTTTATACAAAGTAATGTATAATAAGCATAGAAACACAGTAACCTGTCGCACAAGTCCAGCTGATACAGAAGTTATTGCTGTTTTTTAATGTCATAAAAAGCAACAATCTGCGAACAAAAACACACAACAATGCACAATAAAATAAAGTGCCATTAAGGATACAGAGCCCCAAACATGTAATATGTCCGTGTGTATTCTGCGCTGTCTGACTGTCTGCTAGCTTGCAGCGCTGCCTGGTTATGATGGGATTTGGGCACGCAGTTATTCTCCTCTTTTGGGCACTTGCTTGTCTGTTAATATGTTACTGTATATATTATAATTATCTCATTCGATTCGTTTGATTCGTTTTCACGTGTTAAGCAAAAAGTTAATTATATCTGGTAACGTACAATTCCTTATTGAATACCTGTCGGTACGCAGAGACTCGTCCTCCAAACCACCACAGCCCTCCTTACAAACAAAACGAGCGGGCGGCACTGCAAAGCTGTTCTGCAAGTGCCAGAGCCACGTATTGGCCGGGGACAGCGAACCACCGCCCACGTAATGGATGGAGGACGGACTTCTATCATGGGGTTGTCCATCCTTTCCTATCCAATCTACTGGTGCCATCTGTCACTTAGTGAATCAGGAGATATGAATTCCCCACCCACCTCACATTACCCCACTCCATCGTTAGCTGTGTTGTCATTTCATCTCCGGGCTCTCGACTAGCAGGTATGTTATATTTTTCTGGGTTACAGGCTCCCGTAGAAGCAACAAAAAATGTAGAATTCAGCTTGAAACCTTTCTCTTGTGTCTGCAAACCGCTACTGCTCGAGTGTGGTACAACTGGTGGCTTTATTTCCTGCACTCAGTATTATGTACGAGGATATGAGCGACTCCTCGGCCCTTTGAACTTTATCACCTCCTCTGTGCGGCTTTTACTTTGTATCATTGTATCTTTCTTTCTGCATATTATTTAGGGACTTTCTTATCTTTCCAAAACCTCGAAGGTTTGGTTCCATCAGACCAGGAATATATTGTATGTGCCGTATTGAAGAATGATTAGTGGAGCTGCCAGGACATTTTAAGAGAACCCCCCCCCTTAAATACAGCGCTTATTTATGTGTTTTATACCTTTATCCTCTTTTTTTATTTCCACTAGATATCATTTTTTCTTAAATCAATTTTAACAACTACTAAAAGCTGGGTCTGCAAATGCTAAATCCTTTAACACGCTCTAACCCCCCCAAAAAATCCCATACTCATCCCTGATCTCCAGCACATGATTACTCATTCACCTTCATCCTCCATACTTAATCTCTTGCCACTGGATGGCCGTCAAGTGGCAGCTGGAAGTGGGTGGGATTAAATGCGGCATAGCACGCCCCAAAGCTTTCTGGAAACATCTATGGCCGCCTTACTACCCTGCAGTCCGTCAACATCATTGCCTGCAGAGGGACTGCCTGGACTCAATCTAAACCTTGCACAAGCTTGATCCTTATCTATCCCATAATAACCAGCTCTTACTCCCCACTGATACAGTCTCACCTCCGCAGATTAGCCAGAGGAGCTGCAATAAAGTATGTTTAAATATATAATATCAGATCTAGTAAGCTAAAATATGACAAATAAAGATATATATATATATGAGCGTGACTCGTTGCATTACCTGACCTTTGCTAGAAAAAAAAAAGCCATCTAGTATGCCATGGCACTGGCAAGGAGGGTTCTGTGTTATTACAGACCCTAGAGGCAGAAAAAGTGAGAAGTTGTGGACTTCATTTGCATATCCTACCCAGAGTTCCTTGCTGCATTTGGGGAATGTAGCGCCTGAGCTCTGTGAAGCAGTTCTCTGATTTGCTGGGATGTGTAAATGACTTCTGCAATAATAAACCTTATTTTATATATATCCGTTATATATAGCCGTTCATTTTTTAATGTTATTTTTCATATTGTATACACACTGTCATTCATGTATTAAGTTTACACTTGTACACGCCATTAATGTCTATTTAATATTATTTTACTTTTTTAGGATCATATCAGCTGATCTTTATATCTTGCCAACACACTGCTTATATTTACATATTCATGTATTTTCACTTGGAATTCAATCCCTACACTCGTTATCGCAGTGTTCTGCATACATACAGTTCTTTACAGGCATCCACCACTAACACCTTGGTTTAAGTAACAAGTCCACTCACTTGGCAGTGTACACGCACACCAATTTTTTGGCACATATCACATGTACACATGTATATTTGTTTATATATATATATATATATATATATATATAAAATTTTTACATATATATTGTTATATTTTTTTGAGATAGATTTAAGAACAGTCTCATTTATCGAATGCAGGCTCGTTGGACCCCCGATCGTTTACTGTCATTTACTATAATGCCATCATGTTCTCCGCCTGTCCACCCTTATCTTAAAATCCAAATTTTGTGCAACACCTCCTCGCGTTTATTCACATTAAACCAATCGATGGCTTTTTCTTTACAGGATTTCGTTCAGCATTTTATGTGCTGTTCTGTCAGAGTCAGCTTTTCTTCTTCTTCTTCTTCTTCCGGTAAGAGTATTTGCTTGAACATTCTCTTCCTGACTATTAACCTGTTCAGTACCAAAATCACATGAACTCAATTTTGCATTGAAAAGCAGTCATTAGCACATCAAAACCATATCTTTCTAGACAAGATTACTGTGCCCCCTGCAAAGAAACAGATTTTTTTTGTTTTCACCCTCACTAGTCATCCTATATTACTGTAAACAAGCTGCAAATAGCAGCCCTCAGCCTAACTCTAACAAAAAAATCAAAGAAATTACTGCTGCATTACAGCAGCCAGGGATTTGGCAGCATACAGGGGGAGCTGTGGGGTCACTCACTGCTGTACAGGGATAAGATTCATGGGGTTATAATGAGTGTAAATCCCTGTACAGTACAGATACAAGGTGTTGCTGTAATTGCCATACACAGGCATTGTGCAGCACATACAGATACAAGGTGTTGCTGTAGTTGCCATAAACACAGGTATTATTCAGCATATACAGATACAAGGTGTTGCCATACACAGGCATTATGCAGCACATACAGATACAAGGTGTTACTGTAATTTCCATACACAGGCATTATGCAGCACATACAGATACAAGGTGTTGCTGTAATTCCCATACACAGGCATTATGCAGCACATACAGATGCAAGGTGTTGCTGTCATTGCCATACACAGGCATTATGCAGCGCATATAAATACAAGGTGTTGCTGTAATTGCCATACACAGGCATTATGCAGCACATACAGATACAAGGTGTTGCTGTAATTGCCATACACAGGCATTATGCAGCACATACAGATACAAGGTGTTGCTGTAATTGCCATACACAGGCATTATGCAGCACATACAGATATTGCATTGCTAATAATCTCATTCTGATGATCACTACAAACCCACATAAGCAGGAGATCTCACCATTTTATTATCTGTCTGCAGCACATTTACTGACACAAAGACCATTTCTACCTGTATGCTGATAATGCAGACCCCGTGTGAAATTCATGCATAAATTATATATTGGACTATTCCCTTTAAAAATTAAAAGTGATTTTCAAAAACCCACTGGTTTCTCGCAGTGGATTTCTAAGAAATCCCTTGGTAGTAAAGGGGTTAAATGTACTTCCCATATGTGGTTCTTCAATAAGTGCATTTTTTCCCTTCTTGGTAGTGAAGGGGTTAATGATCTCAGTAGACACAGAGTAACAAACTCGCTGCTAAAATTATTGTTTCTGAAAGTCACGATCATTAGAACTGCACAAATTGACAAAAAAACACAGTGCAGGCTGCAAAATAAGTGCTATATTTGCTCCTAAACGTGCTACTCAGCGATCGCTTATCGATGCCCATCATGTTTAGTTGTTTATTAACATTTTTCTTACATTTTACACCTTTTATGTAGTAAACCTGGTTCCTGTCGTGTAGCGAAAGCTGAAACATCATCTCACTTTTCACAAATTGCTGTGTTTGGATCCTAGGTAGGTATTAGATGATTATTTATTAATATGTTGGAACATCTCTTAATTAAGCTTCAAATTATTGAAAGTGTTGCATAATATTAAAGTGCACTGTTAAATGAACTCTCATACTCTGGGTGGGATTCACTAAAGGGTCCATTCCCAAAGCAACAAAATAGCATGACATTTCAGTGCTGTGTTTTTCGCCGCACTTCAGAGATTCCTTTTCGCTGAAAATATGGTGAATTCACTATTTAGCGAATGGTCATTGTATTTTACGGAAATTGGAGACGCTGAAGAAGTTAGCGGACGCCAGTGGAAACCGCTGAATTAGCATCGGTGAATTCAACCAAACTGAAACAAAATAAAAGAAGTCTAAATTTTTCCTAATAGGAAAAGAAATCAATATGTACGCGTCTAGATAATAAAGAAAGGTCTTTTAAAAAAATAAAAAGGTCTGTTAAGAAATAAAAGCAACAAACATCTTTTAAAAGATAAGACACAAAAGTCGGCTAAAAAATACAAAAAGGTGTTTAAAAAAAAAACAAGAATTTTTTTTGCAAAAACTAAAAAGAATAAACGGTCTTTAGAATTTTTTTTAAAAGATATTACCTATTTCCATTGAAACCTATGGGATTCACCTGTTCAAATCTGTCGAATTCAAACATCAAAAATCAGGGCGCCTTTTAAAAGTAGTGTTTTTTTACCTCTGGTGGTCAGCTGGTCAGCTTTATTCGGCGGGTTGTTGGCTGGATTTGGCGTTTGGTGGGTTAGCGGCAGCGTTTGGCAGGTCGCTTTGCCACACTTCGGGATGAATGCTGAATTCACTGCAGGGTCAGGGAATTTAACTCGCTGAAGTGCGTCGAACGAGAGAGCACCGAAATGACAGTGACATTTCGGTGCTCTCTGAATAATCTGGTTAGTGCTAAACTCCCAAACTAAAGCCCTTAAAATTAAATAAGATTATACTTATATGTAAATATCAACCAATGAGAGCGCTCCAAAGAACCTTCTGTGGTTGGTCAAATTGAAAAAAAACATGGCCAAACTATGGGCTTGACTTGATTTAGCCGATGTCCGAAAACGTGACCTTACTCGGCTGTTCAAGAAATTTAAATTTGTGTTTACCATCATTTAGATTTCTGAGCCATTTCACTGCTGTGCGCTGAGCTAATTTTTACCGCTTTTGCTCATGTTTAAACACAATTTGAAGCCATGGGAAATGTTTGACCAACAATGAGTGGGAAATGTTTTATCACCAACAAGTGGGAAATGTTTCACTAACAATGAGTGGGAAATGTTTGACCACCAATGAGTGGGAAATGTTCTCGTTTTAATTCAATATCTAATAGACCGTATATTATTATATTCTGCAGCAAAGAGCATTTTTTTTAATTTGTTTTTCGAACTTTTCTCGACCGGCCCAAAAAGTTTGAAGTTTAAATTTTCGAACAGCTGATGTTCGAATCGTACTTTGAACCAATTCGACCCGGCAGCCCATCCCTAGTCCAGAGGACAGGTTTGGGAAACACTGGTCTATAAAATGTAATTGCATGGTTGGGATTGTGCGCGCAGCCCCTCTAACCTTACATTTGCTACCGCACAATTTTTACTCCTCATTTTGCATCATGAATGACCCTTCTCTTACTTTATCATCACACTCACATTGCACAGTCCTCTATAACATACACTCGTTTTCAGAATTACACTATCAGGGTTATTCAGAGAGCACCAAACTGTCCCCGCAGATCGCCATCGCAAACCCAAACATAGCCGATTAACCAGCCAAATTAAGTCACAACCTGCCGAACAAGTCGCCAAACGACCATCGAGAGCAACCGACGTCTGGCCGAAAGTAGCCGACGATCCGCTGAAAACTGACCACCCGCCAACTAGACCGCCAAACGGCGCCGGAAAAAGCCAACCAGCTGCCGAACAGGTAAAAAGAAACGAAGAACCCTGCAACTTAAGAGGCTTTAAAAAAAAAAAAATAAGCTACTGCATGAAAATGCATGCAAATTATACAGTATATAAGGTCCTATTAATAACAATAAAAAAGTCTGTTACAGAAAAAAAATATTTTAAAAAAATTCAACGAAAAAAAATCCCAAAAATTCCTAAAAAAAACTAAAAAATAAAATAGAGACTTTTTGCTGCAAATGAAAAGAAAAAAAAACGGTTGAAGAAATATTTAAGAAAAATTGGGAATTTATTTTGCATTGAAACCTATGGTATTCACCTGTTTAAACCTGCCTAACGAAACCACCGAAAATCAGGGCATTTCTCTGACATTTCTCTGCTGTTCGGTGTCTGAATAGATTAACCATTGCTTCTCTATGGGGGATTTCACTACCATCAAACAGGCACCGTATTTGCTGGCAATTCGCCAAAATTTGGCAAGCTGCCTGCTTTCTGAATTGCCGAATGGCCACTAAAGGTCACCGTACGGGGAAATTCCCGATTAGGTGCAATTTCGGGGCCAATTCGGCTCTTTGAATAACCCCTTATAAATCCCTGAAGCCGGCATCTTGAATATGCCGAGCACTTTGACAACTGATGATTTTATTATGCACTTGACGCAGAGAAGATGTAAAGTTTTTCTTTTTTTCTCTCCTTAGGACTATGGCCAATACACATTATAGAGACGTTTTTAACACCTGGAGGCAGGAGCTGGATCCCGGCTTTAATGCAGGTTTTCTCAACAGTGAATGTCAACCGGATGATGGAAAAATCTATTCCATGTATCACGGCACAACGGCGGCAGCTGCTGAACAGATCATCATGAAGGGTTTTCGTCAGTCACCAGACGGCATGTTGGGTAGAGGGGTCTATGTCTCCAGAGATCCAAACAAAGCCGCTCGGTACCCCCTGGAAGATAAAAGGGATCAGGTTATATTAAAACTCAGAGTGAATGTAGGAAAAGTTAAAAAGATAGATCGGCAGTATCATCCCATGCAGAAGACCTGGCACAAGCATGGCTTTGACACAGCCTGGGTGCCACCAAACTGTGACATGGTGCGAAGTGGATTAGAGGAGGATTGCGTTTGGGATCCAAAACGGATCAGAGTGGTAGGGACTGAAAAGGCTCCGCTAGAGTCTTTCATCGCTCTACAGAATATGGTTTCGGGGAACACAGTGAAGCACAATAATGATTTGCTTATAGCTAGGAAGAGTTTTCAATGATTCACTACTTTCCCACCAATCTGTAGATAACGGCCTGATTTTTATTTGCTGATCTGTGCCTTTATTGGTTTCAAAACTATTGATAGTAACAAAAGATTTTAAAAGGTTGTATCGGCATAATATTATAAAATAAAAAAATTAAAGGATTTTCTGCCTTTTTAAAAAATTATTTAAGAAAATGAAATGTTTTCATTCCATTAAATATCAATTTCATTAAATTTTCAAGTTTACGTTTATCCTGACTTTAATTCATCACCCACCGTGATGCCACTGAGCACTTCTGATGATCATTGTGGTAAAACCTGAAGGCAAAATTAAATACAAGTATACTGGTATAAATATATAAAAAAACAAAACACAGGGTGGGTTCGCACTCCACCTAAACTTGCAACACAAGCAGGTGCATCTAAGACTTCATATACAAAACACCAAAATAGAGCACTCCATACCAATGACCACCTTCATCCACCATTTTCTGCAAGAAAAAAACACATTAAAAAAATTAAAAAAACCTGACTGAGGTAAAATGATGGGGATTCAGTTAACAAAGTATGATCATAGTTTGCGTAAGCTGTCACAGTCGCCATTGTAGCCCATCGTTGACAGGTCCTATCTCACTTGACTGTGTCTGCATTTACAGAATTTACCCATCTTAGAGTTTCCCCGTAGGGACTAGCCTTTATAGGTTGTCATGGTGGGACACACCTGTGAACAGGGAGGGGTGCATACCCAGGAGAGTAGGCAGCTCTCCATATATATAAATAAAAAACAAACCACAGGGTGGGTTGCACTCAACCTAAACTTGCAATACAAGCGGGTGCATCTAAGACTTAAAATACAAAACACCAAAATAGAGCACTCCATACCAATGACCACCTTCATCCACCATTTTCTCCAAGAAAAAAACACATTTAAAAAATTCAAAAAACCTGACTGAGGTAAAATGATGGGGATTCAGTTAACAAAGTATGGTGTTTTATATATATATATATATAAACACAATGTCAATATGGTTTGCACTCACGGTTCACCTTAAATCCACAAACCCGGTGCTTGGTGACGGCCTCTTCGGTATATGTAGATGTACAGATTCACCCGCACTCCAGGATTTTTCAAACTTCCACTTTATTAGAACATGTTTCAAACCGCCATGAAACATGTTCTAATAAAGTGGAAGTTTGAAAAATCCTGGAGTGCGGGTGAATCTGTACATCTACATATATATATATATATCATGGTTGGTAATATATATATTATCCAAAAGTCCAGCAACACCTTTCAAAATAAATCCGCAGAAGGAGAGGTGCTAGGCCTGTATGCAATATAGGAAACCCAACAGATGGCCGCACTCAATCAAAAAATAAAATAACAACATTTATTAATGCATATTTAAAAAGCAAGTCCCAACGTTTCGGCTCCTAAGAGAGCTGAAACGTCAGGACTTGCTTTTAAAATATGCTTTAACACATTTTGTTATTTTATTTTTTTGATTGAGTGCGGCCATCTGTTGCGTTATATATATATATATAAAAATAGTATGTATATAAAGTATAGTCCATATATAATTATACTGTAGAGGTGCTGCCCGGCAGTGTGTGGATTCATATGCTGCATTAATTATACTGTTGTAGAGATGCTGCCCGGCAGTGTGCGGAATCATATGCTGCATTAATTATACTGTTGTAGAGATGCTGCCCGGCAGTGTGCGGAATCATATGCTGCATTATTCTGTAGAGGTAAATCGTTTTGTTAATTTTTGTTCCTTTCATACCATTTTAATATGATTAAATAAAGTTGTGCAATGCCTATTCATAAGAAAAAAGGATCTTTCACAAAAAAACGATAGAATCTGCAGAATCGACCGTATCGACCGAAATATCGGAGCATCTGAAATACCATTCGTCTAAGTCAAAACGAAATAGACCCTTTGCACAGTGGCGTAGCGTGGGTTGTCAGCGCCCGGGGCCAGCTAAGAATTGTGCGCCCCAACCCAACATGTGGACACATTATCATGCCCTGATTCCCTTCCACCATTAGAGCATTGAACCTCTTAGGCTAGGGTCAGAGTGGGGCAGTCGGAACGCGCGTGCAGACGCACTAAATCACGGCGGCAGTAGCAGCACATAACGGCCAATGACGGCCAATATACGCAGTACGTGCGTACGAAAGTGCGCCGACACCACGCAACCAGCAAATGAACGCATTTTTATCAGAACGTGAAACCGCTGCTACTGACGTACAAAGTGCGCTGCGGCCGCATAGCAGCGTGTGTGCGTGATTAGGAGACGTCAGACGCTGCTAGTGTGCGGCCAACATAACGTTCAAACAGCCGGATTTCCCTAGACTTCTTTTTACCCCACCGTCATGAAATACGTCCAGAATTGCGCATCGTCTGACCACTTAAGCGTATTCCGTGAAAAAATGCGTGCGCACGCATCGACGTACATTTTGACGGTGGCTGCAGAAAATGCGCTCATCTGTCCCTAGCCTTAACTGTGATACAACAACCACTCGGGATACTTGGATCCAGCCAAACAACATGGTATTCTAGGGTATAAACAGCCGCAGACTTGAAGTTGTGAAAATGAAAGGTCTTTTTATTCCAGCATAAACAAACACCACACTTGCCTTTGAATCACTATTGCAGGTGATTAAACAAACTACAAATGAAAACCAGGGATGCACCGATACCACTTTTTTTTAACACTGAGTACGAGTACCGATATTTTTGAAAAGTACTCACCGATACCGAGTACCGATACATTTATTTTATGTCATGTGAATGCTTTCCAATAAGAACAGACCTCATATAAAAATGCCCCAGCTCACAAGTATATATCCCCAGATACATATACACAGAATGTCCCCAGCTCACATGTAGATTGCCCCAGCTCACATGTAGATTGTCCCAAGCCTCACATGGATATTGCCCCAGCCAGCTCTCACATGGATATTGCCCCAGCCAGCTCTCACATGGATATTGTCCAGCTCTCACATGGATATTGCCCCAGCCAACTCTCACATGGATATTGTCCCAGCTCTCCCATGGATATTGCCCCAGCCAGCTCTCACATAGATATTGCCCCAGCTCTGACATGGATATTGCCCCAGCCAGCTCTCACATGGATATTGCCCCAGCTCTCACATGGATATTGCCCCAGCCAGCTCTCACATGGATATTGCTCCAGCTCTCACATGGATATTGCCCAAGCCAGCTCTCACATGGATTTTGCCCCAGCCAGCTCTCACATGGATATTGCCCCAGCCAGCTCTCACCTGGATATTGCCCCAGCCTGCTCTCACCTGGATATTGCCCCAGCCAGCTCTCACCTGGATATTGCCCCAGCTCACACATGGATATTGCCCCAGCTCCGGATGCCAGCAGGGTTTGGGGGCCAGTTGCCATGCAGCGGGTGTGCCACTGCCCGGTCCTGAATAGGGATGAGCTGTTCGGTTAGATCAGTTCGGAGTTCGATTCGAACTTTGGTCGTTCGAAAGTTCACGAACTTCAAACTTTTTGGGTGTGTTCAGTTCGAGTTCGCAAAAAAAGTTTTGAAAAAATGTATTAAATATGCTTAAAAAGTACTAAAAAAATCTAAAAATAAATAGACTCTTTACTGCAGAATATTATAAGCAACGGTTTATTAGATATTGAATTAAAAACTAATGTCCATGTGCAAAGATTCTCACCTCTAAATGACCTGTGTTTTTCAAACGGCATAAACACCAGGTGTTTTTAGTCTGGTGTAATGAATTTGATACTTTGTAATTGTATGTAGAATGAGGGGTGGTGTCTGCTTCTGAGTGAGAATTAATTTCCCTCCTAAAACTTCTTCCATTCTTCTCCCATTTATCTCACTTTCCAAATCAGCTATTTTGACCTAGAATTGTCCAATCTCCAGTCATTCTCCTGCTTTTCACCGCTCTCTGAATAACCCTGTCAGGGTTATTCAGAGAAAGGTGAAACTCAGGAGAATGAGTGGAGAAGAGAAAATTCTAGGTCAAAATAGCCAAACCAGAAAAATTCTCCCATTTATTGCACTTTCCAAATCAGCTATTTTGACCTAGAATTCTCCATTCTCCAGTCATTCTCCTGCTTTTCACCACTCTCTGAATAATCCTGGCGAATTGCCTGCACATACGGTGCCTGTTCGGTGCCTGTTCGAGGGCAGTGAAATCCCCATAAAAAAGCAATGCTTCGGCTATTCAGAGAACAAAAACCAGCAGTGACAGGTTCCCGAAATGCCCTGCTGTTCGGTGGTTTAATTCGGCAAGTTTATTCAGGCGAATCCCTTAGGCTTCAATGTTAAAAATATTCCTGTTTTAATTCAATATCTAATAAACCGTTCATTATAAAATTCTGCAGTAAAAAGTCTCTTTATTTATAGATATTTTTCAGGATATTTTAAGCATTTTCCTGGTTTATTTTTTTTTTACTTATTTTTTCTGTAACAGCCCTTTTTATTATCATTCCCTGGACCTCATATGTAAATTTCAGACATTTTCGCTCAGTAGTTTCTTTGCAAACAGCGTTTCACTTTGCAAACATTCAAGCAAACTGTTTTGCTAATTTTTTCACTCCATTCGTCTGCGGTGTCGACTTTTTCCGGCGGCTTCGCTGCGTGTGATCGTCTCCTGCTCGGCTTTTTCCGCTGGGTTAATCTAGATGTTTTTGCGGATTTTCGGCGTGCATTCGCCGGGTTTTGTGGTTAGTTTTCGGCGGGTTTGCGGCAACCTTTCCCTGCAATTCGGGGTTCCTGTGGTGCTTGCTGAATACACCGCAGGGTCGCCGGACTGGGAATCGTCAAAACAAACCGAATTGAAGAGAACGAAAGTCACCGAACGTGCGGTGACTTTTCAATTCTCTTTGAATTACCCTGATTGTAATGATATATTTAGGCTGAATGTGTGAGAGTGTGTGCGTGTGTATGTATGCATAAGGGTGCGTGTGTGTGTGTATATATATATATATATATCATAATTTTTTTTCATGTGTTTGAGCTTTTGGGTGCACACCCTAATGCAATAGGCTGCGCACGCCTATGATGATGGCGCATCTGTGACTGTCTGTGAGCATGATGTGAGCTGGCCTGGACAATATATATATGCATGATGTGAGCTGGCCTGGGCAATATATATACGCATGATGGCGCATCTGTGACTGTCTGTGAGCATGAAGTGAGCTGGCCTGGGCAATATATATATATATATATATATATATACGCATGATGAAAATTTGCAAAGGATAAGGCACGCAAAGTGAAATTTTTATGTGTCTGAAATTGAAACTTACGTGACAACTCTTATTTTTTTTTTCGCTAATTTATATTTGTTCAATACAGTTCATTTTAATTTGTTTAATAGAGTTAATTTAAAATGGTTTAATACAGTTTATTTATATTACCTTTACTATTGGTGCTTTTCAAACTTTATTCTTAAATAAAAAGAAATTTAGCAGTTTCATGTTGTGTAGTTTTTGTTTTTTTTGGGGGGGTGCAAGTAGCTGGTCTTGCCTAGGGCGCAAAATAGTCTAGCACCCGAACTGACCGCATGGTCCACCCCTGCACTCTTCCACAATACCACATAGGGGTTACTGTATGATGGCACTTGCTGGCCTGGCACCAAAGGCACAATATTTGGGTGCACTGCCACTGACGCCTGTACCAGATTCATATCCTCAGAGAGGTTACGGTGTGACGGCACTGTTGCTGACGCTAAAGGCCTAATTTTTAAGCACCTATTGTTACTTTCATCCAAAGCCTGCATAAGTTTCACAATAATTTAGCCAAAAAAAATCAGTAAACTTTTACTGCGTGTCCGAAAATGTCTCCTCTTTTCATACAGACTGCCGCCCCAAGCAGTTGTTTATGGATAGATTAAAGGAAAAGCATTTACTGTCATTTGAAATGTCATTGTTTTGTTTTTAAGTGTTTCTATACATCCTAGAAATCCGCCACTTCACGGGCAGGTTATGGGGACCTCCTAGGCACGATATTTGAAGGAATTTTTCGTTTTTATTTTTAACCCTTATTTCATGGAAAACGCACTGTCCCTTTAAAAACGTTTTTTTTTTTACTTTTTGTCCTTGTTTCCTGTCCCCCAGGGCACTACCCGGACCCCCATACACCTTTTATGGCAAATATCTAGCATATATGCCTTCTATATGCATATATGCCGAATTTTCAGCCCCATTGACTTGTATGGAGTTCGAGTTCGGGTTCGGATCCAAACATTTGGAAAGTACGGGTTCGGCTTCGAACCGAACTCATCCCTAGTCAGCATAAGTAGCGTGCGGACATCATCAGTGATCAATCTATTGGACGTCAGCCGAGAGATTCAAACTCCTGGTTGTAAGAAATGTAGTTACACCTTTAAAAAGATAAAGTGGGCAGGAAGTGTATAGTGTCCCTTTAAACATCTCAGAATATCAATATTTATGCAGAGTTTCTACTTTATTCTCCAATTAAGTGCTGAATATAATATTTCATGGGACAAAAGGCTAAAATTCTCAGAGCTCCCCATTTAATTATTGTGTCTCCCAAGTGACATAGAATACATTTCTGTCATGTAGTTATTCGCCCATGTATGTGCTTCGTTGTTAGTTTTTGCTTATTGAGGTTTGATAAGAAAACACATTAATAAGCCGCATAATAATGAGATACATTTAATGAACAGTAACATTTATTGTTGTGTAACATTTTGCCATTTTCCTTTGCTACTAACATTTGAAAGCACATTTATTTTTTACGTGTGACGCATTACGCTCACATTAGGTTTCCCAAATAATTACACCTTACTGCACAATTATACAGCGTTCCCCTTATTTACACTTTCACTTCACGCCATGTGATTCCATGCATATAGTGCCCCATATTTTATAACATTGTGTCTACAGGTTGACGTCTTGTCCATAAATGACTGATTTTAATCCCTTCGCTGCTGAGCCATTTCACTCCTCTGTCCTGAGCTAATTTTTACCGGTGTCACTCAACATGTTTAAACGCGATTTGAAGCCACATTTTATTATACAACCCAGACATATTATATATCGTTCTTTCCGGCAGACTCGGCAGATTTATAATATATCATAATTATATGTATATGTCATGTCCTGCCTGAATTTTATAACAAAAAATGCAATAAAATTAGAATTTCCAGTAATCTACAGCTTGTAAAGTGTTTTTTTCACATTTTATCATGCGATCATTTGTGGTTATATTTCTATGGGTGCGCTTGTTAAAAAAATTAGAAATGGGGACTCGTTAGTACATTTATTTTGGGAGGAAATTACGGGATTTTTAGCAAACGCCCCCATAGAAAAAATCGTTAGTGCAGCATCATTTTTCACATTATAAATTAAATGGGAACAATATTGCTGCGTTAATAAACCAAAAAGAGGCAAAAAAACTTTATTTTTATTTTTTAGATTTTTTAATTTAATTTATTTTGAACAAAAAAAATTCTTACATGGTCATGTTTGGTATCATTGGAAAGGCCATGCTCTGGCCATTCCAATGATACCAAACATTAGCCCCTAGCTGCCAAGGATTGGCATTAGCCCCTAGCTGCCAAGCTCAGCGCGTCCTCCTCAGCCACCGCTTCCGGCGCCTGGGCGTCCTCCGCAGCGAAGTGGTTAATCCACATTTTAATCACCATGAATATGCTTTTTTAAAAATATTATACCCATATCATGATCCATGGGATATTATATTGTTTTTGATATTATGCTCCATATTATGATCTATGTGATGTATTGTTTTTGATATTATGATCCATGTGATATTATATTGTTTTTATATTATGGTCCATATTATGATCCTTGTGATGTTACATTGTTTTTGATATTATGATCTATGTGATATTATATTGTTTTTATATTATGCTCCATATTATGATCCATGTGATATTATATTGTTTTTATATTATGCTCCATGTGATGTTATATTGTTTTGATATTATGATCCATGTGATATTATATTGGTTTTTATATTATGTTCCCCTATGATGAGAACAAACAAAAAAAGAATAGCGTTGCACTTATTCCGAAACAGCTGAATTGCAGGAATGGAAAATATAAACTTTTAGGATGCTCATCCATTAGGAGATCTTAGGAGGCTCTGACGGGACCTGCCGGTGCTCAGGGCACAGGATCCAAGCTTTATGGAGCCACACAATGAAGGCTCTCTCTGTATATATACCCATATCAGCCAACTAAGGGGACTCGGACATGAGTGCTGGGGAATAGAGAGTGGGACAAGGCCATGCATGTTGGGGAAAGGGCAGTGAGATCAGGCCATGCATTTTAAGGAAAGTGAGCACAACAAGGACACGCACTCTGGAAAAAGGGAGGGGGACAAGGACATGATCACTGGGGAAAGGGAGTTGGACGAGGACAAGTAGACATGTATGCTGTTACGTTTTAGACATTTATAAGTTTGTTTCACTAGAGTAGGGAAGAGAAAATTGGAATCCTCAAAATTGATGACCTACCTAGAGCCCCATGGTGTCTCAATCCAGCTCTGAAAGCGATAAACAAAAATAGAAGGTAAAGTGCATTATTGCAAATAATATTTTAGCTCAGCAAGCATGGACGGAGTATTTAAACATGTTGGGCTCCAATACACTGTGCACCCTCAGTTTTCTCCCTAGCGCCCCCGTTTTAACACAGGATTACAATGCAGCTGCTTAAAAAGCTGCCTGCATTGTTAGCCGGCGCTACGCCCCAGGATGCACGCGGCGGCGCTAAGCGCCGCCGCAAGCATCCACTCGCTGGAGTCCAAAGGACTCCATTGAGTTTCTCCTGTGCCGGTCACATGACCTGCCAGATCTCGCTTTGCGAGATCCGGCAGGTTGGTGCAGTGATTAGCAAGGAGAGACTGGGGGACTTTTTCCTCCAGTCTCTCCCTGCTCTCCGGACGGAGCCACGGTCCTCGCCGCGGGATAGGAGGTGAGTATCTGGATTTTGGGGGGGGGGGTTTCTGCTGATGCTAACGGATTCTGCACGAGCGGAATCCGTTAGCACAGGTCCAGGCTGTTAACATTTTGCTAACCACAGCCGAACGTTAATCAGCGTTAGGACTATGTAATCCTAACGCTGATTAACACTTTGCGGTCCCCATGTTAAGTATAGGGAGCGCAAAGTACAGTAACCTCGTGCTGAAAAGCGCAATATACCAAACGCAAGCGGGTTACTTAACCTGTTTGCGTTTGGACTGTAATGTGCGGTGGCCACCAGGGCTAACGTTAACGCTCACTCAGGTGAACACTAACATTAGCACCCAGAATGTAATGTGGCCCCTATCGTTTGAATCCATTATACATAAATTATATGAATGGGCAACAAGATCCAGGCTAAAAATCAGTCTCTACTGTATTGTTATTAGAAATATCTAATAGTAACCCCTTCATTACCATGGTTTAGTATGCTCAATGTTTAAAAGATCCAGCAGGAGACCAACATCGAGGAGACTCGATCTGGTCATATTCTGGAGCAAGGCAACAGAATTTTGTTTACTGCAAATGTAATTTGTTTTGCAAATGGGCTCCAGAATATGCCCCCAAATTTTCAGCACCTCAGACATGTCTTCCAAGGAGCTGAAGTTCTGTAAACAGCTTGAAGTTCCGTGTTTTTTCCTTCAAAGAAACAAAGATCACTGGCTGTATTAGTATACATGTAATAGCGCTTTTTGGCCAACAGGGGGAGCCTCTGCCTGTCAAACAAGCTTAAGGTCTGAAAAATGTCGTTTATGAAGGGTACATTAAGTCTTACACTGGAATGTCTGCAATGGAAAGTTGTTTTCCATACGTCCACAGGGTCGTGGCAGCGGTTTTACGGAAAACAACTTTTGGAAAATGCATCTCAACTCCTTAAGCTTGTAATCACACCGTAAAGACTTTTTGCATAAAAATCTAAAAATATATATTTCTATTAGATCTTCAAACTTTCATTTTAAATTAATTTTCTTTTTCCTGCTTTTGCTGGTGAAGGTGAGCATGAGTTTCCACTTGATTGACCCAATCACAGATCGTCATCGGAATCATCTCTGGTAAGTGAATCTTGCATTTTTTCAATAAGAGTATCTTTCAGGTCTTCGATCACATTCCGGATACTCTTCAATCTCAAATCCATAGTATCTTCGAGCCCTTTTGAAGCCTTCTGAGATTGGTTCATAGATCTTTGCATCTCAATGAAGTTGATTTTCAGCAGTCGGTTCATCTTCTTCTGCAATTGATGGTTTGAAGAAAGACTAGCTTGTATACCTCTGAGAATGTCATTGTTCTCCTTATGGAAAGTGATCAGCTGTTCTAATTTTCCATCTAGATTGTCCACCTGCAGCGTCTGGACAGACTGTTTAGGCTCAGCTGGTTCTTGGACTTTGGAATCTGGTTGTACTGATGGGGTCTGTTCATTAGATTGTGTGGCGGATTGGTCCACAGCATCAGCAGCAGAACCAGGAATTAAATCATCATTGAATACACCAGAGAGATCAATATATATCGCCTCTGCTGAATGAGTGGATGATTCTATAGGAAAAGAAAGGAGATATTAATCAAAGAAATAATGAAACAGTATAAAGCTGAAACAAAGGATTTTTTTAATGAACTAGTGATGTTTTACAGAAACAAATAATTGTGAATAATAAAAATGAACCAACTTCAAAATGGCACCAATGTACAGCTGTCATGGTTCAGGCAAACCAAAGGGAGCAGAGAGGATACGAGCTCAGAATGCTGTGACACACGCGGGAAGCAAAGATAAGGTCGAATAACAGAGGTTTATTAACTAAATACACAGATATAACCAGCGTGGGGCAAGGCAGGAATGGGGCTGATTTGGTAATGGAGAGAGGCAGCGAAGGAAAAGGACTGAGCACAGAACATACAGGTCACAGGACAGAAACACACGGGCAAAGAAGGAAAAGAGCTGACTGGGAGACAGAAACAGAGAGGACACAGTGTGTACAACTTACAGAACAAAGGCCATACACGTGGATAGGCAAGGACAAAACAGGGGGCCGGAGCAGCAGGAGTCTAGGAGTACAATGAGGGAAGCCTGGTTGTGGTCCTCTGGAGGCACGGTTGAGATTCATTAGAGACACGGTAGATAGAAATGCAATCAAAGCAGGTTATCCAGCAGGGGTTATCCAAAATAGCAAAATCCAGGGGCAAATCCGTAGGTCGTGGGCAGGCGGAAAGCAACAAAGTCCAGAGGGAAAGCAAAGGTCTAAAGTAATCATCACATGGCAGGTAGGGGCTGCCTGGGTTTTTCATGCTGGAGCAGCACCAGTTTTGGCCTTTTTGCAGCGACGGCGAGTCAGGCCATAACAACAGGATATGCCTTCAACTGAAATGGTGTTATCATTAACAGTTACAGTCATAGGGCCCTATTCCAAGGTTGGTGTTAACTTAACCAGAGCCATTAAAGCCTATAAAGTCTTACAGAATATTAAAGGTTATAATATTTAATATGTAGGTAAAAACTTCTTGATCCAAGGAGAAATCTGAAGCCATCTGGGGTCAAGAAGAAATTTTTTCCCAGTGTGTTGCATATTGGCAAGCATTTCAGACTGGGTTTTTTGCCTTCTTTTGGATCAACAGCAGTAGGTGATGTGGGAGAGGCTGAACCCGATGGACGCATGTCTTTTTTCAGCCTATGTAACTATGTAACTATGTATGTATAGGGTTGTTACGCTTACAACAGCTCTGGTTAAGTTTACACCAACCTTGGAATAAAGCCCATAGTCTGTAGAAGGGAGGAGTTTTATATATTTTCCTTTGGAAACATTACATTTAATAATGTGATTATCCCTCCCTTGGGCAGGACTAGACTGGACATCTCAATCGAGTTGAACAATCGGGACAATACTATAGGTGGGTTGTGGCTTAGAATGGGATATATGTATGTTTGTTATGTATGTTGTTGTTGTAGTTGTCGATTTGTTCTGCCACAATCTATTGAATTTCAGCAGGAACTTGGTCAAACAGGAGATCTTTTGATATCCTCACCAGTCTTGAAACCCTTTGGCCTCCCCTGTCAGTTCGTCATCCATGGTCACTACAACCCAATGAGCAATTGCCTGGTTTACCTAGCAGCCGAACCAAGCCTGTCCTTGGCTTATTTCAAAACAACAGAGCCCTGCTAGCACATATTGAGGCAGCGTTCAGCCTGTGTATGGGCCAGACACACTGACACCGTGGTGACCTGGCGAATGTATGTCACTCCTTGGTGGCGTCAGAGTGCCCGGGAAACAAGACCCATCACTTTGATGTTGGCATTGTGCGATTTAAAGTACGCCGGGTCACCCTGTAAAGCATTGCCTCCTGTGCTCGGACAGCTGCATGTGACAACGCACGGTCTGGTGCACAGCCCATACATGACCTTATTACTGCACAATGACCAGCTCTGTTTCGGCCGGCCACATTACTATGTGTCCTATCTGAGCGTTCGAGTAGTGTGAGGCCTTCTCGTACATAAAGGACCACCAGCAGTCAAGGTCAGTGGCCCACCGGGCAAACACCTGGTCCGCCCCATTTGCCTGTCCAGGCCTGAATAGCTGAATAAGATAAGTGCTAACAAGCGGTGCTTGTCTTATTTACAATCTCCATGGGCCAGGTACCCATGAATTTATAAAGGGCACTGAGTGAGCTGTAAAAATCCCCTCCACTTTGATTACTGGGGGGGAGTATCTGACCCCCATACCCACTCGGTTCGGATGGCCATGGGCTTATAACGTGAAAATGGCATTCTAACACACTTAAAGCTGCATTTTGCCAAAGATGAGAGACTCGCCTGACATTCCCATTATGACAACTCTGACTAGGATAGGTCAGTGATGATGTCTTCCTCATTATCCATCCAGTGGAAACATGTACATGTTAGTCAGACTCAGCAGAGCCGATCTGACTCGGGATCTGTGAACGCACACAGCTTGAATTGTCCTTTTATCCAAAAGATAATAATTGGGTGAGTTGATACTTTATAGCAGTTTCAGCAATTATTATTATTATTCTTTATTTATAAAGCGCCAGCATATTCCGCAGCGCTGTACAATAAGCACAGTATAGACAGGGTTACAATACATTGAACAACATTTGACAAACAGTACAGGAGGAGATGAGGGCCCTATTCCCGTAGGAACTCACAATCTGGGAGGGTTGGGGTTGGAAACAGGAGGAGAGGACTGTAAGGTGAGAGTGATTGATGGTTGCGTCAGTGAGTTGGGTGGTAGGCCTCCCTAAATAGGAATGTTTTCAGGGAGCGTTTGAAGGAAGAGAAGTTAGGGGAAAGTCTGACAGCACGAGGGAGAGCGTTCCAGAGAGTGGGGGCTGCGCGTGAGAAATCCTGCAGTCTATCATGGGAAGAGGTGATGCGGGGAGAAGCTAGGCGCAGGTCACTGTTTGACCTTAGGGAGCGGGCCGGGGTGTATTTGGTGATTAGTGAGGACAGGTAGTGGGGAGCTGAGTTAGTGAGGCTTTTGTAGGTAAGGATAAGGATTTTGAACTTAATTCTGCAGTGGATGGGGAGCCAGTGAAGGGACTCGCAGAGGGGAGCGGCAGAGACAGAGCGGCGGGTGAGGTGAATTAGCCTGGTGGAGGCATTCAGGATGGATTGTAGGGGGGAGAGGCGGGACAGAGGGAGGCCAGATAAGAGATTATTGCAATAGTCGAGTCGGGAGATTACCAGGGCGTGTATGAGTTGTTTTGTGGCGACAGCGGTAAGAAATGGCCGAATTCTGTAAATATTACGCAGTTGGTATCGGCAGGAGGAGGAAAGAGACTTGATGTGGGGGATGAAGGAAAGAGCAGAGTCAAGTGTAACTCCAAGACAGCGAACTTGGTTTGATGGGGAGATGGTGATACCCTCCACCGTGATAGAGAAGTCAGGAGGTGGGGAGGCATTAGAGGGAGGAATAAGTAGGAGCTCAGTCTTTGACATGTTGATCTTTAGGTGGTGGGAGGCCATCCAGGAGGAGATGCCAGATAAACAGTCACTGACTTTGGAAAGGACAGGGGGAGAGAGATCAGGGGTAGAGAGGTAGATCTGAGTGTCATCAGCGTAGAGGTGGTAATTAAAGCCAAAGCTGTTGATGATTTTGCCCAGGGAGGAGGTGAATATTGGAAAGATACCTTTAACAAAGCTACATTTCTTACGTATCACACACAAGGCACAAAGACTTACCTCCATCAAACGATATCTCATCACACAAATCCTCGGGTTCATTGTTTGTGTCTGAGAGCATGTTGAAGAATTTAGCTACTCGTAACTGTCTTTTGCTTAAAATGCGTTCTTCGTTTCTATTTCCAGACTCTCTTGCTTTTTTTATTATATTTTTAATCTTCCTCTTGTATTCGGGCAGCCTCTTTCTACACTCAGCTTCCGTCCGGTCCATTTTTCCTTCTTCGTTTACTTTTTGTACTATCTGTTTCCAGATTTCTGCTCTCCCCGCTACATCACATGCACTTCTTACAAAAAGTTTCTCAGCGTTCGCCAAGACTTCATCTAATACAATTATATTCTCCTTGTCACTAAAGTTCTCTCTCCTCCTCTTCGATGTAGAATCGGTGAGAACATCGAAACCGTTCCTGTTACCAGCCATGTTGGATGAAGTTGCACTGGTGTCCATGATGTGTTCTGGTTCTGCTAATAAAAATATAATATCATTAGATCAATGTAAATAGAGGCTGAATTAGATGCGCCAGAAACACGCCAGACTTGAATTGGTAACACTGTGTCCAGAAGGTTTAAAGGGGAGACGCGCAGCAAGTAATTCAAGCTCCTCCCTTATTCTCACTGCAGAGTTGATTCACTTTTTTTTATGGCCATAGGAACCAACTTTGGTTCATATTAGACATGTGCACGGCCAAAAATATTGTTTCAAATAATTTCGTTCAATTTTTTTTTTTTTTTCGTTTCGAATCATTTCATTAGTTTTTTGTTTTTCTTCATTTTGGGTCGTTCGAAATTTTACCGCGATTCGTATTTCAAACCGATCCAAAAATTCGGACGGACGGACGGTATTTAGTTTTTCGGGTCCATTCGTTTTTTCGTTTTTATTGTTACTTCGTATTTCGGGTTGATTCGTATTTTGTTCTTATTGGTTATTTTGTTTTTATTAGGTAGCGGATCGTGAAATGGATTAATTAATTACTTCGATTAGGGTAAAAAAAATATAATCCCCCTGCTCCGGAGCCCCGCGATACTGCTGTCCTTGGCTCTGAAATGGTTTCAACACCATAGATTGAAGGGAAAAAAAAAGCTGCGTTCAGCAAAGAAAAAAGCCTCGCTGTTATAAAATAAATTAGGCATCCAAATATTTGACCCAAAAAAACCTGAAAAATGGGTAAAAAATTCTAATAAATAAATAAATAAAGTGACTTTTTGCTGCAAATGAAAAGAATAAACGGTTGAATAAATATTTAATAAAACCAGGGATTTTTTTTTTTACATTGAAACCTATGTGATTCGCTTGATTAAACCCATCGAGCGAAACCACCGAACATCAGGTTTAGAAATTAAGGTTAGACGCTAGGGTTAGAAATTGGGGTTTCTAACCCCAATTTCTAACCCTAGTTTCTAACCCTAATTCCAAACCCTATCGTCTAATTTAAAAAAAAATCCTAACCCTATCTTCTAAGTTAAAAAAAATTAGGGTTAGAACTTCTAACCCTAGTTTTTAACCCTAGCGCCTAACCCTAATTTCTAACCCTGATTTTTGGTGGTTCGCTCGACGGGTTTAATCAGGCGAATCCTATAGGTTTCAATGTAAAAAAAAATCTATTTTTATTAAATATTTATTCAACCATTTATTGTTACCACTTGCAAAAAAAAGTCACTTTATTTATTTATTAGAATTCTTCAGGCATTTTTTTTTTAAAAAAATCTCAGTTTTTATTCGTTTCAAATCATTTTGTTCCGTTTTTTTTCATTTTCGGTAATTATAGTTTGATTTTTTTTTTATATGGAAACCTATGTGATTCGAGCGAAACCACCGAACATCAGGTTTAGAAATTAGGGTTAGACGCTAGGGTTAGAAATTTGGGTTAGAAATTCTAACCTTAATTTCTAACCCTGGCTTCTAACCCTATCGTCTAATTTAAAAAAAAATCCTAACCCTATCTTCTAAATTAAAAAAAATTAGGATTAGAAATTAGGGTTAGAATTTCCAACCCTAGTTTTTAACCCTAGTGCCTAACCCTAATTTCTAACCCTGATTTTTGGTGGTTCGCTCGACGGGTTTAATCAGGCGAATCCTATAGGTTTCAATGTAAAAAAAATCTGTGTTTTTATTAAATATTTATTCAACCATTTATTCTTACCACTTGCAAAAAAAAGTCACTTTATTTATTTATTAGAATTCTTCAGGCATTTTTCTCAGTTTTTATTCGTTTCAAATAATTTTGTTCCGTTTTTTTTCATTTTCGGTAATTATAGTTTGATTTTTTTTTATAGTTTCGGATCATTTCGTTACGGGTTTTCTTCCGTTTCGGAGCAGTTCGTTCCGATTTTTTTATTTCGGACGGCGAATGGAATTTCAGAAATGCTTACGAAATATGAATCGGCTAATTTTCATCCGAATTTTGAATCGGAAAGAAACAAAACGTACATGTCTAGTTCCTACTAAACGTTAAGCAGTCCCAGGCTCAAGACACTATTCAAGCATATGGATATGGGTTTAAGAAGCGAGGGGACGGCGACCTGCTTTGTGTTTCATATGATTTATTTTTGTCTTCACTTAAATATACAGTATCTTTTTATATTTTTCATTTTCTAAAAGTATTTAATAAATCCATTTATATTTTAATAATCACATAATGTCTGGAGCTTTAAACCTGGCCAGGCAAAGTGGATGTCCGATGCTGCACTTATTATGGATGCCAATACTATGGACATATTCTATGGGATTCTATGGACATAGCGCAGTCACGGCAAACCTTGGCAACCCAGATGTTTCTGACCTACATGTCCCATGATTCTTTGCCAGGCTTATGTGCGACTAAGTATTATAGGGCATGTAGTCCAGAAACATCTGGGACCAGATCACAACCTAAAGATAAAGAGGCAAGATGCAAATGAGAAACATCTACATCAGTCGTTTTCTATATGCGGCTTAGATATAACGTCTTTGTTGTGACTGAGCCTCTTTCTCGGCAGCTCGAGTCGTAACACTTTCGAGCCGCAACTTGATAACACCAGTAGGGATGTGCATGGCTGAAAAATTAGTTTTGTTTAGTTTTGTTTCTTTACATTTTTAAATCATTTTGTTTTTGGAATTTTGTAACTAATTTCGTTTCGTATTTCATTTAGTTTAGTTTTGGATTGATTTGAACTTTCGAATCGATTTGAATTTCATATATCAATTCGATGGTGGATATCAATTCGCATTTTGGATCACTAAGTAAAACTCCAGTTAATCAAATTTTGCTGTTAAAAGAAAAGCTAGGGTTACATTTTAAGCTGTGTCACAGATTTAGTATTTGAGTCAAATTAAACAGTGAAACAAATTTTATTTGGTTCATAAAAACCTTGGCTGACTATTACTCGTATTTTAAGATCAATTTGATAGTTCATTTCAAATTTGATAGTTGATATCAGTTATTCAAATTTTTCTTTTATGATGATGGCACAGTGTAAAAGGAAATAAATTCGTATAAACCATTTCGTTTCGAATTCGTATCGTATCGATTCGTTATTCGGAAGTACTTCCGAAATACGAATGATCAAATTTCGTTCCAAATTCCAAATTTTTCCGAAACGAATGCACATCTCCAAAACACCAGCGGCGCTAAGCGCAGAGCTGTTATACGCTCTGGGAGACCATAGGGCTCCATGGAGACAGACATGATCTCGTGCAAGGGAGATCCAGCCAGGACGGTGAAAGGATTTGTGGAGGAACACTGGGAACTATTTTAATTTAATTATTATTTAAAAGCTACGGCAGAGACGGATAAATAAAAGACACATGATTCTCATATAGAGAGTCAGGATTAGACGTCACCACACAGATGTGTCACTGACATATCAAAAATGAGTGACGATGAGAGTTGTCAACTCTCGTAGGGAAAATTCAAATGATGGCAGAGGAAGACGGGCTCTTCTTCCACACAATTTAACTCTCGAATTGCCCTAGATTGCTTTTTATACATGATAATATACCCATATAAACTCCATCTGGGAACGTACCTTCACACCGCGGTGAACAAGTGACTAGTGACTGGAAATAAGTTTCAGTTTCATTTACACATTTGTTTTTTTAGAATTCAGCCCACAGGAACAGCCCACCCACTAAAATAAGTTGCCTGAATCCATAGGATGTTGAAGTTAATTATTTATTCGTGGAAGCTGGTTCCTTGTTCGGTTTGCATTAAAATCAGCTCCAGATAGACTTTAAACTAAATCCGGATTTAAAGTTCAAAATAAAATCCAAATGACACGGATCACAGCATGTAATGGGGAGCTCCATATACGTCCAAAGAGCATTCATAAGTTACTGGTATTTTCAAAGGATTAAAGGGACACTCCATAATATAGCTCAAAGGGTTAAATGCATTTAGGTTACTGATTTCAACAGATATTTATGCAGTGAGATGTTTTATGTAGAAGATAATTGTGTGGTCAACACAATAGAAAATCCCAAAGTTACCTCTGATCCTGCAGATAATGGAGCGGCTTGATACACAGGTTCCTCTCATCGTGTGCAGTGGAAGACAGGGAACAAATAGTTCCCAGTGTCTTTCTGCATGTCCACCGTGGTGCCTGTATGATGCTGCTAGCGGAAGCTCATTCAGAGCTCACAAGGTCACGCTTAGCTCCATGGAGTCCTTTGGACTCCACGATTTAACCAGAGTATAGCATCACTCTCACCTTGCAGCCCATCACTCTCACCTAGCAATCCATCACTCTCACCTTGCAGTCCATCGCGCTCACCTTGCTGTCCATCGCGCTCACCTTGCTGTCCATCGCGCTCACCTTGCAGCCCATCGCGCTCACCTTGCAGCCCATCGCTCTCACCTTGCAGCCCATCGCTCTCACCTTGCAGCCCATCGCTCTCACCTTGCAGCCCATTGCTCTCACCTGGCACATTGCACATATCACACATTGCAAAATGTCATATAGTCATTTCAGACTGGGTTTTTTGCCTTCTTTTGGATAAACAGCAGTAGGTGTTGTGTGAGAGACTGAACCCGATGGACGCATGTCTTTTTTCAGCCTATGTAATATATTACATATAACACACACATTACAGACATATCATACACACGTTATATATGTATCACACACGGTTCACACATTGAGCACATATCATACATTACATATGTCGCACACTGCACAGATATCATGCATTACGTATATCACGTATATATCATTCACAAATTGCACATATCTCACCTTACATACTGTGACAGAAAACAGGGCATGGTCCTAGGGGTTATACAGGGCAGCCATCGGGGTGAAAGCCCATGACATTTTCAGGGGCCCAGTTGATCCAGGGGGCCACCTTGCACCTTAAATGTCAAAGAGGTAGGGACCCTCCATGTCACCCAGGACTGGTCAACCAAGATACCAGCAATTTTCCCAGTGGGCTGCTGCATCCAGGTTCTTCTTGGTCTGCCTACTTGACAGTAGGCACTTGCACAACTAGCATTAATGCATTAAATTAATGCCTTCTTCGTTGAGAAGGTCAGCTGGTTCAGTCTATCAACTCCCGCTGAAATGTCACCTTCAGGAGCCACCAACAGGAAGGAAGGAATCGCAGGTGCAGCCTGATCCCTGCATCGGCTCTGTGCACTAATACAGGTACATATCGAGACACTACATTAGCACCAACTATCAGGGCAGCCATCAGGGGGTGACAGCCCGTAACATGATCAGGGGCCCAGTTGATCCAGTTGATCCAGGGGACCCTTGCCAAGCCCTATACCAGCAATTTTCCTAGTGGACCGCGACATTTAGGGGCTGGTAAGAGCACTCTGGCTCATAACGGAGATATCGATTAGTATGATCTGCACCAGTGAACACTTTTTATACCCTTGCTGGATCACCAGGGATTGTGCCCATTCCCGGTAAAATAAGATTTGCAGAAAGAGGCAAAATGTAATATTTTTAATTAGCTTATTGAAACGGGCAGCCGACAGAAGGGGGCTCTGACCACAGGTATAGTAAGGGGCCTCTCGATTTCTGGTAGCAACCCTGGGGATGTATATATGGTCCCATAACAGTGCTGCAGTGTGAACTTTTTGGTTCGATTGTCCCAAGGAGAATCGTTTGTATTGATCCACAAAAAAAAAATAACTGGTATGGTTTTGGTCCCCAGGGTGGAGCACTTGGAGGGTAGGGTAGTCCAGTGCTCCACACCATACATTACACACAGCTCGGCAGGTGAGAGGTCCCGTCCAGGCCAGTGGTGTATTTAGGTTTTGTGCTGCCCTAGCCCTGACTAAACTCGTGCACCCCTTAATTTAAATTTGAGGCACCCCTTCCTGTCAAGGGCACACCTCTTCCTGGTTAATCCCCACCCTTCCTCTTTAAGCTCCACCTTTTCCTCTTAGAGCTCCACCTTTTCCTCTCTTTATATTAAAAGTGGATACCAAGTGCCTACTTGTATATTTTGTATACCATTTCAAATGTATCTATTCAGATAAATAAAATTATGAAATGTTTAAATTCAAGCATTTTTACAAAGAACAGCCACGCATGTCATGTATACTGGATCACAGCCGCTCTAATTGGTGGAACAATAAAATCCACAGAAACGTGCACTGCATATGAGTGTATCACAGAGCTGCACAGCAATAAAACTCACAGTAATGTGCAGTGTGTATGAGCATATCAGAACTGCACAGCAATAAAACTCACAGTAATGTGCAGTGTGTATGAGCGTATCCCAGAGCTCCAGGACAATAAAATTCACAGTAATATGCAGTGTGTATCACAGAATCCACAGCAATAAAACTCCCAGCAATGCAATGTGCAGCGTGTATGAGTGTATCAGAATCCACAGCAATAAAACTCCCAGCAATGCAATGTGCGGTGTGTGTGTCAGCGTATCAGGATTCACAGCAATAAAACTCACAGCAATGCAATGTGTGGTGAGTGTCAGCGTATCAGAATCCACAGCAATAAAACTCCCAGCAATGCAATGTGCGGTGTGTATGAGTGCATCAGAATCCACTGCATTAAGACTCCCAGCAAACCGAGTGAATATGAGCACACAGCAATTATTTATTCTATATTTACCGTCCTCCGTCCGTGGTAGGGCTGTGTGCAGAGTCAGCAGGGACTGTGTACAGACTCAGCAGGAGGTCCCTCGAGGCCACGTTAGGATCGCGGCTGTGCCTGGAGCCATCTTGTCAGCTGTGGGGTGCCACTGCCAGAGGGTGCACCGTGGCTTTGATTCCCTTCCCGGTGGGTGTTCAGTCCAGAATAGAGTGAGAGTCCGTGTTAACGAAAGGGCTGGCAGCTGCATGCGTGTCAGGTGGTTCAGCCAGTCAGGTGGTACTGAGACTCAGTACCACCTGACTGGCCGGACCACGTGACCTGCATGCAGGCAGCCTCACCAGGAGCCAGGCAGCTCAATGACAAATTTCTATCACTGCAGTGCTGGTTAAGGAACGGTCCATAGCAGTAAGCAGACTGGGCTTCATATTCTGCTGATACTCCCCCCTTTACCTGCCATTTACTGTCATCCTCTCTCTCTGCACACAAATAACATCCCCCTCCCTTCTTCTAGAGCTGCTGCGGGCAGGGGAGGAGCTATGGAGGGAGGAGAGGGGGATTTTTATTCTATTCGATTTTATTCCGTATGCAAACGCCCTGCTCCGCTGCTCATTGTTTGAGAACACAGCTCAAAGCTGACACACAGTGACAGTGGCACCTCCTAGTACCCCCTAATGACAGCCAAATAATCACTGGAACCTGGGGCGGCCCGCCCTCCGCCACTCCCCTAAGTACACCACTGCTATGGTGATATGCTCACACACAAGTTTGGCGAACTGCCAGAAAATACGGTGCTGTTTGAAGGCATTGCAAATCCATAGAGAAGTAATGGTTAATCTATTCAGAGAACACCAAACAGCAGAGAAATGGCAGTGAAATGCCCTGATGTTTGGTGGTTTCAATCAGCAGGTTTATTCAGGCGAACCCCATAGGTTTCAATGTTAAAAATATTCCCGTTTTTATGCAATATGTAATAAACCATTTATTAGATTAATCTGCAGTAAAAAGTCTTTATTGTTTTTTTTTAGCACCTTTTAGTAATTTTTCAGCAAAATTTTTTATGTAAATTCCAGACATTTTCGTTCAGTAGTTCTTCTGAAAACAGCAGGCCACGGGTTTGCGGTGGCGGCATTCAGCGGCCGACTCCATGCACTTTGGGGACCCTGCGGTGAATCGTGAATTCACTGCAGGCTGGGGCAAATTTTATTCTCCGAAGTGCAGGGAACTACAGAACACCAAAATGTTGGCGTCATTTCGGTGCTCTGTGAGTAACTCACTTTGTGGTGAGGTTTGTTGCTGGCCCCTGGAAAGTGTATCCTTCCTGGCAAAATACATTGCAAAAGTAAAAGTAAAAAGCAAATTAGTGGAGGTGTTTTAAAAGCTTCCGGTAATTGAGAATCAGTCAGCAAAATGTTCCAGTTGCGTTTAATGCATTTAGTCAACATTCCAGACCTGGTATTAAAAGTCTGTGGAAACACAAGCCTTTTAGGGTTAACCTTAACAACATCTGGTGGGTTCTGAAACTTATTTTCAGCAGCTAATAGAGCCCGGTCAAGATTGGATTGTAAGTAGCCACGCTGTAAGAAACGTTGATACATTTCCTTTAACTGTATTCTACAAGTCTCCCCCGCAGAATTATTGCGGAAGACACGTAGAAATTGGGAAGCCGGGAGTGACTCAAATAAGTGAGAGGGATGGAAACTGCTTGAATGAAGGATAGTATTACGGGCCGTCTCCTTCCTAAATAGGTTGTAACCCACTTTAGTTCCTTCACGCTTGAAGGAAAGGTCCAAAAAATTAATATTATCCGAACTGAGCTCGTATGTAAAACGAACCGTGGACTCAATGTTATTGATGCGGTCCATAATAGCATGGAATTCATTATGTGAACCCTCCCAGATGATAAAAACATCATCGATAAAGTGAAAATATGCCTTCAACCCATTCAAAAGCAGAGGTAAAATATGTTTGGTATCGTACACATACATGTAAGCATTAGCATACATTGGGGCCATAGGGGCCCCCATGGAAGTCCCCGACCTTTGAAGGTAAAATTGATCCTCAAACCTAAAATAATTTAAAGTTAAGGTTAACTGCAGTAATGACAAGATAAATTGAATAGGAAAGTCAAGTGGTTTTTCAACATTTTCCAAGATTTCACGAACAGCCGCCATACCTTCACCGTGTGGAATAATGGTGTAGAGGCTCTTCACATCCATGGTTGCAAAGAGTGTATCAGGAGTTAATACCACTGCCTGCACTCGTGTAACAACTTCAGATGAATCCCAAACACAAGTGTGAAGAGCCAATACAGGACCTTTAAGTATAGAGTCAAGCAACTTCCCAAGAGGTTCAAGAAGGCCAGACCTTGCTGACACAATGGGTCTCCCAGGGGGTGCCCGCACATTCTTATGTAATTTTGGGAGTGTATATAATATCGGAATTTTGGCATGTTTCACAAGTAGATAAGAAAACAATGATTGTTGAATGATATCACTATCAAGAGCTTCCTCTAGAGTTTCTCTAATGGTATTATAAAACTGATGTGTGGGGTCATGATCACATTTCAAATACGTCTGAGTGTCACTCAATTGAAAAAGAATTTAATTTCTATAATCAGAGTATCGTAAAATCACAATACCCCCGCCTTTGTCGGCAGGGCGGATAGTAATGGACAAGTCATCAGCCAAACTTTTGATGGCACTTCGTTCCTCCCCCGTGGTATTCGTAGGGAAATTAATTTTTCTCTTTAGAATATTTTCAGACTCCCTGTGCAAAATCCGTGAAAAAGTTTTGATGGAAGCATGAGTAGCGGGTGGATCGAATGTACTCCGCAATCTGAAAGCTGATCGCTCATCGTTCAGTAGTTCTTCTGAAAACAGCGGCCACGGGTTTGCGGTGGCGGCATTCAGCGGCCGACTCCATGCACTTTGGGGACCCTGCGGTGAATCGTGAATTCACTGCAGGCTGGGGCAAATTTTATTCCCCCGAAGTGCAGGGAACTACAGAACACCAAAATGTTGGCGTCATTTCGGTGCTCTGTGAGTAACTCACTTCATGGTGAGGTTTGTTGCTGGCCCCTGGAAAGTGAAAGCCTAGGCCTTGCCTTAACAGGACATACTTGAAAATTTGTGAAATCTCAATGTATCCTTCCTGGCAAAATACTTTGCAAAAGTATTTTTTTTATATATATATATATATTTATTTATTTAGGGGTGGGGCCACCAGTGCGGGCCGCCGCCCCCTGGAAAGTGCTGCCCTAGGCCAAAATACACCACTGCATAGGGCTACAGGAAAATCATGGGACACGTGAACTTGTGAGCTCCAGGCTATCTATCTCCTTGCTTACTTTGTGGCATTCAACCCTTGCTGGATGTTCCAGGAATGCGATCACTGATTGCCCTGCTGCCTGTGAACACTCGCATCCTCATAATGGTGCTGGGCTGCCCATAGTGATTGGCACAGAACTCCGTTTCATGCAGCGTCAGTGCATGTGTATCGCTCCATACGTGCACGTTCTGGCGCACAAGAGTGATGCTTACCAATGGTAACCACACTACGCCTGCACAAACTTCTCTTTAACGTCCTTAACTTGCCTTGTTGTGGTTTCTGTTTAGATCCGAATAGGGCATTTATTCTGATTGCGTATTTGGGTTTGACCCAGCTTGCCTTCCAGACTACCCTGTTCTCAGTGTTCCTGACCTGGCTCTGTTTTCTCATATATAGTGATTTCTGGAACCCTCAAACTTGGCTACATTTTTTAATATTCTGTTCTCTTTTTCTCTGTCATCCGGCCGTTTCTAAGGACCAGGTTCCATACTATATCTTATTATATCACTGTGTATTTATTACACCTAGCTACCCGGCCGCAACCAATGACCAGCTCCAGGCATTCTGGATTGTCCAGGGAGTTCTTCACCACCTGCTCGGTAGAATGATTCTGAGCGGGGAATTCAGAGAGAGAGAGATAACCCTGAGCAGGAGGGAAGCTGCAACCTCTCTCCAGGCAAAGCTGAAAGCTACAAACTGAAAAAAAGTCTGTGTGTATGTTTGTCTATTAGACGACTTCTAATAAGCCCCCCCCTGTAGTCCGTGGTTTTATGTTAGGTAGAGCTCAGGCGAGCTAGGTTTTGTTTTAGTTTATTCTTGTTTTGGCCAGACCTTAAAATAAAAAGGACTGTGTTTTCCTAATAAGAACGGGTGTTAATTGGGTCCCAGCTCACAATACATATAAATCACAGATTACACTGCCATATCACACACTGCATATAAAACACACATAGCATGCGTTATGTATTACACATGTTATTAATGTGTGTATTAGGGGGCTGGCGAGACGGAATTGTGTTGTAGCTAAAAAGCCTGAACAGTGGATCAGTAAGGGGTGTCAACATTTCTAGATGCAGCCCTGAAACCAGATCTACCAGAGTTTCCCCAAAGCAGCTGTTTGTGCACTCACCTCCGCGATACAGGGATAGGAATGTCTACGTCGTCCAAATCTTGCTGCTTTTTATATCCTTAAATTGGGTTTCGGTTTCATTTCCTAGACGCGTATTCGATCCTTTCCTTATGAGTCAACATTAAAAAAAGTATAATAACATCTACTCTGTTAGTGAGAGATTTAAGTGGTATATTTACACAGTAAAGATATTAAAGGGACGCTCTAGGCGCTGCGACTGAGAACTTGAGTGGTCACAATGGCCTTAGTGTCCCCATCCATCTCCCCTCACTGGGGGGGGGGGGGTCTCTGGGGGCTAATTCAACCTGGATTCATTAATCTTTTCAATGAACAAGCTATTTTTTTTGTTACTTTATAATCACTTTTTGTTATCTGGAGGGGATTTTTTGTAATGTTTTGTTACTTTATTTCCATTTTCTCTTGATAGCGACAGGTTTTCAAAAGGTGGACAGTCAGAGAGGGGTTACATTTTAGAAGAAGTAGACAGAAAAGGAAAAATGGGTAAACCAGCAGAGTTAGCGCTGGTGATGTCCTTGGAATACATCCCACATAATACAAGGATATAAGTCGGTTACAGTTACAGGCGTTTATACAGTGCCAGTTTATTCCATAGTGCTTTACAATGGGGGGGGAGCACAAACAGGAGACGTACATGATAAATGAGGAAAAGACAACCCTGCCCGTAGGATAGCTTGTCTAGGAAATACAGCACTTTAACATAGTGCTCAGGCAGACATCCCATGAGCTTACAATCTAAGGGACAGGGGTTGGTTAAACAAATGGGAGCAGAGGGAAGGTGAAGCTGATTGCCATAAAACAATAGAGCAGGGGTTGCATGGGAAGGACCAGAAGCTTTGGCTTAGTAAGAGTAATTAGAGAGAGAAGTGGAGACAGCTGGAAAGGAGACCAACAGACTCCATTCTATGGCCAAAGCCACACAGTGAGGAGCAAGTGCTGGAAAGATACTTTTGGGAGGGGGGGAGTTTACAACGCAAAATATCACACAATGGATGCACCCAGTGACACATATAGAGTAAAATATTTTCTTAACTAAACATACAAGAGAAAAACAAACACGTGTAAGACATCAGCAACATGAAATAAACACAATAAGGACATTTCATTTTTTGCTGGTAGTGGCCCAGCAATGAAAACTTCACTTTATGTTAAATGAATCAACGGAACTACCGATCCAGACCCAATAATGGTTCTGTCAGGTTGTGTCCTTGTGAGTCTGTTGCCGATGACACGTGTAGGATCTTCAAAAGGATTGATCGAGAGCCTGGAGAGGCTATATGCCATGTTGTATATAAATAAAATCCACTCAGGCCCCCAACGAATTGGGGAATCCATTGTGCCCCCTCCAGACTCACAAACTGCCAAAGCTCTGCTGTGGTAGCCGTCACACACTCATGGCAGCTACGGCTGTGGCACCGAAGGTCCCTGTAGCAATTGTGGGAAACTGCCAATCACCTCTGAAGTTTAAAAGAAACTGGACATTACTGACACCTCGTACACACTGCACATTACAGAGCTCCTGTCAGAATAAAAATTCCTGTTTCCTGGTGTTAATATATATAAATTAGTCAGCTCCACAGCAATAAACCTCACAGTAATGTGCAGTGTGTATGAGCGTATCACAGAGCTCCACAGCAATAAACCTCACAGTAATGTGCTGTGTGTATAAGCATATCACAGAACTCCACAGCAATAAACCTCACTGTAATGTGCGGTGTGTATGAATGTACCACAGAGCTCCACAACAATAAACCTCACAGTAATGTGCTGTGTGTATGAGCATATCACAGAGCTCCACAACAATAAACCTCACAGTAATGTGCTGTGCGTATGAGCATATCGCAGAGCTCCACAGCAATAAACCTCACAGTAATGTGCTGTGTGTGTATATGAACGTATCACAGAGCTCCACAGCAATAAACCTCACAGTAATGTGCTGTGTGTATGAACATATACAGAGCTCCACAGCAATAAACCTCACATTAATGTGCTGTGTGTGTATGAGCATTTCACAGAGCTCCACAGCAATAAACCTCACTGTAATGTGCGGCGTGTATGAACGTATCACAGAGCTCCACAGCAATAAAATCACGGTCATACACACCACACATTACTGTGAGGTTTATTGCTGTGAAGCTCTGGGATGCCCTCATACACACCACACATTACTGTATCACAGAACTCCACAGCAATAAAACTCACAGCAATGTACCGATTTTATTCAACCCCCCCAGAATTTAATTTTTCATCTTATTACCCCCCAAAAAGGTAAGCGGTGTATAGATAGATTATAGTAGGATTGGTATCCAGAGAAGTAGAGAGAAGCAATAGTCCTTCTATTTTAAGGGGGTAACTTGTTACCGGAATCTGCTAGGTTCACTCAGGACGGAGCCCAGACCGGACACGAGCAAGGATTATCTGAACACGAGTCTCTTCAGGAAAGGCAAACTTTACTTGTGTCGTCACACAATGCTCACACAGGATTAAATCGCAAAGAGTGAGCCCCATTCTCACCCCTACGAGGGGTTTTATACCCCGAATACATAATTAGGTACATCCCAATTAGCCCACCTCCCGGTGACACTTATCCCACCCCACGTGGGTTAGTACCTCCCTTGGTTAATTACAAAGGCATTCCATACATTGGCCGTAAATTGGCAAACTTCATGTTAGTCTGACAGTTCGTGATTTGCTGCTGCACTCAATCCGGGCCGTGCCCACCTCCCTAAAGGCTATGTTTATTCGTTACAGATAAGGCATGGTCTGGTTTCTACGCTCTCTTTGTCTCTCTGCAGGCCTTAGTGACCTTGATGTATCCATTCGTCATCCTGTCTCTCCGTGCCAAGAGCGGCCCGGATCTTCCTCCATTTTAATTGCTTCTATGTTAATCTAGCACATTCCTAAAATTCTATGTAAACTTCATTCTACTTTCTACTGAAATCTACCTAGTTATTTTCAAGTGAACCAATATTCTGAACAAGATGGCCGCCTGGCTCATAATAGCGACCATCTTCCAGCCTGATTCCACTTCAAACTCAGTAATTGAATATAGGTACATATATTAACCCCCCAGCATTTCATTTGCCAGATTATTACCCCCCGCATTTCATTAGTCAGATTATTTATCCCCCCATTTCATTAGCCAGGTTTCCCCCTCGATTCCATTTGCCTGATAATTTTCCCCCGTTGTTCACCCGCTATACGTTCTATGGAAGGCTCAGGGGGCTTGCTGGCTCCGCTGCTCCGCACCCTCCCAGCTCCGCCTTATTTACCCAATCTCAGGGTCTCTGTCGATGCGTGCAGCGTGCCCTGCACGCATCACGTGAGGAGGCGGGGCCATACAGCGTGGCTAGACATAGGCGTAAGGCGCCCCTGCACTGCAGGTATCATTGTGGTGAAGGACTCGGAGGCAGCAGGAGGACATTAAAACTGGCGGGGCCCACTCGCTGTGTGTGGCCAAAACCGGGCCCCTACAACCCACAGGCCCTTGCGCAGTGCCCGAGTGCCCGACGGGTCAGTCCGCCCCTGTACGGTGCCTTCCCTCGCTGCACTATTAGGGGGAGAGTTATGAATGTATGAGTCAAAATACAAACTAACGCAGAAAGAAGTTAACCCAGGTGATAGCTGTCGCTATACACACCAACCAAGGTGCTCCCCCGACACTTTATATACACAATAAAGGCAAAAGAAACAGGTGTATCACTTTGGGAAAGCCCAGATATTATACAGCTTCCATCAAATGTCCAGGAAGCACAGTCCTGTGATGTCAGATACACTTAGCAACTCAGAAACAAAATTATAAAAAACTTAGAGAAATATTGTAGACCTTAAAAGATATAATAATATCATACAAGTGGCACAGTCACACTTAAAAGTGCTTCAAGCTCTTTTGGAATCGCCTATAGGTTATTCACGGCCAACCCATCTGCCCCCACCACCCAATTAGGTAGCAAATGCACCTTCATAAACTTACTACATTGTATAACTCATTCTGCCGCTTTGTGCTACAATGTAACTACATGACCCACCATTGTGACATGTTAAAAGAACTAAACTGGCCGTCGCTGGAATCCAGACGCACCCTTCAACTTTCCAACCTGGTGTTTAAGAGATTTCTGGGAAGCTACCACCCTACCTGAATAGACTGCTTCCCCCAGCAGTTCCCTCATCCTATAACCTCCGATCCAGGACCTGCACCTTACTTACAGCACCCATTATGCTTAGTACAGGAAGAGTGCTGCCTCCCTGGTTGCTTTATTTGATATTGGGTTGGAGGCAGCTGAATTTGGAGTACCGGGGGCAGTGACTAAAACCCTTGTTACATGCCTGTGTCCTCCCACAGCACCCGGACACTACCCCATGACACCTCAACATTATCTCCATCTCTGATAACACTTAGGTTTAGGGCTCACAGAAAAAATTAAACTGTACATTAAGGAGGTTTATTCACTAAACTTTTCGAGCTGAAGGAAACTGGAAACCAATTTTTCCAAACGTCTGGTAAGGAACAAAGTGAAATCACTCGCACCTATACAATTACATATACGCACTTCATCAGTCACCTCTGGGACTTCTCGTCATTCAGCGCTCTGGGCCTTAAGGGAAATGTAATGAAAAACAGCACAGCATCCAGATGGCACAAACATCTAACCCTTTGAATGCCAGAGATGCATGGGGAAGATAGGGTTAATACAAACTCACAAAACTACTGGGATCATCAATTAACCATTTCATGGATTACAAAACTATCTTATCGAGGACAAAAAGATAAGGTGGTTATTACATTTCCTATATATTTTTTTACTGAATTAATTAAGTCACTTTAGTATATAAACTGTATCCGTCTGCCCAATAAACATGCAGATAATATGTGTCATAAAGCAGATGTATGTATTTTGCGACTAGAGGCAAAGTGGATTAAGCTTGTAGACACTGTGGCCCCTAGGGGATTGAATGAAAAATCATTAGACTTGTGCACGGAGGTTCTTTTCGTTACGTTTTGGGAATTATTATTTTTTTTCCCGGATCATTTCGGATCATTTTGGACCGGCGGGTTTTCATTTTGGGCTATTCGTTATACTATGACGGTTCGTATTTTCAGATCGATCCGAAAATGTGGGCGTCTGTTTTTCGGTTTTCGGATCACTTCGTTTTTCGTTTCATTTGTTAATTCATCTTTCGTTTCTAGATGTAATAGTTTTAGTGTTTTTTTTGTGTTTTGAAGT
>CM019073.1:6500477-6710556 GCA_009667805.1 Leptobrachium leishanense
ATTACTGTGAGGTTTATTGCTGTGAAGCTCTGGGATGCCCTCATACACACCACACATTACTGTATCACAGAACTCCACAGCAATAAAACTCACAGCAATGTACCGATTTTATTCAACCCCCCCAGAATTTAATTTTTCATCTTATTACCCCCCAAAAAGGTAAGCGGTGTATAGATAGATTATAGTAGGATTGGTATCCAGAGAAGTAGAGAGAAGCAATAGTCCTTCTATTTTAAGGGGGTAACTTGTTACCGGAATCTGCTAGGTTCACTCAGGACGGAGCCCAGACCGGACACGAGCAAGGATTATCTGAACACGAGTCTCTTCAGGAAAGGCAAACTTTACTTGTGTCGTCACACAATGCTCACACAGGATTAAATCGCAAAGAGTGAGCCCCATTCTCACCCCTACGAGGGGTTTTATACCCCGAATACATAATTAGGTACATCCCAATTAGCCCACCTCCCGGTGACACTTATCCCACCCCACGTGGGTTAGTACCTCCCTTGGTTAATTACAAAGGCATTCCATACATTGGCCGTAAATTGGCAAACTTCATGTTAGTCTGACAGTTCGTGATTTGCTGCTGCACTCAATCCGGGCCGTGCCCACCTCCCTAAAGGCTATGTTTATTCGTTACAGATAAGGCATGGTCTGGTTTCTACGCTCTCTTTGTCTCTCTGCAGGCCTTAGTGACCTTGATGTATCCATTCGTCATCCTGTCTCTCCGTGCCAAGAGCGGCCCGGATCTTCCTCCATTTTAATTGCTTCTATGTTAATCTAGCACATTCCTAAAATTCTATGTAAACTTCATTCTACTTTCTACTGAAATCTACCTAGTTATTTTCAAGTGAACCAATATTCTGAACAAGATGGCCGCCTGGCTCATAATAGCGACCATCTTCCAGCCTGATTCCACTTCAAACTCAGTAATTGAATATAGGTACATATATTAACCCCCCAGCATTTCATTTGCCAGATTATTACCCCCCGCATTTCATTAGTCAGATTATTTATCCCCCCATTTCATTAGCCAGGTTTCCCCCTCGATTCCATTTGCCTGATAATTTTCCCCCGTTGTTCACCCGCTATACGTTCTATGGAAGGCTCAGGGGGCTTGCTGGCTCCGCTGCTCCGCACCCTCCCAGCTCCGCCTTATTTACCCAATCTCAGGGTCTCTGTCGATGCGTGCAGCGTGCCCTGCACGCATCACGTGAGGAGGCGGGGCCATACAGCGTGGCTAGACATAGGCGTAAGGCGCCCCTGCACTGCAGGTATCATTGTGGTGAAGGACTCGGAGGCAGCAGGAGGACATTAAAACTGGCGGGGCCCACTCGCTGTGTGTGGCCAAAACCGGGCCCCTACAACCCACAGGCCCTTGCGCAGTGCCCGAGTGCCCGACGGGTCAGTCCGCCCCTGTACGGTGCCTTCCCTCGCTGCACTATTAGGGGGAGAGTTATGAATGTATGAGTCAAAATACAAACTAACGCAGAAAGAAGTTAACCCAGGTGATAGCTGTCGCTATACACACCAACCAAGGTGCTCCCCCGACACTTTATATACACAATAAAGGCAAAAGAAACAGGTGTATCACTTTGGGAAAGCCCAGATATTATACAGCTTCCATCAAATGTCCAGGAAGCACAGTCCTGTGATGTCAGATACACTTAGCAACTCAGAAACAAAATTATAAAAAACTTAGAGAAATATTGTAGACCTTAAAAGATATAATAATATCATACAAGTGGCACAGTCACACTTAAAAGTGCTTCAAGCTCTTTTGGAATCGCCTATAGGTTATTCACGGCCAACCCATCTGCCCCCACCACCCAATTAGGTAGCAAATGCACCTTCATAAACTTACTACATTGTATAACTCATTCTGCCGCTTTGTGCTACAATGTAACTACATGACCCACCATTGTGACATGTTAAAAGAGCTAACCTGGCTGTCGCTGGAATCCAGACGCACTCTTCAACTTTCCAACCTGGTGTTTAAGAGATTTCTGGGAAGCTACCACCCTACCTGAATAGACGGCTTCCCCCAGCAGTTCCCTCAACCTATAACCTCCGATCCAGGACCAGCACCTTACTTACAGCACCCATTATGCTTAGTACAGGAAGAGTGCTGCCTCCCTGGTTGCTTTATTTGATATTGGGTTGGAGGCAGCTGAATTTGGAGTACCGGGGCAGTGACTAAAACCCTTGTTACATGCCTATGTCCTCCCACAGCACCCGGACACTACCCCATGACACCTCAACATTATCTCCATCTCTGATAACACTTAGGTTTAGGGCTCACAGAAAAAATTAAACTGTACATTAAGGAGGTTTATTCACTAAACTTTTCGAGCTGAAGGAAGCTGGAAACCAATTTTTCCAAACGTCTGGTAAGGAACAAAGTGAAATCACTCGCACCCACACAATTACATATATGCACTTCATCAGTCACCTCTGGGACTTCTCGTCATTCCGCGCTCTGGGCCTTAAGGGAAATGTAAAGAAAAACAGCACAGCATCCAGATGGCACAAACATCTAACCCTTTGAGTGTCAGAGATGCATGGGGGAAGATAGGGTTAATACAAACTCACGAAACTACTGGGACCATCAATTAACCATTTCATGGATTACAAAACTATCTTATCTAGGACAAAAAGATAAGGTGGTTATTACATTTCCTATATATTTTTTTACTGAATTAATTAAGTCACTTTAGTATATAAACTGTATCCGTCTGCCCAATAAACATGCAGATAATATGTGTCATAAAGCAGATGTATGTATTTTGCAACGAGAGGCAAAGTGGATTAAGCTTCTAGACACTGTGGCCCCTAGGGGATTGAATGAAAAATCATTAGACTTGTGCACGGAAGTTCTTTTCGTTACGTTTTGGGAATTATTATTTTTTTTCCCGGATCATTTCGGATCATTTTGGACCGGCGGGTTTTCATTTTGGGCCATTCGTTATACTATGACGGTTCGTATTTTCAGATCGATCCAAAAATGTGGGCGTCTGTTTTTCGGTTTTCGGATCACTTCGTTTTTCGTTTCGTTTGTTAATTCATCTTTCGTTTCTAGATGTAATAGTTTTGTGTTTTTTTTGTTTTGATGTGATTCGTATTTTCGGGACGGTTGGTAATTTTGTATTTCGGGACAACGTTTCCAATTTTGGGTTATTTCGTTTTTGACTTGATTTGTATTTTATTCCGATTCTTATTTCGTTTTGATTGGTGTCATTTCAGACGGCCGTTATTCTCTGGTATGTACTAGCAGTATGAGTCACATGCACAAAGAAGAAGCTGGCTGATTGGCCAGAGATAGACAGACACAATAACACCGCCCATCCAAAAAGTGAAATGAATCTGAATTCAAATGAATGGTTTATTTTTAATATTTTCATTGCTTTTCGCCAATTCGAATTTTCAGATATCGTCACTAGTATTGTATTTTCATTCTATCGGACAATTTACGTATTTTCGGGATTTTGTTCTGCCGGTTTTTCCAGGATTAGTATACTAAATTTTCGTTTTGCCGTTTTTAGTCAATTTATTAATTCAGATTTTCGGTTTTCAGCCGTTACAGCTTCGTATTATCGAGTTTTCATGGTCTGATGGCTATTACATTTTTGAATTTTCGGGATTTCGTTCAGTTGTTCATTCGGGATTTTGTTACTTAGTTATTTTCACATCTGTTTTTGTTCAGAATATCGGATCGTTCTGAAATTACAAAAATGTAAATTTCGGACGAAAGCGAATTAGTGACGAAACAAAACGCACATGTCTAGAAATTATTGTTTTCCCCTTTTTTACCCAGCAGGTGTATAATACTGCTTGATATATTTCATGGTTCAGATATGTTTTCTACCTCTGCCAATATGCCAATATGGAATGTGATCACCATTTATTAGCACTGTAATGGGTCACTATAGCTTAGACTGTTGTTAATAACAATAGATAACATTGGAGTTCGTGTGGGTTAAATGTTTTTGAAAAATGGGGAGCCCAGAAGAGTTCAGTGGGTGGAAGAGTAAGTGGTGCCCTTATGTGTTTGTCTTAGTGGTAATTACATAGTTACATAGTTACATAGTTACAAGTTACATGGTTACATAAGCTGAAAAAAAAACATGTGTCCATCAGGTTCAGCCTCTCACACATCACCTACTGCTGTTGATCCAAAAGAAGGAAAAAAACCCAGTCTGAATCGCTCGCCAATATTCAACACACTGGGAAAACATTCCTTCTTGACCCCAGATGACGTCAGATTCCTCCTTGGATCAAGAAGCTTTTATAATTAAATATTATAATCCTTAATATTCTGTGTCTGCAGGAAGTCATCCAGTCATTTTTTAAAAGTCTGTACAGTCTCTGACCCAACCACCTCAACAGGCAGAGAATTCCACAGCTTTATTGTTCTCACCGTAAAATAACCCTTCCTCTGCGTTAGGTTGAATTTCCTTTCATCCAGTCTAAATGGGTGACCTCGTGTCCTGTGTATAGTCCTGTTAATGAATAGGTTTCCAGATAATGGTCTATAATGGCCCCGTATATATTTATATAAGTTTATCAGATCCCCTCTAAGGCCCTGTATATATTCATATAAAGTTATCAGATCCCCTCTAAGGCGCTGTTTCTCTAAACTAAACAGGTTTAAGCTTGTTAGTCTTTCCTCATAACTTAACCCTTCCATTCCCCTTATTAATTTAGTCGCCCGTCTCTGCACTTTTTCTAGCGCTATAATATCCTTTTTTAAGACAGGTGCCCAAAATCACACGGCATATTCAAGATGCGGCCTGACCATTGATTTATTCAGAGGCAAAATTATGTTTTCATCCCGTTAGTGAACTCCCCTTTTAATGCCAATACCTTGCTGGCCTTGGCGGCTGCTGTTTGACATTGCATCAATATGCAATGTCAAATAGCAGCCGCCAAGGCCAGCAAGGTATTGGCATTAAAAGGGGAGTTCACTCACGGGATGAAAACATAATTTTGCCTCTGAATAAATTAAGTTACTTAGTTTGAAGTCTATGATTATTCCCAAATCCTTCTCCTGCTTGGATTTCCCTAACTTCGTACCATTTAGGGCAGGGCTCAAAATTTCAAGTCCCAAGCTACTAACCAGGGCCATAAGAGTTACTCGCCACCAGTTACTCCACCTACCCCCTACCCAGTCCTTAACTCTGCCGCTAAACACACCCGCTTAAATTATCGTATGAAATTACACTGTTAAAGGTTTTATTTAGAATAAAGTTACAAAAATAACATTAATACCCAGACATCAGACCCCAGTGTGAGCAGAGTGAAGAGGCAGGGAAGCTCTTCTCCACCTCCTGCCAGTGACAGAGACAAGCTTGGTCAGGTTCGGCAGCTGATCCCTGCCACCGTGCAGCCTGGGGAAGGGGGGGCTGCACAGTGGCACCGCCGGAATATGCAGCACAAAATAATTTATTGTACTTCCTGCATGTGCATTTCTACTCGCCCTCACTTAATTTCCACTCGCCAAATGCGAGTAGACGAGTGGAAATTTTGAGCTCTGATTTAGGGTATACGATGCTTGTGTGTTCTTCACTCCAAAGTGCATAACTTTGCATTTATCTACATTAAATTTCATCTGCCATTTAAGTGCCCAGTCCCCAATCTATCTAAATCCCTCTGCAGCAAAGTAACATCCTGCTCACACTGTATTACTTTTCCTAGTTTTGTGTCATCTGCAAACACTGATACATGACTTTTAATGCCTATCTCAAGGTCTAAATTGAATAGAATTGGTCCTATAACAGACCCCTGAGGGACATCACTTACCACTGATGTCCATCTTGAAAATGTACCATTTACGACCACTCTTTGTACCCTATCTTGTAGCCAGTTTTCTATCCAAGAACAAGTATTTTCAACTAGACAAATTTTTCTTAATTTAACCCCTTAGTGACTGGGCGGTTTTACACAAATCCGTCCTTTAGTGACCGCTGCTGTTTTTACGTGTCTGCGCTGTTAGTGTTTAGGTCAAATTTTCCTCTTACTTGTTTAATCAACCCACACATATTATACACCGTTTTTCCCGCCATTAAATGGACTTTCTAAAAATACCATTATTTTCATCATATCGAATAATTTACTATAAAAAAAATCTGAAAAAATGGTACAAACGCACTTTTTCGTAATTTAATCCCCAAAATCTACAACCACCAAAAAAGACCCCGGCTAAATAGTTTAAAAATTTTGTCCCGAGAATAGAAATACACAATTTTTACATGTTTTTGCTTTTTAACCCCTTCACTCCTGAGCCAGTTCACCTATGTGCGCTGCGCTCATTCTGACCGGCTTTTGCTAATTATTTTTAGATGACAGCCTAGGTACTAATTAACTAAACCCCCCCCCGACAAAAAAAAATAATAAAATTTGTTTTTATAAAAAAAAAATATATATATATAACTATAACTATATTAACTATGTAATATATATAAGTTTTATTTTTACACCAAACCTGGTCCGAAGGAGCCCCCCCTCCCCTCCATTGATTTCAATGGGGTCACCTGCTGATGATGCCACCACGCAGAGTGGTGACGTCATCGAGCTCGCCGGCCCATGCAAATCAGGAGGGAAGGCTTCCTCCCTGCCAGATCTGCATCTGCTGGTCTAAGGGAGACGTGTGGGCAGGACGTACATGGTACGTCAGCGGTCCTTAAGGGGTTAAATAGTAACCTCTTATGTTGAAAGCTTTAGCAAAATCCAAGTACGACCCATCCACTGCGACCCCCTGATCTATACTTCTACTTACTTCCTCATAGAACGTAATTAGGTTAGTCTGACATGATCTGTGCTTCATAAAACCATGCTGATTTTTGCCAATTACATTGATAATAAATTGATAATAAGTAATAAATTGATATTATTAGGTGCGTGTAAACAGGGCCGCCTTGGGCCTGTCATGCCTCAGCCCTGAGAGCCTGCTGTGGCCAGCCTGGGTCACTAGCTCTCCATACCTGCTTCCCACCTAAGGGTTAACTCCTGTGTCTGAAGCTGAGGTTCTGCATAAAACCAGACCACACCCTCCTCCCCTTTGCTCTTTCATTTTGTTCTATACCCTTCCCTAAGAGCTCCCTCTTGTTTTTTCCTTGTCTGCTGATTTATTCCACTTTGCCGTGTATACCAGTATTGTTCCATCCTTGCTGTGTCTACATGACCTGGTTCCTGCTTGCTGGAAGATCCACTGCATGGCCCACTATCCAGTGGGTCCAGAGTCTCTCAAGTGGCTTCCAGCCCTCAAGCTCTCTCCCAAGGAGGTTACCTTCTATCAAGGGACTATAGCCAAAGGCCTGCTACTCCCTAGCCAACTGCCTCACTATAACAAAAAGCTCAACAAACTTTGCTGCTGCATTACAACAGCCAGGGAGAGGGCAGCATATAAGGAGAGCTGTGGGGTAACTAAATGCTGTACAGGGATAAGATTCAGGGGGTTATAATGAGTGTAAATCCCTGTACAGTACAGATACAAGGTGTTGCTGTAATTGCCATACGCAGGCATTATGCTGCACATACAGATACAAGGTGTTGCTGTAATTGCCATACACAGGCATTATGCAGCACATACAGATACAAGGTGTTACTGTAATTGCCATACACAGGCATTATGCAGCACATACAGATACAAGGTGTTGCTGTAATTGTCATACACAGGCATTATGCAGCACATACAGATACAAGGTGTTGCTGTAATTGCCATACACAGGCATTATGCAGCACATACAGATACAAGGTGTTGCTGTAATTACCATACACAGGCATTATGCGGCACATACAGATACAAGGTGTTACTGTAATTGCCATACACAGGCATTATGCAGCACATACAGATACAAGGTGTTGCTGTAATTGTTACACACAGGCATTATGCAGCACATACAGATACAGGTGTTGCTGTAATTGCCATACACAGGCATTATGTAGCACATACAGATACAAGGTGTTGCTGTAATTGCCATACACAGGCATTATGCAGCACATACAGATACAAGTGTTGCTGTAATTACCTACACAGGCATTATGCGGCACATACAGATACAAGGTGTTACTGTAATTGCCATACACAGGCATTATGCAGCACATACAGATACAAGGTGTTGCTGTAATTGCCACACACAGGCATTATGCAGCACATACAGATATTGCATTGCTAATAATCTCAGTCTGAGCATTACAAATCCCCGTAAACAGGAGATCTCACCATTTTATTCATTATCACATTTATTACTGTATTTGACCAAAGGCTATTTCTGTCTGTATACTAAAATACAAATCAGGTGTCAAATTGTGTGAGATAAGGGACGCTATCTAGCATTTAGAACCTTTCATCCCAGCAATATTTCTAGAAACAAATACATGAAAAATGAATTAATTTAGATTATTTTAACTCTCTCAGAATAATAATCTCTACGGAAATTTGTCATATTATCCTTTGATCGTTAACTACCAGGGTTATTCAAACAGGGTTATTCAAAGAGATCCGAATGGCTACCGAAAGGGAACCGAACGCTGAAATTCAGAGAGCAGGCATTTCGCCAAATCCTGGCGAATTGCCTGCACATTCGGTGCCTGTTCGGTGCCTATTCGAGGGCAGTGAAATCCCCATAGAGAAGCAATGCTTCGTCTATTCAGAGAGCAAAAACCAGCTCTGAAAAGTTGCTGAATTGCCCTGCCATTTAAGGCTGGGGTCAGACGAGCGCAGTTATCACGTCCGTGTTGCCGCACATTTGTACCTCCGCGGCAGCATAGCATTCTGACCAATGGAGCCCCACACACGAAGTACGTCCGCACAGAAGTGCCGATGCTTGACGGACGCGGCAAACGGACGCAGGTTAGGCAAGAACGTAATACTGCTAGAACGGACGTGCGGAGTGCGCCACGTCCACAACGTCTGCATAGCTTTGTGTGTGAGTGATGCAACAAGGTCAGACGGACTGCATTTATACGTCCAGCATTTTTGACGGACAGAATGTTTTTTCATTGTAACTTATTTTCCCTGCTACATCAGTCAAAAAATACGTCAGTGAAAAAACGACCGTGTGGCCACTACCTTGTTGTCAGTAAGTACGTCCGTACTGCACGAACGCACAGTCCGTACAAAATGCGCTCGTCTGACACTAGCCTAATTCGGCAGGTTTATTCAGGCGAATCCCATAGGCTTCAATGTTAAAAATATTCCCATTTTAATCCAATATCTAATAAACCGTTGATTATAGTATTCTGCAGTAAAGAGTCTCTTTATTTATAGATTTTTTAGGATCTTTTAAGCATTTTTCGGGATTTGTTTTAAAAAAACTTTATTCCGATTTTTTTTTTTTGAAACTTTTCTTCTTTTTTCTGTAACAGCCCTTTTTATTATCATTCATTGGATCATATGGAAATTTCAGACATTTTCGCTCAGTAGTTTCTTTGCAAACAGTGTTTCACTTTTCAAACATTCAAGCAAACTGTTTTTTTTTTTCACTCCATTCGTCTGCGTTGTCGGGTTTTTCCGGCGGCTGCGCTGCATCTGATCGGCTCCTGCTCGGGGTTTCTGTCATTTTCAGCGGGGTTAATTCAGATGTTTTTGTGGGTTTTCGGTTTGCCTTTGCCGGGTTTTGTGGTGAGTGTTCGTCGGGTTTGCGGCAGCTTTTCCCTGCAATTTGGGCACCCTGTGGTGTTTGCTGAATACACCGCAGGGTCGCCGAAATGGGATCGGCAAATCGAACCGAATTGAGGAGAACGAAAAGTCACCGAACGTGTGGTGACTTTTCGATTCTCTTTGAATAACCCTGTACGTCTCCCACGTTTCAAATAAATAAAATCATAACGTATATAAAAAGTGTTGGAAGTGAAGGGGTTAAGATTTTTATGCTATCTGCTTCAGACAACGCGCACCTGGCTGGTACAGACGCACTTTTAATTCTTTGGTTCAGGTTATAAAAAACACTGGACTGAGTAAAATACCCAGAAACTCCACAAAAGCACTTTCAAACGTGCAAATATTTTATTTAAAAGCAAAATTGTCTTTTAACTTGTTTAATTAGTTAATGCTCTGTTTAGTAATACAATAAGTAAAAATATATGTATGTTGAAAAGCCAAAGGTCACGAAGAACACTTTATGTGCTGTGCAGAGTAAATCAGAGGAAGCGTTTGCAGATTATATATATAAAATATTCTATTAACCCTTTGAGAGCCTGATGTAACCTCCATGCAGTATATATGAGTTTTCCTGGGCTGTTGCTGCATTTCCTGCACAGGAACAGTCTGGGGTTACATTTATTTATAAAGTATTTTACCAGGAAGGATACATTGAGATTTCTCTCGTTTTAAAGTATGTCCTGGGTATGAATGTGCAAGCGTTAAATATGACATGGTGCTCTTTAAGGCCGGGGTCAGACGAGCGTCTTTGTGAGCGGAAGGAACGTCCGTGAGAGTGGACGTCCTTCTACTCTGACGCCCATCTGGCCGCCTCGCTGAACGCAGTTAGTGCGCTCAGCGCTGCAAGGCTCGATTTTTTTTTTTTTGATTTTTTTTCCCCCTATGGAGGATCGCACTTTGCAGCCCCGTCAACGCGCGTCTAGTGTTTTGACGGGGAGGCTCTCTGCACATCCACTTGTAGCGCGTACAATTTGTGCACGTGCTACAGCGTGTACCCGGCCTCGTTGAAGCATCACAAGGCTGCGACGGACGCTGGGAGGCAAGTACAGGCGCTCCTAGTGCGCTCGTCTGACCCCAGCCTAAACGTCACAGTAATAACCAGGGGTCAATTCCTTAAAAAAGAAGTGTGAGAACTCGCCAAGCTTTCTATCCATCAGTTAGAAATTATCATCTCAGACATTACTGAAACACACACTCAGATCTGATATATTTATGTATATATATGTGGCTTTGAGCAAAGATATATGATATAATCTATACTTAGTGTGACTTAACAGGGAAAGATATGTTTGGGCAATTAAATTAAACACAAGCGTTATAGCGTGTGGGGCCAATGGGAACGTTCGCCCTGCAAAAATAGGGGAGGAACTGCATTCCCACATGTTCCCCCTCTACTTGACCTCTGCTAATAACACTGTGTCGAGTATTTGTTTATGTATTTTCCCTTTTTGGGCTTTAAAAGTAGTGCAGTCATTACTATTTGAAGGTTATACACAGTCAGTTGGGGCAGCTCCACTTACATGGAAAACAATACTGTTTTACCATATCCAATCAGAGAAGGGGATCCATCACCCAGCTCAGGTGGATCTCTTGATTGTATCAGGGGACATGCACAGAGCATTCTGGCTCCTTAGGAGTACTTTGCAAGCAATCTGTAGCAGCCTGTGGAATAGCAGGGCTGCTGGGAGCGAAGAAACACTTACACGTCTCTCTAACAACCAAGGTACCCAGAGCGCCCTGCAGCCAGTCCTGTGTCTAGGTTACACCGACTGCAACATTCATAAGGTCCAGCAGAGGGCGCCCTCTAAGTGTGCAGTGTGATGCTGCTCTCCGCTGTCTCCCCCTATTTCATGAAGGGAAATGAAAGGACTCCAAAATGGAATGCGAGCTGTGTGTTGGTTGCCAGGCGCCCCCCTTGCCGTATCGCCCTGTGCGGTCGCACACCCCAAAAGGCAGGCCCTGGCTATTCCAACCAGCTCATTTTCCTTCTGCGTCTGTTACTCAGTTTGAATAAAGTTTTTCAGACCCTGGTGTAAAGTGATTTCGCTTCACATAGCACACAAATCTAGACCCACCTAAAAATCTCACACTCACCTCAGATCCCACGGTGACGAGAGAGGCACGATCTGCCACTTCCTCCCTATTCAGGCAGAGGGACACTGGGAGCAAATAGTTCACAGTGTTCCTCCACGTATCAGGTGCTTCGGCTGAATCTAACTGCCACGAGCTCTTGTCCGTCTCCATGGATTCCTATCCCTGGAGCTTAGTGTCTCTGGTGTTATCTCCCTGCAGCGCGCATGTTTTATGGCTCGGAGAGATGCAAATGGAAAACAGCAGGGTTTTGATTCAGCCCCAGAAGTGTAGGTGGTAAGGTTGCCAGATCGGCCATGTTTCCTGGACACATATTACTATTTCACGCAGAGGGGAGTGCAGATAAGGTGCTGCCCTGCAACATGTATAATTCATATGCTGCAGTAAGGAAATCAAGGCAGGTCACTTGGGATTCCTCTTTGATTTCTGACCTGCATTGTATGAATTCTACATGCTGTAGGGTGGAATTTTTCATGCACTGCCCATCCGCATGAATAAATGATATGTGTCCTTGGAAATATGGCCAATCTGGCAACCCTAGTAGGGAGGGTCAATGCGGATGAGATTTGGATTGATTTGCCTGGCTCATGCTTTAACATAAACCAATGACATAATAAAACATAAGCATGTCTTTATCCTGCCGATAAAACATTTTAGGTGTAGCTCAGTAATTGGGGTATTTTTTTATATATATTATATTCCACTTGGAGCTTATTAATCAAGTGAACAGAATTTTTCTTCCAAGGATCCAATAAGGCATTTCAATCAAAAAAGAAAGTCAAGAGCATTATGAAAAAATATTAATTTAACTTAACGGGAGTGTATTCACTGTTTATGGGCTCTATTACATTCTCCTCGCAAAATTGCACGCGCATTTTTTTTGCGCGCAGCATTAAACGTTAACGCTGGTATTACGATCCGAGCGTATTTTTTCATCCGTCAAAAAAATATTGCGCGTGCAAAACGCGTGCGCATTAAGGCTAGGGTCAGACTAACGCATTTTTCACGTTGTCCGTGAAAAAGTGCGTTCGAACGAATGGACGTATTTTTTCACGGAATACGCAATAGCGGTCATACGATGCGCAGTTTCATCCGTGATTTTGTACGGATCATCAATAAAACACTTTTTGGGTCTGGACGTTATGTTGGCCGGACATGTGCAGCGTCTGACGTCTCCCAATCACGCACACACGCCGCTAGCGGACGCAGCGCACTCTGTACGTCAGTACTAGTGGTTTCACGTTCTCAAAAAATGCGTTTGTTGCCGCTTGCGTTGCGCGGCCGCACTTTTGTGCGACCGTACTTCGTATATTGCGTCATTGCCCGGCATCTGCTGCTAGCACGGCCGTGATTAAGTGCGCCTGCACGCGCGTTCGCACTGCCTCAGTCTGACCCTAGCCTAATGCTGCATGCAGAAATCCGTGTGCGGACCGTTTTTTTCACGCGATTCAGCCAATCAGAATTAAGAACCACAATTGTCTCCCGTTAAGTTTTTGCACCTGTCAAAATCAATCTGAGTATATATGCTGCAGCAAAAATAAAAACACGCACAACCTCTCGATTTTATTGTTTGGGGTATGTGTAGAATGTGTAACTATACTGTGCTGCATTTTTTTTTCCGTGCTGGTGTATTTGGTTTCAGCCAGGACGTTCAGATTTGCCGTTACCACCATCTTTTAAAATACGTTAAAATTATGCGCACAAACGTTGTTCGCAAAAATTTGCGCATTGACCGTCATACCATCCGCGTACCAGCGCATGAACGCATTTGCGCTCACAATGTTAGGAATGGGATGCTTTAACAATCTTGCGTTCGCGCAGGGTCACTCGTGCTAGACATTAACGCGCATCATGTGCGCGAACGTCGTAATACGACATTCAGCGCAAAGGGTTTTTTCCCCTCGCGTTAATACGTTTTTGCGCACGTGCACAATTGTGCGCGAAAAGTGTAATAGTGCCCCAATTGTTTAAAATGTTAAAAAATAATTTGCGTGTGATATTAATAAGTATTAACTACTTATTAATGTCTATTACTAATAATTTCACGCAATTTACTAAAAGCAAATAGCAATCTGTAGTTTGATTTAACTTGAAATCTTCAACGGACATTTTCTCATACTCGAGTGTTTCCCTAAAACATTTGGGCCCCTGTTCCAAAGTTAATGCAAAACGGGAGACGGTAAATAAAAAAAAAAAGATTTTTCTTACCGTCTCCCTTTATGCGTTCATAGTTATTTCAAGGTAGGCACTTAATTAGAGCCTGGCCTGGAAGGAAGCACGGTGTAAGCTGATACTCGCAGTGACACTGGAGGTATCTTCTCCTGGAGTCCATAGGACTCCATGGAGCTTTGTGCATCCCGGCCAGGCCAGCAATAGTTTATTAGATATTGAATTAAAAAGCTACCTAATGTCTAGGTGCAAAGATTCTCACCTCTAAATGAAATGTGATTACAGCAGTAAACAACAGGTGTTAATTAGTGTTTGGAAATAACATTTTAGTCTGGTCTCATGAATTTGATTCATTACCTGCAGACTGGGGGGGGGGGTGGCTGCACATGTATGAACAAACACTGTGCTTGTTCTGAATTCTAAGAAGTGTTCATTTCTACTATATGATCCTCTGATATGCTGTTTAACCCCTTAAGGACCAGGGCTCTGTAAAAGCCAATCATTAATGATGTATATGTTACGTTATTTGTCATCAAGGGCTTAATAAAATCTTTATCATACTCCTTAGATTTAAACGTAATATTCCAGTATTTGTATGTCATGTACCGTTCCCGAAGGGCCTATGTGAGCATACAATTATTATTGTGTTAGATTACAAATCCGCCACTTCACGGGCAGGTTATGGGGACCTCCTAGGCACGATATTTGAAGGAATTTTTCGTTTATATTTTTAACCCTTATTTTATGGAAAACTCACTGTTCCTTTAAAAACATCTTTTTTTTAAACTTTTTGTCCTTGTTTCCTGTCCCCCAGGGCACTACCCGGACCCCCATACACCTTTTATGGCAAATATCTTGCATATATGCCCTCTTGGAGGACACTCTAAAAATCGAACTTTTGAGTCCCATTGACTTGCATTGAGTTCGGTTTGAGTTTGAGTTCGAACTCGAACTTTTGAAATTGTTCGAGTTCGAATGCGAACTGAACACGGGGGTGTTCGGCTCATCCCTAGTTGAGGCCTACAATTCCCAGAATCTTCCACTATAATAGATAGTCAGGGAATCAATGAGTTGCAGTTCAGAAACATCTGGGGGTGCAGAGTTTGACAGCTCTGGGCTGGAGGATACATTGGGAAAGGATACATCTAATACTTATGTAGCTAGCCCGGATGTAGTATCACTATATAATGGTGATTTCCAACCCTGGTCCTCAGGGCCCCCTATCAGGCTGGATTTTAAGGATTACTGTGGTGAAATTCATGCATAAAGTATATATTGGGACTATTCCCTTTAAAAATTAAAAGCGATTTTCAAACACTGACTGGTTTCTGGCAGTGGATTTCTGGGAAATCCCTTTGTAGTGAAGGGGTTTAATGTACTTCACATCCATTACAATGAAGAGACGTTTAACAGATGATCAGCTTTGGGAGACCAAATAACTTTTTTTTTTTTTATGGCAGCACCCCCCCACATCTGAGTTTGTTTGGTTTAAAGGGACACTGCCGCAAACATAAACTGCAACTAGATTATTTCTGTATTACAAAAACAAACACATAATACACATGCTGCTGTTTTTTATTCTTTGTTTGAAGTTATTGCATGTAAAAAGGAAGAATAAAGTTATTTTTTTATCTCCTGTTTCCATTTTGTGAATTTTTCCCATGATGTACCATTTACTAAAATTTTAGGGCAAGCCTGGCTTTGCAGCTATAGTACAGGATAAAACAGCAGTATAGAGGCAATGGAAGTGGAGGAAGGAATGTTTAAAAAAGGCTGCAGGGGGTCTATTGTACTGTCTAGGCATCCAGCTATAATATATGCAGCTGAATGAGATCTGATAGTGGGCTTCCAACACTTTAATACACCCAAGTGATAGTCCTTTACATATCCCACACAATGCAAACCAAAGAAGTTGAATTTTTGGAGCACCGACCCATAGAGTCCATTCTATACCCTATGCTACACAGTGGGGAGCAAGTGATGGAAAGATACTGTGGGGAGGGGGAGTTTACAACACAAAATATCACACGATGGATGCACCCAGTGACACATATAGAGAAAAATATCACACAATGGATGGGCCCAGTGACACAGAGGAAAATATCACACAATGGATGCACCCAGTGACACATAGAGGAAAATATCATACAATGGATGCACCCAGTGACACATATAGAGGAAAATATCACACAATGGATGCGCCCAGTGACACATATAGAGGAAAATATCACACAATGGATGCACCCAGTGACACATATAGAGGGAAATATCACACAATGGATGCACCCAGTGACACATATAGAGGGAAATATCACACAATGGATGCACCCAGTGACACATATAGAGGAAAATATCACACAATGGATGCACCCAGTGACACAGAGGAAAATATCACACAATGGATGCACCCAGTGACACATATAGAGGGAAATATCACACAATGGATGCACCCAGTGACACATATAGAGGAAAATATCACACAATGGATGCACCCAGTGACACATATAGAGGAAAATATCACACAATGGATGCACCCAGTGACACATATAGAGGAAAATATCACACAATGGATGCACCCAGTGACACATATAGAGGAAAATATCACACAATGGATGCACCCAGTGACACATATAGAGGAAAATATCACACAATGGATGCACCCAGTGACACATATAGAGGAAAATATCACACAATGGATGCACCCAGTGACACATATAGAGGAAAATATCACACAATGGATGCACCCAGTGACACATATAGAGGAAAATATCACACAATGGATGCACCCAGTGACACATATAGAGGAAAATATCACACAATGGTTGCACCCAGTGACACATATAGAGGAAAATAGTTTCTTAACTAAACATACAAGAGAAAAACAAACACATGTAAGATATCAGCGACATCAAATAAACACAATAAGAACATTTCATTTTTTGGTGGTAGTTATACTATTATACTATTGGGTGATTTTGCAATAGTAAAATTATTTGATGCACAATTTCTTGGCAATTCTTTTATCCCTGACTTCCCAAGGCAATAACAAGTGAATTAGAATCTCCCGCTACGTTTGCTTGTTTTATACAAAGTAATGTATAATAAGCATAGAAACACAGTAACCTGTCGCACAAGTCCAGCTGATACAGAAGTTATTGCTGTTTTTTAATGTCATAAAAAGCAACAATCTGCGAACAAAAACACACAACAATGCACAATAAAATAAAGTGCCATTAAGGATACAGAGCCGCAAACATGTAATATGTCCGTGTGTATTCTGCGCTGTCTGGCTGTCTGCTAGCTTGCAGCGCTGCCTGGTTATGATGGGATTTGGGCACGCAGTTATTCTCCTCTTTTGGGCACTTGCTTGTCTGTTAATATGTTACTGTATATATTATAATTATCTCATTCGATTTGTTTGATTCGTTTTCACGTGTTAGGCAGAAAGTTAATTATTTCTGGTAACGTACAATTCCTTATTGAATACCTGTCGGTTTGCAGAGACTCATCCTCCAAACCACCACAGCCCTCCTTACAAACAAAACGAGCGGGCGACACTTTTCTGCAAGTGCCAGAGCCACGTATTGGCTGGGGACAGCGAACCACCGCCCTCGTGATGGATGGAGGAGAGACTTCTATGATGGCGTTGTACATCATTTCCTATCCAATCTACTGGTGCCATCTGTCACTTAGTGAATCAGGAGATATGAATTCCCCAACCACCTCACATTACCCCACTCCATCGTTAGCCGTGTTGTCATTTCATCTCCGGGCTCTCGACTAGCAGGTACGTTATATTTTTCTGGGTTACAGGCTCCCGTAGAAGCAACAAAAAATGTAGAATTCAGCTTGAAACCTTTTCTCTTGTGTCTGCAAACCGCTACTACTCGAGTGTGGTACAACTGGTGGCTTTATTTCCTGCGCTCAGTATTATGTACGAGGATATGAGCGACTCCTCGGCCCTTTGAACTTTATCACCTCCTCTGTGCGGCTTCTACTTTGTATCATTGTATCTTTCTTTCTGCATATTATTTAGGGACTTTCTTATCTTTCCAAAACCTCGAAGGTTTGGTTCCATCAGACCAGGAATATATTGTATATGCCGTATTGAAGAATGATTAGTGGAGCTGCCAGGACATTTTAAGAGAACCCCCCCCCCTTAAATACAGCGCTTATTTATGTGTTTTATACCTTTATCCTCTTTTTTTATTTCCACTAGATATCATTTTTTCTTAAATCGATTTTAACTCCTAAAAGCTGGGTCTGCAAATGCTAAATCCTTTAACACGCTCTAACCCCCCCCAAAAAAATCCCACACTCATCCCTGATCTCCAGCACATGATTACTCATTCACCTTCATCCTCCATACTTAATCCCTTGCCACTGGATGGCCGTCAAGTGGCAGCTGGAAGTGGGTGGGATTAAATGCGGCATAGCACGCCCCAAAGCTTTCTGGAAACATCTATGACCCGCCTTACTACCCTGCAGTCCATCAACATCATTGCCTGCAGAGGGACTGCCTGGACTCAATCTAAACCTTGCACAAGCTTGATCCTTATCTATCCCATAATAACCAGCTCTTTCTCCCAACTGATACAGTCTCACCTCCACAGATTAGCCAGAGGAGCTGCAATAAAGTATGTTTAAATATATAATATCAGATCTAGTAAGTTAAAATATGGCAAATAAAGATATATATATATATGAGTGTGACTCGTTGCATTACCTGACCTTTGCTAGAAAAAAAAAAGCCATCTAGTATGCCATGGCACTGGCAAGGAGGGTTCTGTGTTATTACAGACCCTAGAGGCAGAAAAAGTGAGAAGTTGTGGTCTTCATTTGCATATCCTACCCAGAGTTCCTTTCTGCATATGGAGAATGTAGCACATGAGCTCTGCGAAGCAGTTCTATGAATTGCTGGGATGTGTTAATGACTTCTGCAATAATAAACATTATTATATATACATATATATATAAAAACTCATTGTTCTTTTTCTTTCTTTCTTATTTAGCTCTTGATAAAACGTGCCAATATGAGTCGTGTTAAGATGTGCAGCCATCATGTTCTCCACCTGTCCACCCTTATCTTAAAATCTAAATTTTGTGCAACACCTCCTCACGTTTATTCACATGTAGCGCTCACTCCCGGAGGAGCCTCTGAAATTGAACCTCGGGTCAGTCTCCCCGCACTAGGGAATAAATATACTCCAGCACCATCGTGGATTTTATAAATTATATAGTTTACTGGATAAACTGGCATATAATGAGTAACACGGTATATATCTATATTTACAGTACTTCGTAATGCGGGAAACGCGCAGCGGAAAAGAAATACAATGCTTCGTAATGCGGGAAACGCGCAGCGGAAAAGAGAAAAATATATCTTTAACCCCTTTGTGGTTGGGGATTGAGTCCCGTACAGGTTATGTCCCAAAGAATGTATGTGTATGTGTGTATTGGTACCCGGGTACAATATTGAACTGGCCAGTGAATTATGTATGAGGTATCTTCGACTAGTCAAGTTGGGGCCCTGTGGGTTTTGAAACAAACTGCAGCGTGCTTTAGATTTTCACAACGGCCTGGAAGGCCTCTCACCCATCCGCCAGATACTCTGTGCTTCGCTCGACCCAGGACGTCTCTCCGCTCGATTTTGACTGGGGTTCTCTGTGTCACCGGCTCCGCTGTCTGGCTTGTCTGTATCTGCCTCAGAAGTCCAGCTCACCGCCTGCACTCTCTCTTGGATCGATTTGCGGTTCTCCTAACTCGGGGTCCAGCCGGAACCAGCTTCTTGTCCTCAGACCTCACAGCTTGGTATAGACAGATCTCTGCAGGGTCACTGTCCCGATCCCCCAGCACCAGCGAGGTAGCCCCTGCGCTCTGGCCTGGTCACGATCCTTAACAGCTCTGCCTGCTTCCTTCTCCTTTCAGCTCCCAGCTCACTCTGAGCATGCTTTCCACGAGGCTGCTGATGCCTTTCCTTTCCTACACACCCACTTCCTGTCCTCACGCAAAGCATCATGGAAAATGTAGTTCAGTGCCTTCTGTGTTTGTCCAGCATAATCTTACCATGGTCTCTGTCTCCCTCTGGTGGCCATTGCAAGTAAATGCAGCAGAACAGTCTTTTTAAACACAGCGCTACACTCTCCCCCCTAAACTCTTGGGTCCTCCCAAGGGCGTGTAACGGGTACATGCATCGGTCATACATAACACAACATAACATAACAACAGTTGCATTACATTTCAACATAACATTTCTAATTTTAGCCTATATATTCAGGGTTGACAACAGGCAGCAATTTTCCTCAATCTCCCCCCAAACCCCTAGACACCTCGGCAAGTAGAGCTGACTCTACAGGCTCAATTCTCTCTCCTGCAGACTGAGTAGATACATCTTCAGTGTATAAACCTTCCAGGGAAGGCATAGAACTGTCATCACCCGATACGTCTTCAGGTGGGTGAGTTGTAGTTACGGGCTCAATTTTCTCATCAACAATCGGAGCAAACACTTCCTCGGAATATGAGCCCTCCAGTGAAGGCATAGAACTGTAATCTATGGATATTTCCTCTAAAACTTCAGGAACTTCCCAGGTCTCAGGTACTGCAGGTGCTCGAGTCATAACTTCAGAGATTTCAGACCCTAAATCACTCTCACCCCAGTCAGAGACCGGCTTGACGCTCTGGGACTCAGGTGCCCACACCCAGCTCAGACACCAGTCTTCTTCTTCACTGTCTTCTTCACTCTCTCTAACGGAACATAACTGATGAGACAGAATAGTAGGAGTCGGACGAGATATAGGCAGACCAGGCACAAAGAATTTGTCTCCAATCGGTACTTGTACAGTCTTTCTTGACCGTAGGGCCTTCTCTGTCCCTTCCGTTCTCCTCAGCCTTCTTACTTCTGTATTGGCTCTCTGTTCTTTGACCCTCCGTGGACAGGCCGGCCATGACATTGAGTGTGCCTTCTTAGGAGCAGGACTCTCTTCCGTGACCAGTGGGGTTAAGAGGTGTCTCAACACATCAGTGTTCATCCCCACTATCATAGAACTTCGATTAGCTCCCGAGGGACGAGGACACACAATTGCCAACGTGTCACATACTCCCGGTTGTCCAGCGTTTACCGAACTGAATTCTAGCTTCACCTGTATATATCCATCATAGGGAAACTTCTCCATTCCCATACCCCAGATTTCGAGATCCTTCAATTTCTTCAGGGGTATATGCTTCAAATATTTCTGATAGAAGTCTCGGTAAATCAGCGTTACTTGAGCACCCGAATCTAGAAGAGCCTTAGTATAGACTCCTTCCACTTGAACCGGGATGATGTTCGAAGGACCTATCAACTTGTCAGGAAACTTTTTCGTAGCAGCAGGAGAGGTAGACCCAGTCTGTTGTACTTTAACCCTTGTCCTCATACGTGGTGACTGCGGGCGTACATTGTCTTCCCATGACGTAGGACCAGACCTCCAGGGAGAGGATCTCCTAGGTCTAGCAGGCACATATAGAGACCCTCCCTGTCTCCTTTCCGGGCACTGAGCCTTGAAATGGCCGAATTCTCTACAGGCAAAACATCTTCCCCACGAGGATGAGGGCACACTTTCTTCCTGTGGCTCATTTGAAAGTCCCCTGTCGGAGACCACAGCAACCGCTGCTGTTTGTATATCTGAGAGAGACTTCTGTATTTCAGTCTGCATTTCTGCTACTTTCAAGATTGCCCGGCATAGGTCCGTGTGTGTCTGTTCCATCTTAACTTGGGCTTCTTGTACTTTCTCAAGAGTCTTTTGTATCTCACCATACACCTGGTTTGACGACTTTTTAGTTATCTCCGGCTCATATGTCTCTTCCGGATCATCTTCATCTGATGAACACTCGTTATACTCTATGGGTTGCGCATAGACCTTTTCTCCCCTTCTTCCAAGCTTCTCTTCCAGAAGGGCTTCTTCTTCCCGAACAACTCGAATCAGTTCTAGGTAATTTAACTCTTTATTACCTTCTCGAGTCTTCAGTTGCAACATCACAGGATCTAAGGGTAAGGCACCTTTCAATATCTGACGCATCCTAACCTGATCTACTGTAGTGGGGTCTGTTCCTTTCTTCAACAGTACTTGGTACAGTATCTTATCCAGGCGCCTCATGTATTCTGTCATCTTCTCACCCCTTTTCTGGTAAGTATGCTCATACTGGTACATAAGCTCAGCAGCCTTTTACATTCGCCCAAAGACTTCCTGTAATATGTTCAGGTAATCTAGAGCAGTACAGTCTCTCTTACTCAGCTTCAGATTCCTGACAGCCTCTGACGCAGGTCCCTTTAAGCTCTCAGTAATTCTTTGCTTCTTCTGCGCTTTAGAGACGTCCCACTCATCCAGAGCCTGCATCGCTTGTTCTACCCATTCTTCGAAGGTTTCTTCTCCCACCGGAGTTGGCAAGTTTCCCGAAACTTTTTTCCAACTTCCGATATCCGAAACTGATGTAAGAAGGGTGAGCCCTCTGACACTTACCCACGAGGTCTCCAATAGCAGCAACGAACTCCGGCCCGATCATGGCCAGCGGGCTGGATGCAGGAATGTTCGCTGAATCACCATGTGGCTTACTTGGCTGGATCAGACGAACTTCCACGTCGTCGGTTAGCTGTATACTCACGCCCTGAAAACACACAGGAACACCCTTTCTCCACTCAAAAAGAACATACGTGTGAGAAGTCTCTGGGTTCACTTTAATGTCCGCTGGAAACCCCTGCTGGTCAGGTGCCAATGCTGCCATGGCCAGGCGGATCTGCTCTTCTGCCCAGGTGCCTACAGGAATATCCATTACTACACTCAACTCTAACTGGCCACCCTGTGCTTTACACCACTCTGCTGCTTCGTCTGGATCCATATTTAACCCTTTAAATGCGGTTTTTCCAGAGACTGAATCCCGGAAACGAGCCCCCACGTGTAGCGCTCACTCCCGGAGGAGGCGCTGAAATTGAACCTCGGGTCAGTCTCCCCGCACTAGGGAATAAATATACTCCAGCACCGTCGTGGATTTTATAAATTATATAGTTTACTGGATAAACTGGCATATAATGAGTAACACGGTATATATCTATATTTACAGTACTTCGTAATGCGGGAAACGCGCAGCGGAAAAGAAATACAATGCTTCGTAATTCGAGAAACGCGCAGCGGAAAAGAGGAAAATATATCTTTAACCCCCTTTGTGGTTGGGGAGTGAGTCCCATGCAGGTTATGTCCCAAAGAATGTATGTGTATGTGTGTATTGGTACCCGGGTACAATATTGAACTGGCCAGTGAATTATTTATGAGGTATCTTCGACTAGTCAAGTTGGGGCCCTGTGGGTTTTGAAACAAACTGCAGCGTGCTTTAGATTTTCACAACGGCCTGGAAGGCCTCTCACCCATCCGTCAGATACTCTGTGCTTCGCTCGACCCAGGACGTCTCTCCGCTCGATTTTGACTGGGGTTCTCTGTCACCGGCTCCGCTGTCTGGCTTGTCTGTATCTGCCTCAGAAGTCCAGCTCACCGCCTGCACTCCCTCTTGGATCGATCTGCGGTTCTCCTAACTCGGGGTCCAGCCGGAAGCAGCTTCTTGTCCTCAGACCTCACAGCTTGGTATAGACAGATCTCTGCAGGGTCACTGTCCCGATCCCCCAGCACCAGCGAGGTAGCCCCTGCGCTCTGGCCTGGTCACGATCCTTAACAGCTCTGCCTGCTTCCTTCTCCTTTCAGCTCCCAGCTTACTCTGAGCATGCTTTCCACGAGGCTGCTGATGCCTTTCCTTTCCTACACACCCACTTCCTGTCCTCACGCAAAGCATCATGGAAAATGTAGTTCAGTGCCTTCTGTGTTTGTCCAGCATAATCTTACCATGGTCTCTGTCTCCCTCTGATGGCCATTGCAAGTAAATGCAGCAGAACAGTCTTTTTAAACACAGCGCTACACACATTAAACCACTCGATGGTTTTTCTTTACAGGATTTGGATCAGCATTTGATGTGCTGGTCTGTCAGAGTCAGCTTTTTTTCTTCTTCCGGTAAGAGTATTTGCTGAAACAGATTTTTTGGTTTTCACCCTCACTAGTCGTCCTATATTACTGTAAACAAGCTGCAAATAGCAGCCCTCAGCTTCACTCTAACAAAAAAAATCAAAGAAATTACTGCTGCATTACAGCAGCCAGGGATTTGGCAGAATACAGTAGGGATGTGCATTTCGGGTTTCGGAATTTCGGAATTTTCATGAAATTTCACGATTCGTGTTCTCGGATACGGCCGATTTTCCGAAAATTTTTAGATCCGAAAACGGCAGATCCGAAAAGTTTTCCGAGCCGAAACGAAATATTTTTGGAATTTTTGAATGGACTTGAAATGTGTCAAATCGAAATTTATTGCTTTGAAACGAGGAGAACAGACGTTCCGAAAAAACAAAAATTTCCGAAATCACGAAAAGTCTATACAAAAAACGAGCAAAGTGACACGAAAATACGAAAAATGGTCGATATTCCGAAAAAACAATGTACACGAAAAACGAGTCGAGTCGAATCGAATCGAAGTTTAAACATCCGAAAAATCGAATCGAACCGAAAAAAAAATCGGTGCACATGCCTAGAATATAGGGGGAGCTGTGGGGTCAGTTACTGCTGTACAGGGATAAGATTCAGGGGGTTATAATGAGTGTAAATCCCTGTACAGTACAGATACAAGGTGTTGCTGTAATTGCCATACACAGGCATTATGCAGCACATACAGATACAAGGTGTTGCTGTAATTGCCATACACAGGCATTATGTAGCCAGGGCTGAATTAAGATCTCTATGGACCTGGAGCTGAATATCTTGGTGGACTTTTTTTGGAATTTAGTGAAATGAAAACATATTTTCTGCTATTTAACCCTTTCCAAGTGCGCATGGCCCCTTAGCAGCAGCGATCGGCCGGGATTCCTGCCGATCCCGGCGGCTCCCTGGTGCGGGCTGACATCATCGATGTCAGCCCAGCCTCCGGGATGCCGGCGGGCACAATAGACGTCATTGCGCATGCGCGATGATGTCTATTTCAGGCACCCCCCGCCATTGCGGGGAAGGTGCCTAAAGGGGAGGGGGGAGGTCCTTCAGACCTCTCCCCCTCTCCATCCGTGCAGGCCAGCCAGTAAAGGCAGACACTGCTTGGAAGGGCACAGCCTGCCCTTCCAAGCGGAGGCTGTCTTTAACCCCTAGGGGGCTGGATCGCGATATGGCGCTAACATGCGCCGTATCGCGGTCCCCTCCCGGAGCTGGCTGACATCTTGGATGTCGGCCAAGCTTCCGGGATATCCCCCTAATGACTGGCGTCATCGCGCATAGCACGATGGCGCCAGTCCCGCAATTAACCCCTTGCTGCCACCTATGGTGGAGAAAGGGGGTTCCAATGAACCCCCTATCTCCCGATCCGTGACAGTTAGGGGTTAATGTTTGATATCATTGGAACGGCCAGAGCATGGCCTTTTCAATGTTACCAAACATAACCAGTTTAAAAAAAAATTCAAAATAAAAATAAAATTAAAAAAATAAATTTAAAATTTAAAAAAAAATAGAAATTTTCTTTTTTGTTTTATTAATGCAGCAATATTGTTCCGATTTCAATTATAATGTGAACAATGATGCCGCATTAACGATTTTTTCTATGGGGGGCATTTGCCAAAAAACACGTAATTTTCCCCAAAAAAGTAACGATTCCCCGTTTCTAATTTTTTTAACAATCGCAACCCATAGAAAATATAACCGCAAACACTCGCATGTTAAAATGTGAAAAAAAAACACTTTACATGTTGTAAATTATTGAAAATTCAAATTTTATTGCATTTTATGTTATAATATACAGACAGAACATAACGTATACATATAACAATGATATATTATGAATCTGCCGAGTCTCTCGGAAAGAACGATATATAATATGTCTGGGTCAATTAATAAAATGTGACTTCAAATCGCATTTAAACATGATGAGCGAAACCGGTAAAAATGAGCTCAGCACAGAGGTGTGAAAAGGCTCAGCAGCGAAAGGGTTAATAGCGCAGATACGGGTATATCTAACCAGGCAGATACTGTGCGAGAAAATTTCCACTGAGATTTTAATCATTTACAGTGTGTAAAATAATTTTTTCCCTGGCTATTTAGTAGAAATTCAAGCCAAAATTTGACCATGATCCCTGATGAAGTCTTTGCTTTTATAAAGACGAAACGCGTTGGAATGTGTTCCAACTTTTATTTTATGATGTTATATTAAATTTTGTTTAGAAATTTCTAAGAGCCTTGGCTTGAATTTCTACTAAATAGCCACTTCAGCCCTGGAATTACCTGTTGGCGATTATTTTGGAAGGAGGTCACGGTGAAGTCCCTCGATGTTGGACTCCAGGAGATGACCAACTCCCATTCCAACCAGGAGGGGTAACAAAGTACTTGCTATGTGCCTACTTTGTATTCACTTCTTGTGAGTGTTATTCTAGCGGGGCTCGATTGCTATACACTTTTATCTGCTATCTGCGCTATGGTTGTGTAATTTATTTTACAGATACCGACCTATAAGAGTAACAGCTATCTGCTAAAATTATTGTGTCCGAAAATCATGATCATTAGAACTGTGGAATAAACCAATAACATAACAGATTGTAAAATGTGCTCCAAAATAATTAGTATTTTTACATTAACAAGTGCGATTCAGGGATTGCTTATTGAGGTCCATTGACACCACCCACCAAGACACAGGTAACCTGGGCGATGGGCCACAGCATCAACAGATACTCCACATCAAAGGAGATATTGTTATTAGGGATGTTCTGATAAGAGTTTGAGCCCCCGATCTGGTCAGGGATGTGCAGTATTTGGGATCAAATGTTGCCGAATTTCAATACGATACTTAACACCCCTCGGCCGAATCCACAGGGCGCTATTGAAAGGGAATGCTGGACCTGGCTTCCTCTACGGTCCACAAGCAGGCAGGGAAGACGTCACGAGTAAATGCAGAGGCTTTGGGTTTGAATGGAAGGGTACCTTGAATGTGTAGGACTCAGGGGATGGATTGGCTTGATAGATCAGATCCCCATAAAATGCCAAAATCTGGTCCTGATCCTGATCCTTGGAATCGATTCGAGACATCCCTAATTGTTATAATTCAATATCGATAAAAATTAAATATAAATGGCAAACCGGACCAAATGCAGAAAAGTAAATGGGTCCAACGCGTTTCATCTCAATGCCTTCTAGATGACATCAGGGACCAAATGTTCCTGGCTAAAAAAAATCAAATAATAACAATAAAAACAAAACATACCGACTCCAAAATTTACTGTTACAATTGCGTCTGAAAATCATGCATAAAGTCACAAATGTTTGCATGCTCAGATTTATTGATAATAAAATATAGAAAAAATAGTAAGTTTATTGTATGGTTTTGCATTTTATTGACTTTTTCTTTACATTTTTTCTCCTTTATGCAGATAAAATTGGTTCCTGTTGTGTACAGAAGCTGAAACATCATTTTCGCAAAGTTGCTGTGTGTGGAGCCTAGATAGGTATTAAACGATTATTAATTAATATGCTGCAACGTCCTTTATTTGTTTCCCAGTGTCAATATCGATGCAAAGCATGCTATTCACAAAGCACTTGGATCATGCTGTCCTGCACGTGATCCAAGTGACACGCAGTGGGGTGTTCTGATGACCTGGAAAGCCGGGATATGTCTCTACAAGAGGTCGAGGTTACGTAAGTTTGCAGGCAATTCCATTGCTGTGATGTTAAGGTACCCTGTGTAAAAAATCCCAGCGTGTCAGGCTGATGCCCCCCTATGCAAACCCTAAGCTGGTGAGTGAAGAGTTAATATGTAGAGAAGGTAGGCTGCAGCACAGACCACCTGCTCTCTATTTAAAAGCTCATGGACCCTAAGGGTTTAATTACATAAGGGACTCCCCAAACCCATCTATGGGTGATTAAGTCCTAAAAAACAAGTAAAACAAGTTTAACATAAATTTAAGGGGTTATTAAAAGAGAGCCTAATTGGCCACTGAATTTCCCCGTACGGTGCAATTTTGTAGCCTTTCGGCTATTCAAAAAGCTGGCAATTCGCCAAATATTGGCGAATTGCCAGCAAAATATGGTGCTGGTCAACAGCAGTGAAATCCCCATAGAGAGGTAATGGTTAATTTATTCAGAGACACCGAACAGCAGAGTAATGTCAGTGAAATGCCCTGATTTGTCAGTGCTTTTGTACAGCAAATTAACCTCCCTGACGGTTTTCTCGAATGTGTCTCGGGGTTAAATTTCACCGCTGAGAGAGGTAACCCCGAGACACACTCGGTCTGTATACATCACCTCTCCCTGCGCTCCCTCCATGATCTCTGCAGTCTCCTCCGGCGATCGCGACCTCCTACTTCCTGGATTCCTTCTCGCGAGGAGGAAACCAGGAAGTAATGAGGTCGCGGTTGCCGAAGGAGACAGCTGGGGACATCGAGGGAGAGGTGGTGTATCCAGCGGCATCCCGAGTGTTGCTCAGGGTTACCGCTTCCAACATAGGAATTTAACCCCGAGCTACACTCGGGATGCCGCTAGGGGGACAAAAAAATAACAAATAGACCAACCACTTTTAGACGGGGTTTTTCACAAAAATTAGACCACCATGGAGGTTAATCAGGCGAATCCCATAGGTTTCAATGTAAAAAAAATCCTTGTTTTTCTTAAATATTTATTCAACTGTTTCCTCTTTTCATTTGCAGCAAAAAATCTCTTTATTATTTTTTTTTTTAGATTTTTTCAGCATATTTCGAGATTTTTTGTGCAAATTCTTTTTTAAATTTTTTTTTAAAAATGGCACTTTTCTGTAACAGACCATTTTTGGCTAGGGTCAGACGAACACAGTTTTAACGTGCATTTAGCTGCACTTAATCACGGCCGTGCTAGCAGCAAATGACGTCCAATGCCGGGCAACATACAAAGTACGGCCGCACGAATGTTCATCCGCGCAACGCAAGTGGCAAACGAATGCATTTTTTTGAGAACGTCAAACCGCTAGTACTGACGTATAGAGTGCGCTGCGTCCGCTAGCGGCGTGTGTGAGTGATTAGGAGAAGTCAGACGCTGCTCATGTCCGGCCAACATCACGTCCAGACACCCAAAGTCTCCTGGTTTGGATCCGTACAAAATCACGGCCATAATTGCGCATCGTATGACCGCTATTGCGCATTCCGTGAAAAAATACGTCCATTTGTAAGGACGCACTTTCTCACGAACGACGCGAAAAATGGGTTCGTCTGACCCTAGCCTTATTGTTATTCGTAGGACCTTATGTATTATTTCCATGCATTTTCATTCTTTCCTTTTTTTTTTTTAAAAAAAAATGCCTTTAAACCCTTTCACTGCTGAGCCATTTCACCGCTGTGTGCTGAGCTCATTTTTACCACTTTTGCTCATCATGTTTAAACGCGATTTGAAGCCATGTTTTATTCTACAACCCAGACATCTTATATATTGTTCTTTCTGGCAGACTCCGCAGGTTATGCCCTGCCTGTATATTATAACAAAAAATGTTGTGGCCAGTTCGGCTCTCTTTGAATAACCCCTTATAAACCCCTGAAGCATGCATCTTGAATATGCGGAGCACTTTGACAACAAATGATGATTTTATTATGCGATTGGTCAGGAGAAGATATTAAAGCCTTTTCCTTTTTTCTCTCCATAGGACTATGGCCAATAAATATTATGAAGAAGTCTTTAACACCTGGAGGCAGGAGCTGGATCCCGGCTTTGCAGAAGTGCTTCTGAGCAGCAATTTTCAACCGGATGATGGAAAAATCTTTGTCATGTATCACGGCACAAAACTCTCAGCTGCTCAACAAATCCTCCATAATGGTTTTCGTCAGTCACCAGACGGCATGTTGGGTAGAGGGGTCTATGTCACCAGAGATCCACAAAAAGCCGCTCGGTACCCCCTGGGTGATCAAAGTGATCAGGTTATTTTAAAACTCCGAGTGAATGTAGGAAAAGTTATAAAGATAGATCGGCAGCGTCATCCCTGCAGAAGACCTGGCACGACGAGGGCTATGACACGGCCTGGGTGCCACCAAACTGTGGCATGGTGGAAAGTGGATTAGAGGAGGATTGTGTTTGGGATCCTAACCGGATCAGAGTGGTAGGGGTTGAAAAGGCTCCACGTGGGCATTTAGCCTCTCTACAGAATATGGTTTCGGGGAATACAGCGAAGCACAATAAGGATTTGCTTATAGCTAGGATGAGTTTTCAATGATTCACTACTTTCCCACTAATCTGTAGATAACGGCCTGATTTTTAATTGCTGATCTGTGCCTTTTATTTGTTTCAAAACTATCAATAGTAACAAAGATTTTAAAGGCTGTATAAAATATAAAAATTAAATAAAGGAGATTCAGCCTTTTTTTAAAATTATTTTTAAGGAAATTAAATGTTTTCATTCCATTAAATATCAAATTCGTTAAAATTTTCAAGTTTACATTTATCCTGAGGTTTTTATTCGTCACCCACCGTGATGCCACTGAGCAATTCTGATGATCATTGTGGCAAAACCTGATGACAAAATTAAATATGCTATCTATCTATCTATTAATCTAATCTAATCTAATCTAATCTACGTTGTAGCGTGCGGTAACAATGCAGGCAGCTTTTTAAGCGTCACTTTTTATGTGTCACTGGGTGCCTCCATTGTGTGATATAGAGGAAAATATGTGTCACTGGGTGCATCCATTGTGTGATATATTGTGTTGTTAACCCCCCCAAAAAAACACGCACACAGTAACTTTCCATCACTTGCTCCTCACTGTGTGGCTTTGGTCATAGAATGCAGTCTATGGTTCGATCACCGACTCACATCATTGTATTGTGTGGGATGTATTCAAAGGACATCACCAGGGGGTAGATTGGAAGTTTTTTAAGCTCCCTGTTTTATCTCATTCAGCTGCCAGCTCTTATCTCAGTTACCCTTTAGAACAATAGACCTCCTGCAGCCTTATCTAAACATTCCATTCTCTGCCACATTACCTGTTAAATAATGTAGACTAAATTAACAAGAGTCACTATGCAAAGCTTTTGGAAAATGTTACATCATGGTGAAAATACACGAAAGGAAGCAAGAAATCGAAACCTTAAGGGGTTATTCAGAAAGAGCGGATCTGGCCCCTGAAATTCAGCGTACGGTGACATTTCGGGGCCATTCGACTATCCAGAGAGCAGGCAGTTCGCCAGATGTTGGCGAATTGCCTGCACATACGGTGCCTGTTGATGGCAGTGAAATCCCCATAAAGAAGCAATGGTTAATCTATTCAGAGACACCAAACAGCAGTGAAAAGTTACCGAAGTGCCCTGCTGTTCGGTGGTTTCATTAGACAGGCTTATTCAGGCGAATCCCATAGGCTTCAATGTTAAAAATATTCCCGTTTTAATTCAATATCTAATAAACCGGCTTTTATTTTATTCTGCAGTAAAAAGTCTCTTTTTTTATCGCTTTTTTTTAGGATCTTTTAGGCATTTTTTATGCAAATTTTTTCCTGTTTGTTTTTTAAAGAGTTTTCTTTTTTCTGTTACAGACCTTTTTCTTATCATTCATAGGATCTCATGTGTAAATTCCAGACATTTTTGTTCAGTAGTTTTTTTTCACAAACAATGTTTGTATTTTGAAACTTTCAAGCTTACTGTTTTTTACCCTGTTCGTTTGCTTGTCGGCTTTTTCCGGCGGCTGCTCTGCGCTGTGATCGGCGGCTCCTTGGATTTTTCCACCGTGGTTTTTGAGGCAGTTTTTGGAGTTTTCAGTGAGTGTTCGGTGAGTGTTTGCGGTGGGTTTTCCCTGCACTACGGGGGCCCTGCTGTGCTTGCTAAATACACTGCAGGGTCCGCAAATTTGAATCGCCCCGAAGTGCGGGGAACGAAAGGACACTGAACATGCGGCGACATTTCGAATCTCTCTGAATAACCCATTTAGTTTATTTTTCCTTTTTACATGCAATTGCTTCAAATAAAGAAAAAAACAGCAGCATGTGTTTTAGAATATATTTCATAAGGTGTTTTATAATGTATTTTATAAAATGCTTTATAAGGTGTTTTATAATGTGGTTTTCTTTGTAATGTACAAGCAATCTAGTTTCAGCTTATGTCAGGGGTAGTGTCCCTTTAAATATGCTGATAAAAACAATACGTTTTACACCTATTCACTGGTAGCAGTAGTGAAGTGCAGATTTCTCTATCTTTTTTTCGTGGTGAGTAGGAAAGTATCAACGTACCACAAAAAAAAAGAAGAAGAAAGCGCCGGCCCTGTATGCTCCTCTGTGTATCACAGAAGTTTGAAGAAGCAACATGTCGTGAGTAGTGATGGGCCGAACACCCCCGTATTCGGTTCGCATTCGAACACGAACATTTGAAAAAGTTTGAATTCGAACGCGAACACGATTCAAACTCAATGCAAGTCAACGGGACTCGAACGTTCGAGTTTTAGAGTGCCCTCCAAGAGGGCATATATGCAAGATATTTGCCATAAAAAGTGTATGGGGGTCCGGGTACTGCCCTGGGGGACAGGAAACAAAGAAAATAAGTAAAAAAAAAACGTTTTTAAAGGAACATTGATTTTTCCATGACATAAAGGTTAAGAATAAAAATGAAAAACTCCTTCAAATATCGTGCCTAGGAGGTCTCCATAACCTGCCCGTGAAGTGGTGGATTTGTAGGATGTATAGAAACATTTAAAAACAAAAAAATGACATTTCAAATGACGGTAAATGGTTTTCTTTTAATCTATTAATAAACAACTGCTTGGGGCTGCAGCCTGTATGAAAAGAGGAGACGTTTTAGGATACGCAGAACAAGTTTAGTGATTTTTTTGGCTAACTTATGGTGAAACTTATGCAGGCTTTGGATGAAAGTAACAACAGGTGCATTAAAATTGGACCTTTGGTGCCAGTTAGTGCCTTCACACCGTAACCCCTCTGAGGTTTTGTGGAAGAGTGCAGGGGTGGACCCTGCCTTCAAATATTACAATGATATGAATCTGGTACAGGCGTCAGTGCACCCAAATATTGGGCCTTTAGTACCAGCTAATGCCTTCACACCGTAACCCCACTGAGGCATTGTGGAAGAGTGCAGGGGTGGACCCTGCCATCAAATATTAAAATGATATGAATCTGGTACACGCGTCAGTGGCAGTGCACCCAAATATTGGGCCTTTGGTGCCAGCAAGTGCCTTCACACCGTAACCCCTCTGTGGTAATGTGGAAGAGTGCAGTGGTGGAGGTTTTGGGAATGCAGAAGAGATCCCCGATCTATTCAGTTACATCAGCATCAGGGGAGTGATAGCTGCTGATTCAGGACTGATTCGTTTTTATAAATGTCAGCCGGTCTACAGAGTCGGTGGACAGACGCACTCTTTTGTCTGTGAAAAAACCTCCAGCAGCACTGAACGTCCTTTCAGAAAGCACGCTGGATGAAGGGCAACCTAGTAGCTCCATAGCATATTGGCTAAGTTCTGGCCAGTGATCCAATCTCAACACCCATTAAGCCAGTGGATCATCTGCTGTAAAGGTATCCAGGTCTGCCCTTGCCCCTAGGTAGTCCTAGAAATCTGCTATAACTCAGTGATACACCCTGATAGCTGGCAGTGCCAAGACACAGATTCAAATACCCAGAACTCTGGTATAACTCAGTGATACACCCTGATAGCTGGCAGTGCCAAGACACAGATTCAAATTCTCAGAACTCTGGTATAACTCAGTGATACACCCTGATATGCAACAATCTCCTATCCTCTCTGATTCACTCCTGCAACACACACGCTGGGGCTGTGGGGAAGCCTTATATAGTGTGCTGCGGGACTTTGCCCAACCAGGACTCTGAGCCGTGATTGGCATAGTCTTGCACCTAAACTGTGGTCTGGTGCAGGCTGTAGCCAATTACAAGCTTCAGGCCAGTGGAAAAGTGCATTGTGGTCCATTGTGGTGCATTGTGGGCGAACACGCGGCGAACACGCGGAAATGTTCGCTATTCGACGAACGGTCGAACGGCCAATGTTCGATGCGAACTCATGTTCACATCGAACCGCCAGCCCATCCCTAGTCGTGAGCTTGCCCAGGGCAGGTGTTTCGACACTAAAGAAAGTTTGCTGTGTGTGTCATTCAAGGTCTGACACACAAACTGAAAATGAGCGGCGCTGTCCAATGCAAGGAGGAGCTGCAATCCACCAGCCGGGACACCCAGTGCTCCTCCAAAGGGGTCCACTTCCCCCAACAATATCCAGATAGAAACGGTGAGCAGCACAGGAGTGGTCCACACAGTTACAAGTTTTTATAAAGCGCTAACAAGTTCCGTAGCGCTGTACAATGGGAGGCTAGAATAACAAATACGCATACAGGTTCAACACACAGAAAAGTAGGAAAGCGAGGACCCTGCTCAAGAGTTTACAATCTAAGACACCATGCCTTAATAAATTCGCCGGTTTTCTGTTTGCCATTAAGCAGCAGAAAGATGAGGCCGTGGATCTCGCTCCCATCTTTATCATGTAAGGTAAGCCTGGCGTTATTTTAATGTGTTTTTTTTGTGAAGAGATGAGGTTCTGGGTGAGAGAGGTGTCCAGTGAGCAGCCTATTCTGAATAGGAGGAGCGGTAAATTGTTACGTGCCAGTAATTCCCGTATATCCTTCAAGTGTTATTCCCACGGGGTCTATCAGTAAATACATTTTTTACACGGTCTGCTCTATGTATTTGTGATTTATTTTGCAGATACATCTATTACTTTTTATATCATTATTATATTATTGGGTGATTTTGCAATAGCAAAATTATTTGATGCACAATTTTTTTGGCAATTCTTATCCCTGACTTCCCAAGGGAATAACAAGTGACGTGGAATCTCCCGCAATGTTTGCTTGTTTTATACAAAGTATAATAAGCATAGACACACAGTAACCTGTCGCACAGGTCCAGCTGATACCGATGTTATTGCTGGTTTTTAATGTTAACTCTGAAATAAAATGCCCCGAGGAAATAAACCAGAAATGAGAATAGTACAAAAGTTAAGGTTTGAAAACAACACAAAGACTTTAATCACTTACACATTGCTATCCCTGAGCGGGCGAGCGCAGGACATCACGATCTGGTTAACAAAAAGTATTTTTTTTAAAATCCAGAATAGGTTTTTTTTGTACTTAGTACTAAAATGAAGTTTCAAATGCAAATGGAAACCCACTTACAAAACTTATGTAGCATTGGGGGTAATATTAGAATCGTAATTTTATTATTGGACATTGCCAAACACAAACTAAACAAACATTAAAGAGAGAACACAAATTAAAAACTCGCACCAAATTTCAATGGAGTAATAGGTTATTAGTTGTGGATCCAATATATTGGTACTGTTGGCATCAAAAATAATGAAACATTGTCATTCCAAACATATATTAGTATATTTATGTATAACCTTGTATTGTCAATGGACATATAACCAATAACCAATCTTTGCCTATTTTAGAGACAGAGCAGAAATCTATAATAGTGATTAGGGACTTACTAGACTTTTTTTCCCCCAATCTTTGCCTATTTGGCATATGGTAACTAATTCTAGCTGCAATATATGATTATGGCACGTATGTATGAAATTATCCCGATTTACTAACTTCATTGTGATATCTCTTATTAGTAGGGATGTGCGTTTCGGGTTTCGGAATTTCAGAATTTTCACGAAATTTCCCGATTCGTGTTTTGGGATGCGGCCGAATTTCCGAAAATTTTTAGATCCGAAAATGTCAGATCCGAAACGTTCTCCGAGCCGAAACAAAATATTTTCGGATTTTTCGAATGGACTTGAAATGTGTCAAACGAGGAAAACAGACGTTCCGAAAAAACGAAAATTTTCGGAAAAACGAAAAATTTCTGAAAAACGAAAATTTTCTGAAAACGAAAATTTCCGAAAAAACAAAAAGTCGATACAAAAAACGAGCAAAGTGACACGAAAAAATACGAAAAATGGCCGATATTCCGAAAAATGTACAATTCCGAAAAACGAAAATTTCCGAAATCACGAAAAGTCGATACAAAAACCGAGCACAGTGACACGAAAATACGAAAAATGGTAGATATTCCGAAAAAAAAATGTACCCGAAAAACGAGCCAAACCGAATCGAATCGAAACCTAAATCGGTCGAAACGAGCCGAATCGAAAAGTTTAAAAATCCTAAAAATCGAACCGAATCGAACCGAAAAAAAAATCGGTGCACAAGCCTACTTATTAGGAATTCATTCTCTAATTTATTTGGTTGTCTATATATTCATATACATGCAATTATATTTATCTATTGCCTTAAATGCGCACAAGGTGTAAGTCCCATTAAATTACATTGATTAAGGGACAGAGCAAGGTGCATAATATCTAATAAGATTTCATTATATTGTGGTAATCACCTGTTGCTTATTTGGCGTGCGGCATTCAACTGGCTGCAACATATTGTTCCATTAAGGCATTTGATTTCTGCTTTAACACTCTCTACACTGTGATACATGCAGGGTTATCCAAAGAGATCCGAATTGCTTGAGAAAGGTAACCGAACGCTGAATATCAGCGTTCGGTTACCTTTCCTGGCCATTCGGCTATCCAGAGAGCAGGCAATTCGCCAAATCCTGGCGAATTGCCTGAACATACGGTGCCTGTTCGGTGCCTGTTCGAGGGCAGTGAAATCCCCATGAAAAAGCACTGCTTCGGCTATTCAGAGAACACAAACCAGCAGTGAAAGGTTCCCCTAATGCCCTGCCATTCGGTGGTTTCATCCGGCAAATTTATTCAGGTGAATCCCATAGGCCTCAATGTTAAAAATATTCCGGTTTTAATTCAATATCTAATAAACCGTTCATTATAAAATTCTGCAGTAGAGAGTCTCTTTATTTATAGATTTTTTAGGATATTTTAAGCATTTTTCTGAATTAAATTTTTTTTTTTTAAAAGTCCGATTTTATTTTATTTATTTTTTTAAGTTTACTTATTTTTTCTGTAACAGCCCTTTTTATTATCATTCCCTGGACCTCATATGCAAATTTCAGACATTTTCGCTCAGTAGTTTCTTTGCAAACAGCATTTCACTATCAAACATTCATACAAACTGTTTTCCTAATTTATTTACCTCCCTCTGTCTGCGGTGTCGGCTTTTTCCGGCGGCTTCGCTGCGTGTGATCGGCTCCTGCTCGGGTTTTTCCAGCGTCTTCGACGGGTTAATCCAGATGTTTTTGAGGGTTTTCGGCGTGCATACGCTGGGTTTTGCGGTTAGTTTTCGTCAGGTTTGCGGCAGCTTTTCCCTGCAATTCGGGGACCCTATGGTGTTTGCTGAATACACCGCAGGGTCACCGAAATGGGATCGGCAACACGAACCGAATTGAAGAGAACGAAAAGTCACCGAACGTGCGGTGACTTTTCGAATCTCTTTGGATAACCCTGATGGTTGCCTTTGGAATTTATCCCTTGATACATTTTAGCAACCTATATACAGTATCTATATATATGTAACCGATTGGTCTTACTGTTATATCAATTTGTTCTTAAAAACAAGGTGGAAACATCTGATGGAACGCAAGGCTGCACGAGGAATTTATTCCTTGATTTAATAAATAAACTTTTTTCAGGACCCACAATCAGTTTTGTCGTGTTGCTATCTACCTAATATTAAGTTTAAGGTGAATACTCAACGGAACCCTATTACATTCCTAACGCAAATACGCTCGTGCAGCCTGTGAATTTTTGCGCACAGCGTTAAACGTTAACGCGCGTAAATCACCGCTGGTATTACAACCCTCGTGCATTTTTTCATCCGTCAAAAAATAACGTGCGTAAAATGGACGCGCAAAAACACTCGTGCATTAAAGTTGCGCGCAGAAATCAGTGTGCAGACTGTTTTGTCACGCGATTCAGCCAATCAAAATTAAGAACCACAATTGTCTCCTGTTAGGTTTTTGCGCCTGTCTAAGTCAATCTGAGTATATATGCTGCAACAATAATAAAAACACGCACAACCACTCTATTTTATTGTTTGGGTATGTGTAGAATGTGTAACTATACTGTGCTGTATTGTTTTTTTTTGGGGCTGGTTTATTTGGGTTCGTCCAGGACGTTCAGATTTGCCGTTACCACCATCTTTTAAAAGACGTTAAAATTATGCGCGCAAACGCTGTGCGTTAAATCCTGCGCATAGATTGTAATACCACCTGCGTACCAGCGCACAAATGCATTTGCACTCACAATGTTAAGTATAGGACACGCGCAGTACAGTAAGCTCACAAAGGGTTCGCGCAGGTTCACCCGCGTTAGACAAGTGCGTGCAATTGTTGCGCTGAGATTGTGATACGACGTTATGCGCAAAGGGTTTTGCCCCTCGCTTTAATGCACGCGTGCATACGTTTGCGCGAAGATTGTAATAGGGCCCAACGAGTTTTATAGCAAACATAAAATAATTGTGGTTGTGGTTCCCATATGAGAACTACTAGCTCTTTATGTGGCTTTTACCGACCATCTATATATCTGAATGTTTAACCCTTTCGCTGCGGTGGACGCGCTCAGCGCGTCCAACCGCATGTCACGTTGCGTGCGGAGGACGCGCTGAGCGCGTCCAGCCTTTGGGGTCAGCGTTCGGACGGGTTCCGGCCGATCGCTGGCACCCCCGGTGCGGGCTGACATCCTCGATGTCAGCCCAGCATCCGGAACCGCCGCCGTGCTAATTAAGGTGTCATCGCGGCGGCGCGATGACACCTAATTCAGGCGCCCCCCGCATGTGCGGAGGAGGCGCCTGAAAGGGAGGGGGGAGGTCCTTCGGACCTCTCTCCCTCCCGATCGGCGGCGTTGCGGGGGTTAACCCAGGCACCATTTGGAAGGGCACAGCCTGCCCTTCCAAATGGTACCTGGCATTAACCCCTGGGGAGCCGGATCACGAATCGGCGCTGAAAAGCGTCGGTTCGTGATCCTTTCCTGGAGCTGGCCGACATCTTGGATGTCGTCCAAGCCTCCGGGAACTCCCCCTGAGGACTGGCGTCATCGTGCATAGCACGATGACGCCAGTCCTGGAGTTAACCCCTAGCTGCCACCAATGGTGGAGATAGGGGGTTCCAATGAACCCCCTATCTCCCGATCCGTGGCAGCTAGGGGTTAAAGTTTGGTATTCTTGGATCGGCCAGAGCATGGCCGTTCCAACGATACCAAACTCGAATGTGAAAAAAGTTAGTAAAAAAAAAAAAAAAAAAAAAAAAATATTTTAAAAAAAAATTATAAAAAAAAATAAACAAGTTTTTTTTCTTTTTTTTGATTTGTTAATGCAGAAATATTGTTCCCATTTCAATTATAATGTGAACAATGATGCTGCACTAACGATTTTTGTATGCGGTGCGTTTGTTAAAAATCTTGTAATTTTCCCCAAAACAAAATGTAACGAGACCCCATCTCTAATTTTTTTAACAAGCGCACCCCATACAAAATATAACCGCAATTGCTCGCATGTTAAAATGTGAAAAAAAAACACTTTACACCTTGTAAATTATTGAAAAATCATATTTTATTGCATTTTCTGTTATAATATACAGACAGGTCATGACGTATACATATAATAATGACATATTATGAATCTGCCGAGTCTGACGGAAAGAACGATATATAATATGTCTGGGTCATATACTAAAATAAGCCTTCAAAACGCATTTAAACATGATGAGCAAAACCGGTAAAAATGACCTCAGCACAGGGGCGGGAAAAGCCTCAGCAGCGAAAGGGTTAAAGGTATTTATGACTGTGGGCTATTGGTTATTGGTTATACGTCCATTGACAATACGAGGTTATACATAAACATACTAATATATGTTTGGAATGACAATGTTTCATTATTTTTGATGCCAACAGTACCAATATATTGGGTCCACAACTAATAACCTATTACTCCATTGAAATTTGATGCAGGTTTTTAATTTGTGTTCTCTCTTTAATGTTTGTTTAGTTTGTGTTTGGCAATGTCCAATAATAAAATTACGATTCTAATATTACCCCCAATCCTACATAAGTTTTGTAAGTGGGTTTCCATTTGCATTTGAAACCTCATTTTAGAACTAAATAAAGGAGGGTTTAATCCCAAATCAGGTTGGGGTTCTCTCAAATCCATCACTATCTCTGAGAAGATTAGTGAACTGGTTTTTTTTGTACTTATTGTAATATTTAATATTTTTAAGGTGGTTGTTTGCTAAAATCAGCAATTGGACGCACGACACAAGAAACCAAGCGGGGAAATAAAACTTCACTCATTCTAAGAACCACAGATAACACCCACACGACACAATGTGACACACAAATAAATTGTCAGGGTTATTCAGAGAAAGGTGAAAACCAGGAGAACTGGCAGGAGAAGAGAACAATCTAGACCAAATAGCTGATTTGGAAAGTGAGATAAATAGGAGAATTTTTCTGGTTTGGCTACTTTGACCTAGAATTTTCACTTCTTCAGTCATTCTCCTGAGTTTCACCTTTCTTTGAATAGACCTCTGTATGCCGGACTAAACCACTGAGGGGTTAATTGGGCCTGGATGGGCGTCTGTATACTGTATACTGGGTAACAGCAAAATCTTTGACTAGAAAGGCATAGACAGAAATATGCGTCTAATGATAGATTTACTGAAATCCAGATGCCTTTATATGTCTCGAGAACCTGATTACACATTCCCCACATCCTCCATACTTAATCCCTTGCTGCTGGGGGTCCACCGGGAGGTGGTTGGGCTTAATTGCCTTGGGTTGGCATAGCATGTCCTGCGGCTTTCTGGCTCTCCTACAGCGAGAGTCCCTTCCCAGTAGCCCATCGTCGTCAAAGAGGTATCATTACGCTCAAATAATTACACACAAAAAAAAAAGATTTTTGGTCTGGCTAATGGCCATTAGAGTATTAAGCCCACCGCCACGTCAAGACAATCTCTGGTGGTTCCTAACCTTCTGAAACACTAGAAAAAAAAAACAAAAAACAACAATCTGCCAACAAAATCACAATAAAATCAAGTGCCATTAAGGAGACGGAGCCCCAAACATTTATTATGTCCCTGTGTATTCGGTGCTATCTGTCTGTCTGCTAGCTTGCAGCGCCGCCTGGTTGTAATGGGATTTGTGCACTCAGTTATCCTCCTCTTTTGGGCACTTGTCTGTCGGTTAATATGTTATTGTATATATTATAATTTTCTCTTTCCATTGAATCGTTTTCACGTGTTAAGCTGAACGTTCATTATTCCTTGTAAAGTACAATTCCTTATTATTAATCTTTATTTATTAAGCGCCAACATATTCCGCAGCGCTGTACAACGGGGGAGCACAAACATCAGACATACATGATAAATAAGGAAAAGACATCCCTGCCCGTAGGATAGCTATTCTAGGAAATACAGCACTTTAACCAAGTGCTCAGCCAGACATACCGTAAGTTTACAATCCTTATTGAATACCCGTCGGTGCGCAGAGACTCCTTCCTCCAAACCAGCAAAGCCCTCCTTACAAACAAAACGGGTGGGCGGCACTGCGAAACTGTCCTGCGTGTACCAGAGCCACTTATTGGCCGAGGAAAACAAACCACCGCCCTCGTGATGGATGGTGGACCTCAGGGCCGCCATCAGAGCATTACGCCCCATGCTGCCGTAACGGGCCCGGTACCCGGGGGGGCCGGGCCACCAGGCCCGTCGGCAGCGCCCTCCTTCAGCTCTGGTCAGGGGCGGACTGACCCCTCGGGCCCTCGGGCACTGCCCGAGACCCCGCGGGTCGGTAGGTTCCCAGTTTTTGTAGGCAAGTTCAGAAGGGAAGGTCATCTTACGGTGTCCGTGGCAGCTGGCCCAGCAGCACACTACCTAATCTCCGCATCCGCGACCCTACAGCGTGCCTACCTGGGGCCTCACGTTCTAAAACCGGACGAGTGCACGCTGGATTGATGCCGCCCCCTCACGTGAGCATCACATGAGGGGTGGCGTCAATCCAGCGTGCACTCTTCCTGTTTTAGAACGTGAAATGGGGGGGGTAATAATCTGTAATGAAATGGGGGAATGATCTGACTAATGAAATGGGGGGAATGATCTGACTAATGAAATGGGGGGAATGATCTGACTAATGAAATGGGGGAATGATCTGACTAATGAAGTGGGGGGGAATGATCTGACTAATGAAATGGGGGGAATGATCTGACTAATGAAATGGGGGGGAATGATCTGACTAAGAAATGGGGGAATGATCTGACTAATGAAATGCGGGGAATGATCTGACTAATGAAATGCGGGGGGAATGATCTGACTAATGAAATGCGGGGGAATGATCTGACTAATGAAATGCGGGGGGATGATCTGTAATGAAATGTGGGGGGAATGATCTGACTAATGAAATGGGGGAATGATCTGACTAATGAAATGCGGGGGGAATGATCTGACTAATGAAATGGGGGGAATGATCTGACTAATGAAGTGGGGGGAATGATCTGACTAATGAAATGGGGGGAATGATCTGACTAATGAAATGGGGGGAATGATCTGACTAATGAAATGGGGGGGAATGATCTGACTAATGAAATGGGGGGAATGATCTGACTAATGAAATGCGGGGGGAATGATCTGACTAATGAAATGGGGGGAATGATCTGACTAATGAAATGCGGGGGAATGATCTGTAATGAAATGCGGGGGAATGATCTGTAATGAAATGGGGGGAATGATCTGACTAATGACATGGGGGGAATGATCTGACTAATGAAATGTGGGGGGGGGAATGATCTGACTAATGAAATGGGGGAATGATCTGACTAATGAAATGGGGGGGAATGATCTGACTAATGAAATGCGGGGGGAATGATCTGACTAATGAAATGCGGGGGGAATGATCTGTAATGAATGCGGGGGGGGAATGATCTGTAATGAAATGCGGGGGGAATGATCTGTAATGAAATGGGGGGAATGATCTGACTAATGAAATGGGGGAATGATTCTGACTAATGAAATGGGGGGGGAATGATCTGACTAATGAAATGCGGGGGGAATGATCTGACTAATGAAATGCGGGGGGAATGATCTGTAATGAAATGCGGGGGGAATGATCTGTAATGAAATGCGGGGGGAATGATCTGTAATGAAATGCGGGGGAATGATCTGTAATGAAATGCGGGGGAATGATCTGACTAATGAAATGCGGGAATGATCTGTAATGAAATGCGGGGGGAATGATCTGTAATGAAATGCGGGGGGAATGATCTGTAATGAAATGGGGGGAATGATCTGACTAATGAAATGGGGGGGAATGATCTGACTAATGAAATGGGGGAATGATCTGACTAATGAAATGGGGGGAATGATCTGACTAATGAAATGGGGGGAATGATCTGACTAATGAAATGGGGGGAATGATCTGACTAATGAAATGGGGGAATGATCTGACTAATGAAATGGGGGGGAATGATCTGACTAATGAAATGCGGGGGGAATGATCTGACTAATGAAATGGGGGGGAATGATCTGACTAATGAAATGGGGGGGAATGATCTGACTAATGAAATGGGGGGAATGATCTGACTAATGAAATGGGGGGGAATGATCTGACTAATGAAATGCGGGGGAATGATCTGTAATGAAATGCGGGGGAATGATCTGACTAATGAAATGGGGGAATGATCTGTAATGAAATGCGGGGGGAATGATCTGTAATGAAATGCGGGGGAATGATCTGATCTGTAATGAAATGGGGGGAATGATCTGACTAATGAAATGGGGGGGAATGATCTGACTAATGAAATGCGGGGAATGATCTGTAATGAAATGCGGGGGAATGATCTGACTAATGAAATGGGGGGAATGATCTGTAATGAAATGCGGGGGGAATGATCTGTAATGAAATGCGGGGGGAATGATCTGTAATGAAATGGGGGGAATGATCTGACTAATGAAATGGGGGGGAATGATCTGACTAATGAAATGGGGGGGAATGATCTGACTAATGAAATGGGGGGGAATGATCTGACTAATGAAATGCGGGGGGAATGATCTGACTAATGAAATGGGGGGAATGATCTGACTAATGAAATGGGGGGAATGATCTGACTAATGAAATGGGGGGGAATGATCTGACTAATGAAATGGGGGGGAATGATCTGACTAATGAAATGGGGGGGGGAATGATCTGACTAATGAAATGGGGGGAATGATCTGACTAATGAAATGGGGGGGAATGATCTGACTAATGAAATGGGGGAATGATCTGACTAATGAAATGGGGGGGAATGATCTGACTAATGAAATGGGGGGGAATGATCTGACTAATGAAATGGGGGGAATGATCTGACTAATGAAATGGGGGGGAATGATCTGACTAATGAAATGGGGGGAATGATCTGACTAATGAAATGGGGGGGGAATGATCTGACTAATGAAATGGGGGGAATGATCTGACTAATGAAATGGGGGGGGAATGATCTGACTAATGAAATGGGGGGGAATGATCTGACTAATGAAATGGGGGGAATGATCTGACTAATGAATTGGGGGGGAATGATCTGACTAATGAAATGCGGGGAATGATTGTAATGAAATGCGGGGGGAATGATCTGTAATGAAATGTGGGGGGAATGATCTGACTAATGAAATGCTCTGGGGATAATATATGTACCTATATTCAATTACTGAGTTACCCCCTTAAAATAGAAGGACTATTGCTTCTGTCTACTTCTCTGGATACCAATCCTACTATAATCTATTTATACACAGCTTACCTTTTTAGGGGGTAAGAAGATGAAAAAGTAAATGCGGGGGGGGGGGTTGAATAAATCTGTACATTACTGTGAGTTTTATTGCTGTGGAGCTCTGTGATATGCTCATACACACTGCACATTACTGTGAGTTTTATTGCTGTGGAGCTCTGTGATACGCTCATACACACTGCACATTACTGTGAGTTTTATGGCTGTGGAGCTCTGTGATATGCTCATACACACTGCACATTACTGTGAGTTTTATTGCTGTGGAGCTGTGTTATGTCCTTTTTTTTGTTGTGGAAGGGGGCGAAAGAATTTTAAAGAATGAAGAAGTTTATGGGGGGGCCCCATCGTGAGGTTCAGTAAGGGGCCCCATCATTTCTGATGGCTACCCTGGTGGACCTACTTCCTTGAGGAGCTTGTCCATCGTTTCCTATCCAATCGACTGGTGCCATCTGTCCCTTAGTGAGTCGGGAGGAAGAGTTCCCCACCCACCTCATCCCAACCCACCCCACTCCAGCATTAGCCGTGTGGTCATTTAAGCTCGTGGTGCTCAACAAGCAGGTACGCTATATTTTTCTGTTAGTAAGTGTGCGGTACAAGCGCTAAACAAGCGCACAACCAAATACTCCTACAGGTGCTGCTGCCGTGAGAAAATGTGTTTACAATCCTCTAATGACACCAAGTACAATGTACAAATTTATAAAATCCCTAGAGCACCTTTTCAAGTGACAGTGTTATAATATACATATAAATATATATATACAGTATATGTGGCTTCTGCAATAATAAACACACTTTTTATAGTGTGGAGGCTTTTTATCTCGCTTTTTGTCCTCCACCACAACCCTTGTAGATAATGATTTGCCCTACGGGTCCCAAGCATCCATTGCAACTGGTCATCATGCCTAGCTCCTGCTGATGAGGGTCCAACAAACTCGAAACAGCGCTGTCCTAGGAGCGGCTTTGACCAGTTGCATAAACCTTATCTCTGCTACAAAGCCACGGTGTGGCATAGCATTGATTTGAGGGTTCTGTGTAATAACAGACCCAGGATGCATTAAAAGTGAGACAGAGGTCATTTGCATATCCTTCCCAGAATTCCTTGCTGCATATGGGGAATGTGGCACAGGAGCTCTGGGATGGAATTCATTAAATTGCTGTGATGTGCAAGTGGCTTCTGCAATAATAAACACATTTATTATAGTGTGGAGGCTTTTTATCTCACTTTTTTTCTCCACCACAACCCTAGTAGATTCTATATATATATAGTGATATAAAAAAAATCTGCGAAATGGTCATACTATTTAGTGACATGTATTAAAAATAAAAGTGAAACGAGGGGTAGATATATTTTGAACAGTCAGTTCCCTGAATTGCGGATGTCATGACAAAACACAGCTGGTTCTAGGAGGGCTCTTTCCTGTGGGTTTGGTTATTGTTATCGTCAATTTGAAAGAATACAACATTGGGCAAAATAACTGCAAGGAGGAAAGTGGAAGGAATAGTACTTGCTCTCATAGGACCCTACTCACCCACCTCACCCCACTCCAGCATTAGCCGTGTTGACATTTCATCTCGGGGCTCTGGACTAGCAGGTATGTTATATTTTTCTGGGTTACAGGCTCCCGTAGAAGCAACAAAAAATGTAGAATTCAGCTTGAAACATTTCTCTTGTGTCTGCAAACCGCTACTGCTCGAGTGTGATACAACTGGTTGCTTTATTTCCTGCACTCAGTATTATGTACGAGGATATGAGTGATTTCTTGACCCTTTGAACTTTACCACCTCCTCTGTGCGGCTTTTACTTAGTATCATTGTCTTGTTCTCTTTGCATATTATTTTGGCGAATTGCCTGCACGTACGGTGCCTGTTCGAGGGCAGTGAAATCCCCCATAGAGAAGCAATGATTAATCTATTCAGAGACACCGAACAGCAGAGAAAAGTTGCCAAAATGCCCTGCTGTTCGGTGTTTTCATCCGGCAGGTTTATTCAGGCGAAGTACAGTAAGCTCGTGCTGAAAAGCGCAAGATCCAAATCGCTAACATTTTTTTTTAACACGTCAGCGTTCGGATTGTAATATGGTGCGCCCGTGCTAGGGCGACAAAGGCTAGCGTTAACGCTCACACAGGTGAGCGCTAACGTTAGCGGGAACACTGTAATAGGGCCCTAGGTTGGCTGAGCCTCGTGGGAATTGTAGTTCCAGAAAACATCTGGAGGAACACAGTTGCAAACCCAGCTCGATTTCATCATGTAAGAGTAAAGCACTATTTATTGTCAGTTGCTCGTCTTTGTTGATAAACAATTAAAAGATACATTATTTGTTTTTATTTCCAGCATATGATATTTGTATCCTGTTGGGAAAATAAAAAGCAGACACTGAGGAAATGGCAAAACACCATTCCATAGTATTTTCCATGTCTAGTACACTTGAGCATTGGGGTAGGTGTATGTGGATGCTTATTATTCTGCAGAGTGATGATAATAATTCAAATATTCATGGACTTAGGAAAGGTTTTATTATTACACATGTGTACAGCTGAACATTTTGTTTCGGCAGATTGTGGAATCCAAAATTTTCAGATCTTGGAATTTTTTTCAATTTGCTGATTTGAATCAATCTGAAATTTTGGACAAAACTGAAATATTTGAAGATATCCTAAATTTATCAGCATGCATATTATTAGCCCCTATACCTCCTTTATACCTCCCTCTATACCCCTACCTCCTTTACATCCCCATCGTAAACATCCTCCAATCCTCCCCCTTTATACTACCCCCTATTCCCCATTCTAAACCTCCAAATCATAGTTTGGGTTAGCAATAGGATTAAATCTAAGGTTAGGGTTGGGTTACTGTTTGAGTTAAGGTTATTGTTAGGTTTACTTGTTCTGTTTGTGTTAGGGTTACAGTTTCTGTTTATGTTTGTATTAGGGTTATTTTTAGGTTTACTTGGTCTGTTTGTGTTAGGGTTACAGTTTCTGTTTATGTTTGTATTAGGGTTACTGCTAGGTTTACTTGGTCTGTTTGTTGTGTTAGGGTTACAGTTTCTGTTTATGTTTGTATTAGGGTTACTGCTAGGTTTACTTGGTCTGTTTGTTGTGTTAGGGTTACAGTTTCTGTTTATGTTTGCATTAGGGTTACTGCTAGGTTTACTTGGTCTGTTTGTGTTAGGGTTACAGTTTCTGCTTATGTTTGTATTAGTGTTTGGGTTGGGTTACTGTTGGAATTATACTTACTGTTTATGTTTATATTAGGGTTACAGTTACTGCTTATGTTTGCATTAGGGCTACTGTTAGGTTTACTTGGTCTGTTTGTGTTAGGGTTACAGTTTCTGTTTATGTTTGTATTAGGGTTACTGCTAGGTTTACTTGGTCTGTTTGTGTTAGGGTTACTGCTAGGTTTACTTGGTCTGTTTGTGTTAGGGTTACAGTTTCTGCTTATGTTTGTATTAGTGTTTGGGTTGGGTTACTGTTGGAATTATACTTACTGTTTATGTTTATATTAGGGTTACAGTTACTGCTTATGTTTGCATTAGGGCTACTGTTAGGTTTACTTGTTCTGTTTGTGTTAGGGTTACAGTTACTGTTTATGTTTGTATTAGGGTTAGGGTTAATTGTAGGGTCGGGTTACTGTTAGAGTTGAGGTTACTGTTAGAAAGTATAATTCCAACAGTAATCCTAACAGTAACCTCAACTCTAACAGTAACCCGACCCTACAATTAACCCTAACCTTAATACAAACAGTAAGTACTAGTCCAACAGTAACCTTGTTTATGTTTATTAGGGTTTATAGAATAGAATAGAATTAGGGTTAGGGATGCGGCTCTTACTGCACAAAGAGGGCAATCATTTTCAGGGAGCAAAATCATTTAGAACGGATCTGAAAATTATTGGATTGATTTGATAACATTTTATCGTTTTAGGTCAATTCGTCTTTTAGATTTGGAATTTCAGATCCTCCCAAGTCGTGGAATGGTGTTACTTTGTCTGAAAATAAATTCATATGAAAAAATGTACACGTTTACTTTCTGTTATCATCTCTCTTATATGCTGGAGTCAAAGTTGAGCAGCATCAGATGCAGATGTACACAGAACGAACTCATTTAGAGAAATAATTTGCCAGGACCCTGCGAAGATAAATCTCTCTGAGGATTCAGCTCGGAGTCAGAAATGTGTGATTTTTCCATTTATTTATATATTCTTTAAAAAGTTATTTTAGTTGTATAAACAGATTAGGTTTGATTCTTGTGCTTTTTCACTTTCAGTTTCTTAACATGCCTCAATACAGAATGCACCTGTGAACATGTAACATAGTGACTATATACAGAATGCAGTGCACCTGTAAACATGTAACAGTGACTATATACAGAATGCACCTGTAAACATGTAACACAGTGACTATATACAGAATGCACCTGTAAACATGTAACACAGTGACTATATACAGAATGCACCTGTAAACATGTAACACAGTGACTATATACAGAATGCACCTGTAAACATGTAACATAGTGACTATATACAGAATGCACCTGTAAACATGTAACAGTGACTATATACAGAATGCACCTGTAAACATGTAACATAGTGACTATATACAGAATGCACCTGTAAACATGTAATACAGTGACTATATACAGAATGCACCTGTAAACATGCAACACAGTGACTATATACAGAATGCACCTGTAAACATGTAACACAGTGACTATATACAGAATGCACCTGTAAACATGTAACACAGTGACTATATACAGAATGCACCTGTAAACATGTAACCCAGTGACTATATACAGAATGCACCTGTAAACATGTAACATAGTGACTATATACAGAATGCACCTGTAAACATGTAACATAGTGACTATATACAGAATGCACCTGTAAACATGTAACAGTGACTATATACAGAATGTACCTGTAAACATGTAACAGTGACTATATACAGAATGCACCTGTAAACATGTAACATAGTGAATATATTTCCTACATATTTATTTTCTGGGTTAATCCGTATATTTGTGTTTTGTTTTTACTATATTGCATTTTATTACTTTGTATTTCTGTAACGACTGTAAAGATTCGATGTTCTTGAACCCAGGACATACTTGAAAACGAGAGAAATCTCAATGTATCCTTCCTGGTAAAATACTTTATAAATAAAAAAATACTGTAATTGTTTCACTTACTTTTCTTTCCCTTTTCTTCTATCTACATCTGTAAGTCTTCATCGTGTTCGATAAATGCATCTCCCTCGCTCTTCTCTCTGGCAAAAACAGAACTATAAATCCAGCTGCCAGGTTTAAATTCCTCGCATTCCGCCCTCACTGTAACATGGATATTATTTGATCTATTTACTGTTACCTCAAACTTCTGCGCCAAGTTAGTTTTGTAGCCTTGTTCAGTGACCTCCAAATGTGCATGAAATAGCATGAAAATAACCATTATAAATATGATAAATACATAGATTAGATTAGTAGATTGTATCTCTTTATTGCGACTTGACAAGGAATCACATGAAACATAATCAAAAGAGATACATAATATAAAGTTAGCGTAAAATACACTTTACAGTTCTTCAGCTTTAATAAAAAAAATATATATTTTCTTTCTTTTTATTCCCAGTAAAAATTTGTAATCCTTTGGTAAAAAGCAGCGGCTGCAGAGGATCCCAGAACTCCACTCCACAGCATATCTCCCACATTTAGTACATTTGTCTCTTCTCTCTCTCTCTCTTCCCCCTCTATGTCTCTTCTCTCTCTCTCTCCCCCTCTATGTGTCTCTTCTCTTCTCTCTTCCCCCTCTATGTCTCTTCTCTCTCTCTCTCTTCCCCTCTATGTCTCTTCTCTCTCTCTTCCCCCTCTATGTCTCTTCTCTCTCTCTCTTCCCCCTCTATGTCTCTTCTCTCTCTCTCTCTTCCCCTCTATGTCTCTTCTCTCTCTCACTTCCCCCTCTATGTCTCTCTCTCTCTCTCTCCTTCCCCCTCTATGTCTCTTCTCTCTCTCTCTCTCTTCCTCTATGTCTCTTCTCTCTCTCTTCCCCTCTATGTCTCTTCTCTCTCTCTCTTCCCCTCTATGTCTCTTCTCTCTCTCACTTCCCCCTCTATGTCTCTTCTCTCTCTCTCTCTTCCCCTCTGTCTCTTCTCTCTCTCTCTCTTCCCCCTCTACGTCTCTCCCCTCTCTCTCTCTTCTTTTCGCTTTCCCCTCTGCCACTCCTTCTCTACATTTCTCCCTCTTATATCAATTACTATCAATCCCTCCTCCTCACCTGCCCCCAAAGAAACAGGCCTGTCGCCAAGATAAGAAATGAGGAGGAAGAGAGAAAGAAAGAAACAAAGGAAAAGAATGTAACTATAGGTAACAAAGTATACAACGGACGGTATTCCTCTGCTTCACACACATCCATACCAGCACACCCTCACCTCCCAAACTGTTTGTAACTAGGGATGGGCTGCCGTTTCGAACAAGTTCGATGTTCGATTCAAACATCGGCTGTTCGAAAGTTCGCAAACTGCAAGCTTTTTGGGACGTTCGCAAAAAGTTTGCAAAAAAAAAGTCTTCAAAATAATTCCAAAAAATGCTTAAAAGATCCAAAAAAATCTAAAAATAAAGAGACTCTTTACTGCAGAATGTTATAAGTAACAGTTTATTAGATATTGAATTAAAATGGGAATATTTTTAACATTGAAGCCTAAGGGATTTTCCTGAATAAACCTGCTGAATGAAACCACCGAATGGCAGGGCAATTCGGCAACTTTTCACTGCTGGTTTTTGTTCTCTGAATAGATGAAGCATTGCTTCTCTATGGGGATTTCACTGCCCTCGAACAGGCAACGAACAGGCACCGTATGTGCAGGCAATTCGCCAGGATTTGGCGAATTGCCTGCTCTCTGGATAGCCGAATGGCCAGGAAAGGTAACCGTATGCTGAATTTCACTGTTCGGTTACCTTTCGGCCACAATACGGATCCCTTTGAATAACCCTGTTAGATTCTTGGTGTCGTGCACCACCGACTAAGGCTAATGTCAGACGAACGCATTCTGAGTAGGGATGAGCTGTTTGGGTTCGGACGGTTCGGAGTTCGACCCGAATTTTGGCAGTTCGAAAGTTCGCGAATTTCGAACTTTTTGGGCGTGTTCGGTTCGAGTTCGAAAAAAAAAATGAAATTTTGAAAAAAGTATAGAAAATGCTTAAAAAAATACTAAAAAATCTAGAAATAAAGAGACTCTTTGCTGCAGAATATTATAAGCAACGGTTTATTAAATATTGAATTAAAAACTAATGTGTACGTGGAAAGATTATCAACTCTAAATGACCTCTGTTCACAAACGGCCATAACACCAGGTGTTTTTAGTCTGGTAATCAATTTGATACATTGTACAATATAGTGAGGGGGTGGGGTGGTGTCTGCTTCTGATTGAGATTTGAGAATTAATTTCCCTAAAGCATCCTAATATGCTGCATTTAACCCTTTCGCTGCTGAGGCTTTTCCCACCTCTGTGCTGAGGTCATTTTTACCACTTTCGCTCATCATGTTTAACCGCGTTTTGTAGCAATATTTTGATATATGACCCAGACATATTATATATCGTTCTTTCCGGCAGACTTGGCAGATTCATAATATGTCATTATTATATGTATACGTTATGTCTTGTCTGTATATTATAACAACAAATGCAATAAAATTAGAATTTTCAATAATTTATTATGTGTAAAGTGTTTTTTTTCACATTTTAACATGCGATCATTTGCGGTTATATTTTGTATGGGGTGCGCTTGTTAAAAAAATTAGAAATGGGGTCTCGTTACATTTTTTTTTGGGGAAAATTTCGCTTTTTTTAACAAACGCACCGCATACAAAAATCGTTAGTGCAGCATTATTGTTCACATTATAATTGAAATGGGAACAATATTGCTGCATTAACAAAACAAAAACAAACAAAAGAACTTGTTTATTTTTTTTAGAATTTTGTTTTAAAAATATTTTTATTTTTTTATTTTTATTTTTTTTTAAAAACATTTTTCATGCTCATGTTTAGTATCTTTGGAAAGGCCATGCTCTGGCCGATCCAACGATATCAAACATTAACCCTAGCTGCCACGGATCGGGAGATAGGGGGTTCATTGGAACCCCTATCTCCACCATTGGTGGCAGCTAGGGGTTAACTCCAGGACTGGCGTCATCGTGCTATGCATGATGACACCAGTCCTCAGGGGGAGTTCCTGGAGGCTTGGCCGACATCCAAGATGTCGGCCAGATCCAGGAGAGGATCACGATCCGACGCTTTTCAGCGCCGATTCGTGATCCGGCTCCCCAGGGGTTAATCACAGCCACCGTTTGGAAGGGCAGGCTGTGCGCTTCCAAACGGTGCCTGGATTAACCCTCTGCCCCCCGGCGATCGGGAGGGAGAGAGGTCCAAAGGACCTCCCCCTCCCTTTCAGGCGCTTCCTTCGCACATGTGGGGGGGGCGCCTGAATTAGATGTCATCGCGCCGCCGCGATGACATCTAATTGCTCCGCCGGGGTCCCGGAGTGCTGGGCTGACATCCAAGATGTCAGCCCGCACCGGGGGGCGCAGCAATCCACCGGAATCCGGCGGATTGCTGCCTCCTGTGCATGGACGCACTCAGCGCGTCCATAGCACAGGAGAACCACTTGGCTGGACGCGCGTCCATAGCAGCCAAGTGGTTAACTGGTGTTTGAAAAAAATCTAAAGCAATGTTATTTTTCACCTCGGGATTAAACATTCACGGGGTTATTCAGAGAGCGGTGAAAAGCAGCAGAATAACTGGAGAAGTGAAAATTCTAGGCCAAAATAGCTAAACCAGAAAAATTCTCCCATTTATCTCACTTTCCAAATCGGCTATTCGGTCTAGATTGTTCTCTTCTCTTGCCAGTCCTCCTGGCTTTCACCTCTCTCTCAGGGTTGTTCAGAGAAAGGTGAAAACCAGGAGAATGGCAGGAAAAGAGAACAATCTGGACCAAATAGCCAATTTGGAAAGTGAGATAAGGCTAGGGTCAGACTAACGCATTTTTCGCAGCGACCGTCAAAAAGTGCGTCCGAACGCATTGCCATATTTTTTCACGGATTGCGCGAAAACGGTCATACGATGCACATTTTTATGCGTGATTTTTTTACGGATCCAAACCAGAAAACTTTGGGTGTCTGGACGTTATGTTGGTCGGACATGAGCAGGGTCTGACGTCTCCAAATCACGCACACACGCCGCTAGTGGACGCAGCGCACTCTGTACGTCCGTACTAGCGGTTCTGCGTTCTCGAAAAAATGCGTTCATTTCGTATATTGGCCGTCATTGCCCGTCATTTACTGCTAGTGCGGCCGTGATTAAGTGCGCCTAAACGCACGTTAAATATTCGCTAGTCTGACCCTAGCCTAAATGGGAGAATTTTTCTAGTTTGACTATTTTGACCTAGAATTTTCCATTCTCCAGTCATTCTCCTGTTCTTCACCGCTCTCTGAATAACCCTGACAGGGTTATTCAGAGAAAGGTGAAACTCAGGAGAATGACTGGAGAATGGAAAATTCTATTTATCTCACTTTTCAAATCGGCTATTTGGTCTAGAATTTTCCATTCTCCAGTCATTCTCCTGCTTTTCACCGCCAAAAAATCAGTAAACTTTTTCTGCGTGTCCGAAAATGTCTCCTCTTTTCATACAGACTGCCGCCCCAAGCAGTTGTTTATGGATAGATTAAAGGAAAAGCATTTACCGTCATTTGAAATGTCATTTTTTGGTTTTTACATATTTCTATACATCCTAGAAATCCGCCACTTCACGGGCAGGTTATGGGGACCTCCTAGGCACGATATTTGAAGGAATTTTTGGTTTTTATTTTTAACCCTTATTTCATGGAAAACTCACTGTCCCTTTAAAAACTTTTTTTTTTAAACTTTTTGTCCTTGTTTCCTGTCCCCCAGGGCACTACCCGGACCCCCATACACCTTTTATGGCAAATATGTAGCATATATGCCCTCTTGGAGGGCACTCTAAAAAAACTGAATTTTCAGCCCCATTGACTTGCATGGGGGTTCGGGTTCGGGTTCGGTCCCGAACAAATGGGAAGTTCGGGTTCGGGCTGGAACCGAACTCGGGGAGTGTTCGGCTCATCCCTAATGTGCACAGCTGACGTACTTTCTGACTGATGATATTGTAGACACCATAGAGTCCGTTTTTTTGACTGACTTTTTTTGACTGATGTAGATGGGAAATAAAATTAATATGTAAAATGAAAAAAATTGATACATAATATGAAAAAACATTTTGTCCATCAAAAATGCTGGACACGAAAAAAAAAGTTTTAAAAAAAATTTACAAAAAATGCTTAAAAGATCCTAAAAAATCTAAAAATAAAGAGACTCTTTACTGCAGAATATTATAAGCCGCGGTTTATTAGATATTGAATTGAAACGGGAATATTTTTAACATTGAAGCCTATGGGATTAAACATTTCCCACACCTTGTTGCTAAAACATTTCCCACACATTGGTCTAAATTACGTTCTCAGCGTTAAAACGCGGGCACAAGGGAGGAAAAACTGCGCCTGCAGTTTTCCCCTTGCGCCCGCGTTTTAACGCTGGATTACAATGCAGGCGTAAAAAATGCTGCCTGCATTGTTACCGAGCGTAAAAATCCTTGATGAGCATCCACTCGATGGAGTTGAGTTCCCCCCTGCTGTTCACATGACCAGCCGGATCTTGCATCGCGCAAGGGCGGATCCAGGGGGGCAATGGGCAATCCCCCCCCGAGAAAATAGCTTTTCTCCCTACGAGCGGCCGCCACGGCCGGCATGCAGCTTGGCCGCTCGCCTGGGATGGGAACCACCTGACCAGTGCACAAGATCACGGAGTTCATGTGAACTCTGCAATCTCGCGAGAACGCGGCTGCGCTGGTCAGGTGGTTCCCGGCGAGCGGCCAAGCTGCATGCCAGTGGCCGCTAGTAGGGAGAAGAACGGCCGGTGGGTACTTGGAGCGGCTGCGGAGGGGCCTGGCAGCAGAGGAGGTGATAGCTGGGGGCAAATATATCCATGTGAGCTGGGGACAAATAAATCCATGTGAGCTGGGGGCAATATATCCATGTGAGCTGGGGGCAATATATCCATGTGAGATGGGGCAAATATCTCCATGTGAGCTGGGGGCAAATATCTCCATGTGAGCTGGGGCAGTATATATCCATGTGACCTGGAGGCAAAAATATCCATGTGACCTGGGGCAAATATATCCATGTGACCTGGGGGCAAATATCTCCATGTGAGCTGGGGCAGTATATATATCCATGTGAGACCTGGGGGCAAATATATCCATGTGACCTGGGGTAAATATGCCCATGTGAGCTGGGGCAAATATATCCACCTGTCACTGCGAACCCAACACCAGCTCTTGGTCAAAACTGGTAGAATGTGCCCCCCCCTGAAACCTGTGTCTGGATCCGCCACTGGGTCTGCGTAGTGATACGCAGGGAGAGACTGGGGGGACTTTTTTCCCCAGTCTTTCCCTGCTCCCGCCATACAGAGGAGGCGGTTGGAGGTGCAGTTGTCGCCGTGGGACAGGAGGTGAGTATCTGATTAATTTTTTTATTTTTTGACTGGTGTTAACGGATTCTGCAGAAGCGGAATCCGTTAACACCAAGTCCTGGCTCTGGTTAACTTTCCGCTAACCACAGCCGGACGTTAATCAGTGTTGGGACTTTGTAATCCAGGGTTGATTAACACTCTGCGCTCCCCATGTTAAGTATAGGGAGCACAAAGTACAGTAACCACGCGGCAAAAAAAAGCGCAAGATACCAAACGCAAACGGGTTACTTAACCCGTTTGCGTTTGGATTGTAAAATGCGGTGAACACCGCAGCAAACCTTAATGCTCACGCAAGTGAGCGTTAATGTTTGCGTTAAGATCGTTATTTTTTTCTGCTCGTTGGTGGTAAAACATTTCCCATGGCTTCCAATCGCGTTTAAACATGAGCAAAAGCGGTAAAAATTAGCTCAGCGCACAGGGGTGAAATGGCTCAGCACTCAGCAGTGAAATGGTTAAAAAAAAATAAAATTTGTTTTTCATTGTGTCCTGTCCCCCAGGGCAGTACCCGGACCCTCATACACCTTTTATGACCAATATCTTGCATATATGCCCTCTGGAGGGGACCTTAGTTTTCTAACTTTTGAGCCCCATTGACTTGTATTGTGTTTGAATCGTGTTCGTACTTTTTCCGATGTTCGAGTTCGAATGCAAACCGAAGACAGGGGTGTTCGGCCCATCACTAGTTATAACAACTCCCATCACTGACAGACATGCTACAGTCTCACACCCCTGATTATTCTCACCCATCTGCACAAATATATATATACTGTATACTCACACATTTCTTCACTCTGCCCGTGTATCCAGCACCAAGGTTTCCAGGACTCAACATGCCGTCCTCCACTATACTCCAGACTGCTCTATTCTTGCAATTGTATTCTATGTGTGAATTCATTTATTAGTTTCTGGCTGATTAGTTGTCTTTTAAATCTCCCTCTCTTTTTGATAGAATATACCCCTCTGTTTCTCCCTCCTCCTCTCCCTATGTCGTAAATACTTTAATAATCTGGGCACTCCTACTTAATCTCCCTCTCTTTTTGATAGAATATACCCCTCTGTTTCTCCCTCGCCCTCTCCCTATGTCGTAAATACTTTAATAATCTGGGCACTCCTACTTAATCTCCCTCTCTTTTTGATAGAATATACCCCTCTGTTTCTCCCTCGCCCTCTCCCTATGTCGTAAATACTTTAATAATCTGGGCACTCCTACTTAATCTCCCTCTCTTTTTGATAGAATATACCCCTCTGTTTCTCCCTCCCCCTCTCCCTATGTCGTAAATACTTTACCAACCTGGGCACTCGCACTAAATCTCACTCTTTTTCCACACCGCATACTCGCAGAGAGAACTAAATTTCTTCACTCTGCCCTTGTAACCAGCACCGAGGTATCTGGGTTTTCAACGTGCCGTCCTCCACTGTGCTCCGGACTGCTCTATTCTTGCGGTTGTATTCTGTGTGTGCAATTGTTGCTCTCTGGCTGATTAGTTGTCTTTTGGATCTCCCTCTCTTTTTGATAGAGTGTAACCCTCTGCTTCTTTCTCCCCCTCTCCCTGCATCGTCGATGCTTTAACAGCCTGGGGCACTCGCACCAAATCTCACTCTTTATCCACACAGCATATTCGCAGACAGTGCTAGATTTCTTCACTCTACTGTCCCGCCTTCTCTTCTTCGTCCGCCCCCACCCAAGCTCAGTACCTGGTTTTGGGTCTCCTCTCCAGCTGTTTCCACTTCTCTCTCTTGTTGCTCCTGGGCTTCTGGTCCTTCCCATGCAAGCCCTGCTGTGCTCTTTCTGGTCACCGGCTCCACCGTCCCTCTGCTCCCATTTGTTTTGCTTGTCCCCATCCCTTGGATTGTGGAATCGCGGGATGTCTGGCTGGGCACTTGGTTGAAGTGCTGTGTTGCCTGTTCGTTAGTATTGCGGGCGTGTTTTCCTTTTCCTCATTTGTGCTTCTCCTGTTTGTGCTCCCCTGATTTAGAGCGCTATGGAATATGCTGGCAGTGTATAAATGCCTGTAACTGTACCCTACTCTACAAATTCAGTGGCCCCAGGACCAGGACATACTTGAAAATGAGAGAAATCTCAATGTAACCTTCCTGGTAAAAATACTATTACACTCTTCGGGTTAAAACGCGGGCGCGAGGGAGGAAAAACTGCGCCTACAGTTTTCCCCTTTGCGCCTGCGTTTTAACACTGGATTACAATGCAGGTGCAAAAAATGCTTCCTGCATTGTTTCCGAGTGTAAAATTCCGGGATGCTTGCAGCAGCGCTGAGCGCAGCCGCGAGCATCCACTCGATGGAGTCCATAGGACTCCATTGAGATCCTCCCTGCCGGTCAGCGTAGTGATACGCAGGGAGAGACGGGGGGGACTTTTTCCCCCCAGTCTTTCCCTACTCCCGCCAGCCAGAGGAGGTGGACAGAGCTGCGGTCCTCACCGCGGGACAGGAGGTGAGTATAGGATTCGTTTTTTATTCTTTAAGCATGGTGTTAACGGATTCTGCAGAAGCGGAATCCGTTAACACCAAGTCCTGGCTCTGGTTAACTTTTCGCTGACCAGAGCCAGGCGTTAATCAGGTAGGGGTAGTGGGTTGGGTAGTGGGGTTAGGATGGGTTGGGTAATGGGGTTATGATGGATTGGGTAGTGGCTTGGATGGGTTTGGTAGGGGATTAGGATGGGTTGGTATGGGATTAGGATGCATTGGGTAGTGGGATTAGGATGGATTGGGTAGGGGATTAGGATGGTTTGGGTAGGGGTATAGGATGGGTCAGGTAATGGGGTTAGGATGGGTTGGGTAATGGGGTTAGGGTGGGTTGGGTAGGGGATTAGGATGGGTCGGGTAGGGGTTTAGGATGGGTTGGGTAGGGGTTTAGGATGGATTGGGTAATGGGGTTAGGATGAATTGGGTAGGGGATTGGATGGGTTGGGTAATGGGGTTAGGATGGGTTGGGTAGGGGTTTAGGATGGGTTGGGTAATGGGGTTAGGATGGATTGGGTAGGGGATTAGGATGGGTTGGGTAATGGAGTTAGGATGGATTGGGTAGGGGATTGGATGGGTTGGGTAATGGGGTTAGGATGGGTTGGGTAGGGGATTAGGATGGGTGTCCTAAATACTGAATTGTGGAAAAGGATGGTCAAGAAAGGTAAACAGGAGAGATCATCGGCCTATAAAGCAGAGATATCATCAGATGCACATCATAATGCTTAATACATAAAGAGGAAGAAGTCAATGAGGCAACTACAAAAAGCAAAAACAGCCCTCCGCACAAAAAACACGTACAATGCTAAAGGGGTTATACAGGGAGGTCTGAAATGTCGCCGAAATGTAACCGGACACTGAAATTGAGCATACGGTGATATTTCAGGGCCATTCGGTTATTCAGAGAGCAGGCAGTTCGCCAAATTTTGACATGTCAAGTATCATTCAGCATTGTGCCCGGTTTGGTTTGTTTTTTTAAGTTGTCTCATTGACTTCTTCATCTTTAGGTATTATCACCAGATGCTCGTCATGATGCTTATCTCTGTCGTTTTATCTGTCTATGATCTCTCTTCTGTTTGTTTACCTTTCCTGACGACACTATTCCACTATTCAGTATTTAAGACACCTAACCCCTACCCGACCCAAACCCAACCCACTACCCAACCCATTCTAACCCCATACCTAATCCATTTTAACCCACTACCTAATCATGACCTAACTCACAACCTAACCCATCCTAACCCCCTCCCCTTCTGCGCTGCTGTTTGGTGGGCAATTCTATGATTTTCCTCAAACAAATATCCAGACCTGAAGAAGAAATTTATCTCCAAAGCTTGTCTTTTAAATGTAACGTTAGTCCAATAAAAAAGGTATCACTATGTGGTGAGATTATATATATACCAGGTAGTAATACAGCACTCACGGGTTCTCGGTTTCATGAGCGGTGCAACACCAAGCTTTATGTAAAGTCCAAAATACCGGCGGCACTCTGGGTCTTTTCCAAAAATAGCAAAACTTTATTGATTAAACGGTCAACGTTTCAACCCGCTCATCGCGAGCTTTCTTAATAATGTGCATTCAAATGCCCTTTCACACACATTAAAACTCAATGGGCCATTGTAATCAGTTGGTGGTGACTGAATCTGCAGAAGCCGTATCAGTTAGCACCAGGTCCTAGCTGTGGTTAACTTTTCGGTTAACCACAGTGGGACGTAATTAGCATTAGGACTTTGTAACCCTAACACTAATTAACTCTTTGCTCTCCCCATGTTAAGCATAGCGAGTGCAAAGTACAGCAAGCTCGCGCTGAAAAGTGCAAGCTCCGAATCACTAACGGGTTTTCTAACCAAGGCTAACGTTAACGCTCACACAGCTAAGCTCTAACGGTAGCGTGAACTTTGTAATATGGCCCAACCTGTAAATATATATATATATATACTCTGAGATACACACTCCGAACCTGTATTTAAAAATGAAAAAAAAAATTAAAAGGTCACAGTATTTGGGCCAACCTGCATCATTTGCCCACGGAGAACAAAAGTTGCCGGCCCTCCCCAGAGTGCTTCACCATATATTAGGTTTTATAGAAAAGGAAGAGAATGATCCTTATGGCACATGTGAACTTTTGGAAGTGACGGGTGCTTGGTGAAATCTATTACATTAGTGCTTGTACATTACTTTGTTGTATTTTTATTAAATATACGTTGAGGATCATAATTACTGCAGAGGGTGAATGTAGTTGGAACAAGAACACATTTCAGTGTGACATATTTGTGGTCAATATTCAATCTGCTCATTTACTCTAGAAAGTGCAATGACGTTTTATTTCATAAACATTGAGAAAGCGATATCTTTATATATATATATCTTTTATTTTATTCCAAGGACGATGGCCTTTTTGCTCCAATTCCTGAAGGACTTGTGGAAGGAGGAGACTTCCCCTGACTTCACAGAAGTAACGCTCGTCAGTGATTCTGAACCAACGAATGGAAGAATCTATGTCATGTATCACGGCACAACGCTGGCTGCAGCTGAACAGATCATCAAGAATGGTTTTCGTCAGTCACCAGACGGCATGTTGGGGAGAGGGGTCTATGTCTCCAGAGATGAAGATAAAGCCGCTCGGTACCCCCTGGGTGATAAAAGTGATCAGGTTATATTAAAACTCCATGTGAATGTAGGAAAGGTTAAAAAGATAGATCGGCAGCGTCATCCCATGCAGAAGACCTGGCACGACAAAGGCTTTGACACGGCCTGGGTGCCGCATTGCTGTGGCATGGTAGACAGTGGCTTGGAGGAGGATTGTGTTTGGGATCCTGATAGGATCAAGGTGGTATGGATTGTAAAGGCTCCACGTGGGCATTTCCGGAAACTGAAGGAACTATTTATAGAGTCCAAGAAATAGAATTGGTATTTTATCAATAATTATTTTGTGCTGACCTTTATTTTGTCTTTTCACACCATACGCTTACGCTTTCTTTTGCAGCTTCTCTTATTCGTATCTGCTCAGCGTGTCTGGAGATTCTGATGACTAATTAAAACTGGGACAGCTGGATAAAACGAAGAAACGGATCTTTCCCCTTTTACACATTTCAGTCTACTTGTATATTATTCAGTTTTACCCAGTACTAGGGATGTGCGTTTCGGGTTTCGGAATTTCGGAACTTTCACAAAATTTCACGATTCGTGTTTTCGGATGCGGCCGATTTTCCGAAAATTTTTAGATCCAAAAACGAAATATTTTCGGAATTTTCAAATGGACTTGAAATGTGTCAAATCGAAATTTATTGCTTTGAAACGAGGAGAACGTCCGAAAAAACGAAAATTTCCGAAATCACGAAAAGTCGATACAAAAAACGAGCTAAGTGACACGAAAATACGAAAAATGGTCGATATTCCGAAAAAAAAATGTACACGAAAAACTAGTCGAGCCGAACCGAATCGAAACAGAAATCGGTCGAAACGAGCCGAATCGAAAAGTTTGAAAATCCGAAAAATCTAATCGAATCGAACCAAAAAAAAAATCGGTGCACAAGCCTACCCAATACACACTTTTTATGTTCTTTCCCTCTTATCATCATTATAGTCTCCTTATGATTTTGAAATCAATAGCGTGAAGCTAATGGAATCAAGGAGCCCCGTCATTTTAAAGATACAGGGCTCTATTACAATCCTAGCGTTAAAACGCGGACGCAAGGGAGGAAAAACAGTGCCTGCAAAAATGCTGCCTGCATTGTTACCGCGCGGTAACCCCTGCGATGCTCATGGCAGCGCTGAGCGCAGCCGCAAGCATCCACTCGATGGAGTCCATAGGACGCCATTGACTTTCCCCTTGCCGGTCACATGACCAGCCGGATCTCGCCTCGCGTAGTGATACGCAGGGAGAGACTGAGGAACTTTTTCCCCAGTCTTTCCCTACTCCCGCCGGACGGAGGAGGCGGTTGGAGCCGCGGTCCTCGCCGCAGGACAGGAGGTGAGTATAGCAATAATTTTTTTATTTTTAGGCTGGTGTTAACGGATTCTGCAGAAGCGGAATCCATTAATACCAAGTCCTGGCTGTGGTTAACTTTTTGCTAACCAGAGCCAGACATTAATCAACGCTAGTAGATTGTAATCCAGCGCTGATTAACACTTTGCGCTCCCCATGTTAGGTATAGGGAGCGCAAAGTACAGTGACCTCGCGCTGAAAAGCACAAGATTCCAAACGCAAACGGGTTACTTAATATGTGGTAGACACCGCGGCTAACGTTAATGCTCACGCAAGTGAGCGTTAACGTTAGCATCAAGAATGTAATGTGTCCCTCATTGTACACGTGGTGTGCAGAGACAGAGATGTTAGAGCTTCTTTATGTTCCATACTCTGTTATATTACAAAAAACAAATACTTACAAGTTATTGTCCGTATAAATCAAACCCGCAAATAATCCCAGCAGGTTAGATGGATAGTCGCCCTGCCGCCCCCTCGCCCTGCGTCTGTCAATCTCTAGCGAATCACACACACACTCTTAAAAAATGAAGACTTTAGGGGTTATTCAGAGATATTCGAAATGTCGTCGCACGTTCAGTGACCTTACGTTCCCTGCACTTCAGGGCGATTCGGTGATTTTAGTTCGCCAACCCTGCAGTGTTCCCCGTAGTGCAGGGAAAACTCGCCGCAAACACACTGAACACACACCGCACACCCGTCGAACACTCACCGAACACTCACCGAAAATCAGCAGAAACCGCCGGAAAAACCACGCCGAACATGCTGGATAAATCCAAGGAGCAGCCAATCACAGCTCGGAGCAGCCGCCGAAAAAATCAGTCCGGCAGATGAATGGGGTGAAAAAAAACCCCAAAAAAACAGTAAGCTTGAAAGTTTGTGAAGTGAAACGCTGTTTGCAAAAAAGTACTGAACAAAAATGCCTGGAATTTACATATAAAATCTAATGAATGATAATAAAAAGGGCTGTTACAGAAAAATGAAAAACGATAAAAAAAAAAGGAAAACATTTTTAGACAAAAAATATCCCAAAAAATGCCTAAAAGATCCTAAAAAAATCTAAACATAAAGAGACTTCTTGCTGCAGGATAAAATAATAAACGGTTTATTGGATTTTGAATTAAAACGGGAATATTTTTAACATTGAAATGGGATTCGCCTGAATAAACCTGTCGAATGAAAACACCGAACGGCAGGGCAATTCGGTAACTTTTCACTGCTGTACTTTGCTTCTCTATGGGGATTTCACTGCCCTCGAACAGGCACCGTATGTGCAGGCAGTTCGCCAACATTTGGTAAACTGCCTGCTCTCTGAATAGCCGAATTGCCAGGAAAGGTAACCGAGCGCTGAGTTTCAGTGTCCGGTTACATTTCGGGGCCAGATCGTCTCTCTTTAAATAACCCCTTATGTGATAATGTTATCCATTAAACTCACAACATTTCACTGCCAAGATTTACAGTAACAGCTAAGTGTATCTCTCTGCATCGCTGCCGATATCCCTGGATCTAATTAGGGAAACATCGTAAACGATTCATTGAGTTTTAACCCCTTAAGGACGGGGGCAATTTTACAAGTTCGGCACTCGTTCTAAAAGTAGAAGTGTGCTGAGCTCATTTTGACCATTTTTGCTCATCATGTTTAAACGCCGTTTTAAGTCACGTTTTATTATACAACCCAGACAAATTATATATCCTTTTTTCGGCAGACACGGCAGATTCATAATATATCATTATTATATGTATACCTCATGCCCTGCCAGAATGCTATAAAAAAAATGTGAAAAAATGTGAATTTTCAATAAAATTTCAATCATCCACAGTGTATAAAGTATTTTTTTTTCACATTTTATCATCCGAGCCTTTGCGGTTAGATATTCTATGGGGTACACTTGCTAAAAAAAATTAGAACTGGGATCCTGTTACTTTTGTTTTTCTGCGAAATTATGTGATTTTAGCTAAACTCCTCCCCAAAAAATCATTAGTGAAGTATCATTGTTCACATTATAATTGAAATATGAACAATAGTGCTGCAGTAATAAAAAAAAACTGTTTTTTTAAAAAAAAAAAAAAACTTTTAAAATTATTTTATTTTTTTATATTTTTTTTACTTGTAACATGGTAATGTTTGGTATCATTGTTCTGACCTTTCCAATGATAGTAAACACGACCCCCTAGCTGCCACTTATGTTCTTTCTCCGCCTGTGTGGTCCCAGCCTTAGGCTAGGGTCAGACTAACGCATTTTTCGTGTTGTCTGTGAAAAAGTGCGTTCGAACGAATGGACGCATTTTTTCACGGAATACGCGATAGCGGTCATATGATGGGCATTTTCATCCGTGATTTTGTACGGATATCAGTAAAACACTTTTTGCGTCTGGACGTTATGTTGGCCGGACATTAGCAGCGTCTGACGTCTCCCAATCACGCACACACGCCGCTAGCGGACACAGCGCACTCTGTACGTCAGTACTAGCGGTTTCACGTTCTCGAAAAAATGCGTTCGTTTGCCACTTGCGTTGCGCGGCTGTTCTTCGTATGCTGCCCGGCATTGGACGTAAATTGCTGCTAGCGCGGCCGTGATTTAGTGCAGCTAAACGCACGTTAATACTGCGTTAGTCTGACCTTAGCCTTAGATGGTGAAAAGGAGGTTACCCATTTAGGGCCATATTACACAGTTGGTGCTAACTTAACCAGAGCAGTTGTAAACTTACTAGAGCCATTATAGCTTATGGAGTTGTTGGGCCCTATTACATTCTTTGCGCAGTGCGTTTTGCGTGCGCAAATGCGCATTTGCTCGAGGGGCAAAACCCTTTGCGCTTTACAACGTTTGCGCAAACGATGCGCGTTATCGTTTAACGCGATGGACCTGCGCAAGCGTGATGAACTGTGTGCGTCCTATACTTAACATTGTGAGCGCAGATTCGTTCGTGCGCTGGTACGCGGATGATATTTCAATCGATGCGCATTTTTTTACGAACGACGTTTGCGCGCATAATTTTAACGTCTTTGAAAACCTGGTGGTAACTGCAAATCGGAACGTTCTGGCCGAAACGAAAAACACCAGCACAAAAAAAAAAAATACAGCACAGTATAGTTACACATTCTACACATACCCAAACAATAAAATTGTGAATTTGTGCATATTTTTTTTATTGCTGCAGCATATTTACTCAGATTTACTTTGACAGGCGCAAAAACTTAAGTGAGTCAATTATGGTAAATTGATGTCAATTAAGGATCGCGTGAAAAAACAGTCCGCACACTGATTTCTGTGCACGCGTTTTTGCGCGTCTGTGTTACGCACGTTAGTTTTTGACGGATGAAATAATGCGCGAGGATTGTATTGTAATACCAGCGTTAGTTTACAAGTGTTAAAGTTTAACACTTCGCGCAAAAATTCCCGCATTTACCGTGCATTTGTGTGTGAAGAATGTAATAGGGCCCTTAGACAAGCTGTGCACTCACTACTTTACATCGTAGCAAAGTGTAATTTCTTCAGTGTTTTCACATGAAAAGATAGAATAAAATATTTACACAAATGGGAGGGGTGTACTCACTTCTGTGAGATACTGTATTCCAATCGCCAAAAAAGTATATTATACAGCTCTATATGCAGACCAACTCAGGAGAAATCGAAAGCAACCTGGCTTCGAGGGCCATACGCTTGCGTGGCTAGAAATAGGATGTCAACTAAACACGCATGCGCAACAAAGAGATGTGCCTTGGAAACGGCTGTGGCTTTGGGAATGCTCCGCCATCCTGGAGATCGCTGAGCACCACAAGTGCGCATTCGCAGTTGGGGAATCATCCGCCATCTTGGACCGGCGGATCGAAAATGAAATTGTAAGCAAATTTGACAGACAGTACTTAAACAGACACAACGATAGATGGCTATACTAATTGAGGAAGCTATTTATGATAGCGAAACGCGTCTGGGTTATTTTATTTATTTATGTTATGTAATAGCCAGTGTCATTTTATTTTTAGTATTGTTAACATAATAAATAGAATTAAAAATTGCCGTCTGCTGTTGGATCCTTCCTTATCTTACGGAAACAGGAAAACACAGGAGAGAAAAGGAGATCCGGTGCTCCTTAACCTCCCTGACGGTTATCCCGAGTGTGTCTCGGCGTTAAATTTCACCGCTGAGAGCGGTAACCCCGAGACACACACGGGCTGTATACATTACCTCTCCCTGCACTCCCTCGATGTCCCCGCAGTCTCCTCCGGAGATTGTAGCGTTTCACTTCATGAATTCCTTCTCGCGAGAAAGGAACCAGGAAGTGTAAGGTCGCGGTTGACGGAGGAGGCAGCGGGGGACATCGAGGGAGCGCAGGGAGAGGTGATGTATCCAGCGGCATCCTGAGTGTTGCTCGGGGTTACCGCTTCCAACATAGGAATTTAACGCCGAGCTACACTCGGGATACCGCTAGGGGAAAAAAAAAAATAGAGCGCTTTTAGACGCAGTCTTTCCCAAAATTTAGACTGCCAGGGAGGTTAAATCACTGGCAGCTCTACATCCCAGCGTCTGGCTAAAAACACCCTCAAATGTGACAAATTTTGAAGTAACATCTGGATACGCACGAATACCGCACATGGTGTGTGTCTTTGCTTTTTCTTGGAGGGACACACTTGAGGATTACCATATTACCGTGAAGACTTTGCACACCATACAGAAAAGAAGGGGGGCACACCTTTGACGGGTCCATAGGGGCAATATATGAGCCAGATGTTTAAAGGACTCCCCACCATGTGAGTGGTGAAATGGATGAAAATCCATCCTTCGGATGCCAGTCCCTGTTCTAATCGGTGGAGAAATCAGGTAAATTAAAGTGCTCACTTAAAGAAATCACACAGACAACGAATAGGTCTATGCAGCCTCTCTGGCTAAAGCCAGTGACTTCCCCTTTTAATGATAGGTTTTGATACATGTTTTATACCAGTTTGGTGCGTAAGTGAGTGGGAATCAACTTTAACATTTTAGTCAACTTCAACATAAAATTGTGCACATACAGATTATTTTATTAACTATATAAGAATCGAATATCAGCTATTTCTAAAGGTCAAGGTATCATGCGTCATTGACAAGTGTCAGCCATTTTTCTCCATCATGGGTGTTTGGATGTCCTGTTCCAGGATGCAAGGTGGCCCCCACCTTGCTTGATACCGAAATAAGATCCTCATGACTTGTGGTTAGCTATTCTGTCGAAACAACGAAGTTACGCAAGATACATTTTGGTTTTATCTGAAAAGACAGTTGTATTAATCATCTCTTAAAGACATATTACTTAAATGAGCATTTTTCTAGGCCTTTGAATATTATTAAAGCAGATACATATTCTTGTCCATAACAAGTGGTACCATTTATTTTTGATTTCACGCTGATTTATCCATACCATCTGCACTATATGTCTTTATATTTTTTTGAGGCACAAGAGACTGGATAGAAGCGTTGACCCTCAATTCATTTTTATTGAAGATTGCTCTACATGATGAATATTAATAGGGATATACCACCATCCTGCGAGGACGGCTGCAGAATCCTTAACAGAACCCTTTCTCCATATATATCTTGGAGTCAGGACTCGATTTATAAAAGTTTAAACTTCACACATGTGCTTTATACTTGTTGTTTATATCGCTCCATAAAGGAATTAAGGTTTCATTTTTCTCACTAAGGCAATACCTCAAAACCAACACATCAGCACATATAAGCGATATAAGTACCCTTGCACTATTGAATAACATCAGTAGGTGGCAGTGGGTTTCTTTTCCTCGCTATTTATACATATTACCCACGCAAATTTGTGAAATTTTACAAATCACAGATCTCACACATCAGGTGGCGCCATATACACAAATCACTACCCTCAACCTATTCTCAGGACAAGTAGAATGTCCTAGGGATGTGCGTTTCGGGTTTCGGAATTTCGGAAAATTTGCGATTCGTGTTTTCGGATGCGGCCGATTTTCCGAAAATTTTTAGATCCGAAAATGGCAGATCCGAAAAGTTTTCCGAGCCGAAACGAAATATTTTCGGAATTTTCGAATGGACTTGAAATGTGTCAAATCGAAATTTATTTTCACTCTATTCATGATTTCGGTTCCATTCGTGATTTCGGTTCCAGCTGTTTTATTCTGAAATTCGATGATGACTGTCCACTTCAAAGTTGTTGGGAAATTCAGGAGTGATCTTCAATACTCTATGTCCAAGACTTAAACCAAAAGGACATCTCTTGGTTGAGGTTAATTAAGAGGTTAACACCTGTCCTGGCCAAACCTCTGCAGGAACCCAAGATCCTACCCTAACCATATAACAGAAACTGTAAAAAACAGTTCACATTTTTTTCCTCTAAATAATTGGGCAGATCCTGCTGACAGCCTCTGCTATATATATGTGAATTTACACGCGAGCAGCTCCTCCTCTTTGGTTCAGGGACTACCAAACTTTGAAACGAGGAGAACAGAGGTTCCGAAAAATACGAAAATTTCCGAAATCTCGAAAAGTCGATACAAAAAACGAGCTAAGAGACCCGAAAATACAAAAAATGGTCGATATTCTGAAAAAAAAATGTACACGAAAAAAGAGTCGAACCGAACCGAATCGAAACAGAAATCGGTCGAAACGAGCCGAATCGAAAAGTTTAAACATCCGAACGAGCCGAACCGAATCGAACCGAAAAAAAAATCGGTGCACAAGCCTAGAATGTCCTTTTAAAACAGATTTTCCCCTATTTTGAATATTTCCTGATTTGGTGAATAAACACTGTTTAGGTATGTATATCATAATTAATCGAGCGGCCCTGAAACTATGATTGTGCGGCGACCAAGAATGCAGTCAGTCCTCCCCTGTTCCTAAGGATAATATGATACAGGTAACACAGAAACAAAACCGAAAGTATAAAGTTACTTGCATAAAAGAAAGGGTATTATTCAGTTCCAAATCCTCATCTCAATCCTCGAGCAGGTGAGTAAACGAAACCTATGTTGGGAGAACATTTTATTTCAATACGTTAAAATGCCTACAAGAAAAGAAACATTATGGGCCCTATTACATTCTCCGCGCAAGTGGTTTTGCACATTTGCGAGAGGGGAAAAACCATTTGCTCGCAACGTCGTATTCCTATCTATGCGCAACGAACGTGCGTTAACGTCTATCGCGGGTGAACCTGCACGGAAAAAATTAATGCGCGTATCCTATACTTAACATTGTCAGCGCAAATGCGTTCGTGCGCTGGTACGCGGATGGTATTTCAATCTGCGCGCAGCGAAGGTTTGCGCGAATTTTCGTAACGTCTTTGAAAAGCAGATGGTAACTGTAAATTTGATCGTTCTGGCCGAAACAAAATACACCAGCACAAAATAAAAAATACAGCACAGTTACACATTCTACACATACCCAAACAATAAAATTAATAAATTGCTTAATTTTATCTTTTCCTGCAGCATATATGCTCAGATTGACTTTGACAGGCGCAACAACATAACGTTAGAAAATGGTGGTTCTTAATTCTCATTGGCTGAATCCCGTGGAAAAAAAACAGTCCGAACACAGATTTCTGCGCGCAACGTACTTTGTGCACATTTTTGCGCGTCATTTTTACGCGCAAAATGTTTTGACGGATGAAAAAATGCACTCGGATCAAAATACCACGGTAATTTTCGAGCGATCACGTTTTTGTTCGTGCGCAAAAAAAATTGCGCTGCGCAGAGAATGTAATAGGGCCCTAAATGTACAGAAAACACGTGTTTTTTCTGATACAATAAATATCTCGAAAAACTCTAAATTGTTCATGACATCCCTTATCTCGCACAATGTCACACGGGGTCTGCATTATCAGCATACTGGCAGAATTAACCTTCGTGTTAAAGACTGTAAATCTGAACAATTTGGATAGTAAAAATATAAATGATGAGATCTCCTGCTAATGGGGATTTGTAGTGATCATAATGAGATTATTAGCAATTCAATATCTGTATGTGCTGCATGATGCCTGTGTATGGCAATTACAGCAACACCTTGTATCTGTATGTGCTGCATATAATGCCTGTGTATGGCAATTACAGCAACACCTTGTATCTGTATGTGCTGCATAATGCCTGTGTATGGCAATTACAGCAACACCTTGTATCTGTATGTGCTGCATAATGCCTGTGTATGGCAATTACAGCAACACCTTATATCTGTATGTGCTGCATAATGCCTGTTTATGGCAATTACAGTAACACCTTGTATCTGTATGTGCTGCATAATGCCTGTGTATATAATTACAGCAACACCTTGTATCTGTATGTGCTGCATAATGCCTGTGTGTGGCAATTACAGCAACACCTTGTATCTGTATGTGCTGCATAATGCCTGTGTATGGCAATTATAGCAACACCTTGTGTCTGTATCTGCTGCATAATGCCTGTGTATGGCAATTACAGCAACACTTTGTATCTGTATGTGCTGCATAATGCCTGTGTGTGGCAATTACAGTAACACCTTGTATCTGTATGTGCTTCATAATGCCTGTGTGTGGCAATTACAGAAACACCTTGTATCTGTATGTGCTGCATACTGCCTGTGTATGACAATTACAGCGACACCTTGTATCTGTATGTGCTGCATAATGCCTGTGTATGGCAATTACAGCAACACCTTTTATCTGTATGTGCTGCATAATGCCTGTGTGTGGCAATTACAGTAACACCTTGTATCTGTATGTGCTTCATAATGCCTGTGTGTGTGTCAGGTGCCCGCGCCCTCACGCGCTCGGACCCTGGTTCCAGCACATACCACATCATTGTACACAGCCAACGACCAGCTTCTCCTCTCTGATCCGCTGGGTTCCCTGGTTGCGTCCACGAAGAGCCGCGCATGCGCGTACAAGACAGGCGCCTCTGGCTTGCGTTCCAGGGAATGGCGCCGCACACCAATGCTGCAGACCCGGAAGTAAGAACGGATTATGGTGGAAGACGCCGGCACCTGCCTCCAATCAACCTCCCATAAAAGAAGTCAGCGGATGGTGAGTAATCGCTCGTTTAATGTTCCCAGAACGCTTAGAGCTACCTTACTTACTGACCTCCCGTTGCTGAAATCTTGCTGAATATATGACAATCCCTGAACGCAGCCTGTATCTTTGTCCCTTCACTTGTATCTAACGATCCTTGAAACGCCGCCTGCCTCTTTGACCCTTTGCCTGCCTCTGACGATCCCTGAATGCCGCCTGCCTCCTTGAACCTCCGTTTACGTCTGACAATCCCTGTATACCCACCTTATTGTCCTCACGAAGATCTCAAGGGCTGGAGCAACCACTCTCCTTATCTTCAAAGGATCCTATTATCGAGCCTGTGGACTTCTCATCAAAGTAAGAGATTAACCTTATATCACGTATCCTCCTTATATACTTATATACTGTTGCTGGAAGATATCTGGAATAGAAGATCCCCTCAACCCTGACACCACCTCTACTGTTTATAAATTGCTGTGTTGGTATATCTCCAGCCCTTATCACAGTAGTTGTCTTGAACAGGACTACTAATCTCCAAGGTCGGTTCAACGTCCTGTCTTTGCAATACGTATTTGAGAGTGTGGCAATTACAGCAACACCTTGTATCTGTATGTGCTGCATAATGCCTGCGTGTGGCAATTACAGCAACACCTTGTATCTGTATGTGCTGCATAATGCCTGCGTGTGGCAATTACAGCAACACCTTGTATTTGTATGTGCTGCATAATGCCTGTGTATGTAAATTACAGCAACACCTTGTGTCTGTATCTGCTGCATAATGCCTGTGTATGGCAATTACAGCAACACTTTGTATCTGTATGTGCTGCATAATGCCTGTGTATGGCAGTTACAGCAACACCTTGTATCTGTACTGTACATGGATTTACACTCATTATAACTGACTGAATCTTATCCCTGTACAGCAGTGACTGACCCCACAGCTCCCCCTGTAATCAGCCCTCTGGTTATTGTAATGCAGCAGCAAACTCTATGAACTTTTTGTAGAGTAACGTTGGGGCTGCTATTTGCAGCTTGTTCACGGTAATACAGGGTGAAATAGAGAGAGATAAGATATTGACATTAGTTTCTTCACACATTAATCTTGATTTAAAAAGGTACGCCAATAGGTTTTGATATGCTAATGAATGCTTTTCGATGTATTACAATGCAATAACGAGTTTGTCAGGTGCGCTGTGTGTGGTGAGCGGGTGAGTCTGGTTTGCGGTAAATGCAGGATGCTACGCAGGTTGCAGGGAATTAGCTTTGGTTTTATTTAAACACAGACAGGGTGGATACAGGAGCAGAACTAAACTGAAAGCACAGCACTGAATACAGATAACAAATAGGACTTGTGTACATAAAGTGTGCCAGTCCGTAGTGATGCCCAATTTTCGGTCCCAATGCTGCGCAAATCATACAGCAAAGCTTGAGGGTCTCCCGGGTTCAGCCGTCCATGAACTATGATTGTGCAGGGACCAAGAATGCAGTCAGTCCTCCCCTGTTCCTAAGGAAAACATGATACAGGTAACACAGAAACAAAACCGAAAGTATAAAGTTGAGTGCATAAAAGAAAGTGTATTTTTCAGTTGCACATCCTCATCTCAGTCCCCGAGCAGGTGAGTAAACGAAACCTATATTTGTTTCTGGTTGACAATAATATAACTGCAGAGTTACTGTGAATAACGGTGATATTTGTAGATTTTAAAGACTAATAGAGCATTCCACTTTGGAATTTACAGATATGTATCGTTTAAATACATATAAATACACGTATTTAAAACGTATTTATATCATTTATTTTCAATTATGCTCCACAGCTTGAGTGAAAACCGGGCAACAAAAATGACAGATTTACATATGAGGTCGTCATAATTACAATTATTTTATTGTTCCCTAAATGTTTAAATCAGCCGCTGGGGTAAAATTTCGAGCTAAAAGTGTATGTTCCTGATGTCCCTTTTTCAAACTTGTCTTTGTTAGTTTAAAGGAATATTAAATACAGAGTTCCCTTTCTTCGTCCTTAATTCAGCAGATGCTGCAGACAGCCTCTAACCAATAATTTTTTTAAATATTTTTAATATTTTAGCTGATTTTACGCACCTTTTGTCTCTCGTCCCGTTTCAGCTCAGGTACTTCCTAACCCGGGAAGATCCTGAAGCTTCTGCTAAACGATTTGTGCTGGTGCACAAAATGCGACACATAGGGACTGCAAATTGTGCATCGCTGCAGACTCGCACACTTTACGTACACAAGTCCTGTAGCGCATAGCTCGATAGATCGTGCAACGCGCGCATGCGCAGATCCGATCCGTCACTGCCTCTCTGAGACCACTCACAGTCGCGGGAGGTCTCAGAGGGTGATGTCGGCACGCTCTCTACATACTGATGTCACTAGTGACCGATCTACTGACTGGCAGCTGGGAAATTCAAAATCCCAGCTGCTGGTGACACAGGATGTGGTGAAGGAACTCCTCCTCCAATGCGCCCAGCTTTTTGCTAATCGGAACAGGAGGGAGGGGGCGCTCCTCACATCCAGACAGGCATATACTGGCCATAGGGACTACAGGGAGATTCCCGGTGGGCCGATGGCTGAATGTGCCAGTGTGAATGCTGGTTCACCGCGCAGCTCACACTGCCCATAATGAGTGAGGTGAGAACTTCCTCAATGTCTGTAAAACAGAGAAGTCTACCACAGTCTCATATTGGGGCCAACTTGCCGGTGAGACCCGCTGCACATCCGTCTCACCTTAAGACATGGTGCGCACTCAACCTCATTGCCGTTGCGTTGCTTTACCCAATCGATCTGCAGAAACTCCGGTATCTGTAGAGCGATTGGTTGAGCGATCCGGTTGGTTTATATACTATTTTTGTGTGTGTTTTAATAATTAACCCTTTCGCTGCTGAGTCTTTTCACACCTCTGTGCTGAGCTCATTTTTACCGGTTTCGCTCATCATGTTTAAATGCGATTTGAACTCACATTTTATTATACAACCCAGACATATTATATATCGTTCTTTCTGGGAGACTCGGAAAATTCATAATATATCATTATTATATGTATATGTTATGTCCTGTCTGTATAATATAACAAAAAATGCAATAAAATTAGAATTTTTAATAATTTACAACGTGTAAAGTGTTTTTTTCACATTTTAACATGCGAGTATTTGCGGTTATATTTTCTATTGGTTGCGTTTGTTAAAAAAATTAGAAACGGGGAATCATTATGTTTTTTTGGGGAAAATTACGTGTTTTTTAGCAAACGCCCCCCATAGAAAAAATCGTTAGTGCAGCATCATTGTTCACATTATAATTGAAATGGGAACAATATTGCTGCACTAATTAAACAAAAAAAGTTTTTAATTTTATTTTTATTTTTTGAATTTTATTTTTATTTTTAATAATTTTTTTACATTATACATGGTCATGTTTGGTATCATTGGAAAGGCCACGCTCTGGCCGTTCCATTGATATCAAACATTAACCCCTATCTGTCACAGATCTGGAGATAGGGGGTTTCAATGAACCCCCTATCTCCACCATAGGTGGCAGCAAGGGGTTAATTGCAAAACTGGCGCTATGTTTGAAGGACCTCCCCCCCTCCCCTTCAGGCACCTTCCCCACAATGGCGGGGGGGTGCCTGAAATAGACATCATCGCGCAGGCGCGATGACGTCTATCGTGCCTGCAGGGGTCCCGGAGGCTGGACTGACATTGAGGATGTCAGCCCGCACCGGGGAGCTGCCGCGATCGGCCGGAATTCCGGCCAATCGCCGCTGCAAAGGGAGGATGCGCTCAGCGCAGCAAAGTGGCCATGCGGCAGGACGTGCTGAGCGCATCCTCCGCAAAAGAAAAAGTGGTCAGGACAAGTCGAAGGACCCTTTAAAACTGATTTTTTTCCCCCTATTTTGAATAATTCATGCTTTGGTGAATAAACACTGTTTAGGTATGTATATCATAATTAATCGTGCGGCCCTGAGGCTGTGATTGTGCAGGGACCAAGAATGCAGTCAGTCCTCCCCTGTTCCTAAGGAGAACATGACACAGGTAACACAGAAACAAAACTGAAAGTATAAAGTTATGTACATAAAATAAAAGGGAATTTTTCAGTTCCACATCCTCATCCCAGTCCCCGAGCAGATGAGTAAACGAAATGTTGCAGGGCATTTTATTTCAATACATTAAAATGTCTTCAAGAAAAGAAACACAAAGGGCTCTATTAACTTTTTCGTGCAAAAGCGCTCGCGCAGCGCAATTTTTTTGCACGCAGCGTTAAACGTTAACACGCGTAAATTAACGCTGGTATTAAAATCCGAGCGCATTTCTTCAACCGTCAAAAAATAATGCGCGTAAAAAAGACGCGCAAAAATGGGCGCACATTAACGCTGCGCGCAGAAATCGGTGGATGGACTGTTTTTTCCATGATTCAGCCAATCAGAATAAAGAATCACAATTGTCTCCCGTTAAGTTTTTACGCCTGTCAAAATCAATCAAAACACGCACAACTTCAATTTTTTTTTCGGGTATGTGTAGAATGTGTAACTATACTGTGCTGTATTTTTTTTTGGGCTGGTGTATTTGGTTTTGGCCAGAACGTTCAGATTTGCCATTAACACTAGCTTTTCAAAGACGTTAAAATTATGCGCGCAAACGTTGTCCGTTAAATTTTGCGCTAACATTGTAATACCATGCGCGTACCAGCGCACAAACGCATTTGCGCTCACAATGTTAAGTATAGGATGCGCGCACTAAATTGTGCTCTCAAAGGGTTCACGCAGGGTCACTTGCGTTAGACGTTAATGCGTATTTTGTGCGCGATCGTCGTAATACGACGTTCAGTGCAAAGGGATTTGCCACTCCCGTTAATGTGTTTTTGGGCACGCGCAAAATTGTGCGCGAACAGTGTAATAGTGCCCAAATTGTACAGAAAACACGTTTTTATTTCTGAGACAATAAATATCATTAAAGTCTCTAAATTGTCGATTACTTAACTTATCTCACACAATGACACACGGGGTCTGCATTATCAGCATACTGACGGAAATGACCTTTGGTTTAAAAACTGTAAATTTGGATATTAAAAATAGTGAGATCTCCTGCTTATGGTCTTTGTAGTGATCAGAATGAGATTATTAACAATGCAATATCTGTATGTGCTGCATAATGCCTGTGTATGGCAATTACAGCAACACCTTGTATCTGTATGTGCTGCATAATGCCTGCGTATGGAAATTACAGCAACACCCTGTATCTGTATGTGCTGCATAATGCCTGTGTATGGCGATTACAGCAACACCTTGTATCTGTATGTGCTGCATAATGCCTGTGTATGGCAATTACAGCAACACCTTGTATCTGTATGTGCTGCATAATGCCTGTGTATGGCAATTACAGCAACACCTTGTATCTGAATGTGCTGCATAATGCCTGTGTGTGGCAATTACAGCAACATCTTGTATCTGTATGTGCTGCATGATGCCTGTGTCTGGCAATTACAGCGACACCTTGTATTTGTATGTGCTGCATGCCTGTGTATGGCAATTACAGCAACACCTTGTATCTGAATGTGCTGCACAATGCCTGTGTATGGAAATTACAGCAACACCTTGTATCTGTACTGTACAGGGATTTACACTCATTATAACCCCCTGAATCTTATCCCTATACAGCAGTGACTGACCCCACAGCTCCCCCTGTAATCTGCCCTCTGCTTATTGTAATGCAGCAGCAAACTCTATGAACTTTTTTGTAGAGTGACGTTGGGGCTGCTATTTGCAGCTTGTTCACAGTAATACAGGGTGAAACGGAGAGAGATAAGATATTGACATTAGTTTCTTCACACACTAATCTTGATTTAAAAAGGTACGCCAATAGGTTTTGATATGCTAATGAATGCTTTTCGATGAATTACAATGTAATAACCGGCTGGGTGGAGTAGAGGTAACATCACTGCTCTTGGCGTGGAGAGAGCCTGTGGAGTCATGGGTTCGATCCTGATGAACACCTCTCCAGTAAGTGTCCTTGGGCAAGACACCTAACGGTACATACTCGCCACCCAGGACATACTTGAAAATGAGAGAAATCTCAATGTATCCTTCCTGGTAAAATCTTTTCTGAAAAAAATAAATAACGAGTTTGTCAGGTGCGCTGTGTGTGGTGAGCGGGTGAGTCTGGTTTGCGGTAAATGCAGGATGCTAGACAGGTTGTAGGGAATTAGCTTTGGTTTTATTTAAACACAGACAGGGTGGATACAGGAGCAGAACTAAACTGAAAGCACAGAACTGAATACAGATAACAAATAGGACTTGTGTACATAAAGTGTGCCAGTCCGTAGTGATGCTCAATTTGCGGTCCCCATGCTGCGCAAATCATATAGCAAAGCTTGAGGGTCTCCCGGGTTCAGGCGTCCATTAGATAAAGAGGCAGAGCTGCGTGCGGCTGATTTAAACATCTGGGGACCAATAAAATAATTGCAATTATGATGACCTCGTATGTAAATCTGTCACTTTTTTTGCCCGGTTTTCACTCAAGCTGTGGAGCATTATGGACAACAAATGATAAATACACGGGTAAACATGTATTTAAAAGATACAAATCTGTAAATTCCAAAGTGGAATGCTCAAAATCTTCAAATATCACCGTTATTCACAGTAACTCTGCAGTTATATTATTGTAAACCTAAACAAAAATAAACTTAAAATAAAAAATAGAGCCAGACATGTTGAATATTTTTCTACAACCATTACATAAAAACCACAAGGTGGAAAAGTTCTACATTCATTGGTCACTTGTATAAAGTTCTAAAGATTGTGAAGAGCAAAAGCTATTATTGTATCTGCATTGCTACAATACACTTACTGTGAGAATAATTATAATTGCAGGCCTCAAAATTTCAAGTCCTGAGCTACTAGCCAGGTCTTAAGAGTTACTCGCCACTAGTTGCCCCACCTAACCCCTATCCAGCATTGCCTCTGCATTCCCACTCGCCCTTATGTAATTTCCACTCGCCAAATGCGAGCAGGCGAGTGGAAATTTTGAGGCCTGATAATTGTATATAACGTGCATACACTTAACCCTTTCCCTTCAAAAAGCGAGTTAACTCTGTCCGGTCCCTCGCTGCAGATGCCACAAGAGGTCCAGATTTGTACCATCCTGAAACCCAGCAACACCGTCCCAGTTCCAGACCAGGTTTCCCATCCAGCCTTATCTCTCATCCAGTCTCCCATCCTCGAGCCCAGTGTTTCCTATCTGGCGTGCCCTTAGGTTAGTCACCCTGCACCTGCCCAGATCTCCATATAGGGAGACATCGCCCGATGCTACTGACGTCCGTCCGCATTGGAGTCTGACCAGAGAGTCATATGCTATGTGAATCTGTCCTGAATCTGTTCCTGGATCCAAGACCATTTGCCTTCCCTACCGGACTCCTGTTTATCAAGACCACTTTGCTTTGTTTATCTGGGCCTCTGTTGTTATTTGGATTATCCCCTCATCTTGCCCCAAAGACTTTAGTTTCACCCAAAGACTTCCACCATTCATATGGATTCCTTCTGATCCCTGAACCAAGACCCCTTTGTTTTCATTGTGGGAGGTCTCAGAGGGTGATGTCAGCTTGCTCTCCGCATGCTGACATCACTAGTGACTGATCTGGCAACCAGCAGACGGGAAATCCTAAATACCGGCGGCTAATTGACTATGGGTGGGTATTACTTTTATCTTGACCCTCCGCTAGCTGATTACTTGCCCAGTCCGTTGCACTGTCTCACTTTCCTCTGTAATGCACATCAGAAAGAAACAGTCCAATATCCAGTAATACAGGGGTGTTCACCAAATATAGTTGAAGGTTGCATACAAAACAATGTAGACTTTATGTATATCATGAGTTATGGTTCTTGAATGCTGTTGACAGTTTGTAAACACATGCTTCTTTTTTATTCCAGGGAACATGGCTTTTTCAATTAATATTGACCCGAGATTCATATTCCCGCCGGAGCTTTTACGTAACCTCCAAGAACTATGTCTCAACGGCGGCTCTCAACCCAAACATGATAAAAACTATGTCATGTACCATGGCACAACGGCGGCAGCAGCTCTAGCGATCATCCTGGATGGTTTTCGTCCATCAGCAGATGGCATGTTGGGGAGAGGGGTCTACGTCACCAGAGATCAAGTCAAAGCCGCTCGGTACCCCCTGGGTGATAAAAGTCATCAGGTTATATTAAAACTCAGTGTGAACGTAGGTAAAGTCAAAAAGATAGGTCGGAGCTGTCATCCTCTACAAAAATCGTGGCACGAGAAAGGCTTTGACACAGCCTGGGTGCCTCCAAACAGTGGCATGGTGCTGAGTGGGTCAGAAGAAGACTGTATTTGGGATCCTAAGAGGATCACGGTGGTAGGGGTTGTAATGGCTCCACCGTGGTGCCTCTCGGGTCTACAGAAATTAGTTTTAATCGACAGAAAGAAGCTCACAGACCGAGAGAAGATCTTGTTAGCGATGAGCTTACAATCAAGTTCCAATCATTCTATTTCAGGAAATGTATTTTCGCAAAGCCTTACAATCAATTTCCAGCCTGTAATTTTCTTTCCAGTCTTGCAATAAATCACATGGATAGAAGTATCGCTTAGAAAAGGAGGATTGTAAAGTGAAGCTACGACCCTCTCTATGAAATCTGCATAAAGTAAACTCCCTTTCAACTGAAATTCAAGTTTTTTTCGATACTTTTTTTGGTCTGACAGTTTTTCCCCATTTATTTGCCTTTAATGAATGAATGTAAAGCAAGGAATATGAGCTCCTCCAGTATACGCCTTTGCATGGATTTACTGGCAAACAAATGAATAAAATGCTCCTATGGGGTATACTGTCACTGAGTGGGCTATATTGTCACGGGGTGGGAAATATTGTCACAGGGTGGGATATATTGTCACGGGCGGGATATATTGTCACGGGGCGGGATATATTGTCACAGGGTGGGATATATTGTCACGGGTGGGATATATTGTCACAGGTGGGATATATTGTTGTGGGGTGGGAAATATTGTCACAGGGCAGGATATATTGTCACAGTGTGGGATATATTGTCACGGGGTGGGCTATATTGTCGTGGGGTGGGATATATTGTCATGGGTGGGATGTAATGTCGTGGGGTGGGATATATTGTCACGGGGCGTGATATATTGTCACGGGGTGGGATATATTGTCACAGGGTGGGATATATTGTCACGGGTGGGATATATTGTCGTGGGGTGGGATATATTGTCACAGGGCAGGATATATTGTAGCAGGGTGGGATATATTGTCGCAGTGTGGGATATATTGTCACGGGGTGGGATATATTGTCGTGGGGTGGGATATATTGTCATGGGGTGGGATACAATGTCGTGGGGTGGGATATATTGTCGTGGGGTAGGATATTTTGTCACAGGGCGTGATATATTGTCACGGGCGGGATATATTGTCGTGGGGTGGGATATATTGTCTTGGGGTGGGATATATTGTTGCGGGGTGGAATGTATTGTCATAGAGTGGGATATATTAGGAGCAAGTGAAAAGTCAGGTCATGAATTTCATGAGTTGGAAGTAGATAATATGGCTGAAAAGATCTGAGTGACTGTGACAAGGGCCAAATAGTGATGACCAGACGACTGAGTGAGAGCATCTCCAAAACGGCAAGTCTTGTGGGGTGTTGACTAAACATTGACTAAACATTCAGGGCTCAATTCCAACCTAGCCTTAAAACGAACAAGCTAGAACCATTGGTCAAAATAGCTCCAGCCATTAGCTAAAAAGCTACTGCACTTATTACTTCTAGCTTATAGCTTGGAGGTTGCGACTGCTGAATGTAAATTAACGGCTTCTATGCCCAGTATAATTTATATATGAGCTATTGCTTTGCGGCTACCTAGAGGAGAACAAGACATTCCAACGTAGCTCGTTCTACTCTAAATGAGCCAGTACCTGCTGTTTCCTCTGACTTTCAGACTGACTGCTGTGAGAGCTCACTTGAGCTTTTTATGTGAAAAAATATACAGAAATATTGGGACATCTACACAATTCTAACATCTTTGGCTCTATACACCACCACAATGGAGTTGAAATGGAACAAACACAATGTGCTTTAACTGCAGACTGTCAGCTTTAATTTGAGGGTATGTACATCCAACTCAGGTGAACGGTGTAGGACTTACAGCAGTTTGCAGACGTACCTCCCACTTGTTAAGGGACCAAAGGTAATGGGACAATTGGCTTCTCAGCTGTTCCATGGCCAGGTGTGTGATATTTCCTCATTACCCCAATTACAATGTGCAGATAAAAGGCCCAGAGTTCATTTCAAGTGTGCTATTTGCATTTGGAATCTGTTGCTGTCAGCTCTCGAGATGAGATCCAAAGAGCTGTCACTATCAGTGAAGCAAGCCAACATTAGGCTGAAGAAACAGAACAAACCCATCAGAGAGATAGCAAGAACATTAGGTGTGGTCAAAACAACTGTTTGGAGCATTCTCAAAAAGAAGGAATGCACCGGTGAGCTCAGCAACACCAAAAGGCCCCGGAGACCACGGAAAACAACTGTGGTGGATGACTGAAGAATTCTTTCCCTGGTGAAGAAAACACCCTTCACAACAGTTGGCCAGATCAAGAACACTCTCCAGGAGGTAGGTGTATGTGTGTCAAAGTCAACAATCAAGAGAAGACTTCACCAGAGTGAATACAGAGTGTTCACCACTAGGTGTTCGGTTCGGACGGTTCGGAGTTCGGACCAAACTTAGCCTGTTCGGTCTGCTCGCGAACTCCGATCATTTCCGGGTGTTCAGAGCAAGTTCGACCACAATGCACCACAATGCACTTTTACACTGGCCTGAAGCTCGTAATTGTCTACAGCCTGGCACCTGACCACAGGTCTGGTGCCAGACAGGTTCAACAGTATGCCAATCACGGCTCAGAGTCCTGATTGGGCAAATTTTGCCCAATCATGGGCTCACAGAGCTAAGTCCCGCAGCACACTATATAAGGCTTCCACGCATCGCTTCAGCACGCATTTGAGAGGAGATTTCATAGGAGATTGTTGTTGTGTGTTCTTACTGCCGGTCTGCCACGCTACTGGGGGTGTCTGGGGGGTCTCATTTCTACCAAATATCTGGGAATTGAGGTGATGTGTGTCTTGTCACTGCCAGCAAGTATTTTGGGGGTCACAAATTTCTACTAACATTTGTGAATTGAGGTGATCTGTGTCTTGTCACTGGCTGCCAGCAAGTATTTTGGTGATCACAAATTTCTACAAAACATTTGGGAATTGAGGTGGTCTTCTGTTTCTTGTCACTGCCAGCAATTATTTTGGGGGTCACTAATTTCTACAAAACATTTGGGAATTGAGGTGATCTGTGTCTTGTCACACAGCCAGTGCCACACAGTATTTTGGGGTCACAAATTTCTACAAAATATTTGGGAATTGAGGTGATCTTCTGTGTCTTGTCACTGCCAGCAAGTATTTTGGGGCTCACTAATTTCTACAAAACATTTGGGAATTGAGGTGATCTTCTGTGTCTTGTCACTGCCAGCAATTATTTTGGGGGGTCACTAATTTCTACAAAACATTTGAGAATTGAGGTGATCTGTGTCTTGTCACACAGCCAGTGCCACGCAGTATTTTGGGGTCACTAATTTCTACAAAACATTTGGGAATTGAGGTGATCTGTCTCTTGTCACACAGCCAGTGCCATGCAGTATTTTGGGGGTCACAAATTTCTACAAAATATTTGGGAATTGAGGTGATCTGTGGCTTGTCACACAGCCAGTACCACGCAGTATTTTGGGGCTCACTAATTTCTACAAAACATTTGGGAATTGAGGTGATCTTCCGTGTCTTGTCACTGCCAGCAATTATTTTGGGGGTCACTAATTTCTACAAAACATTTGAGAATTGAGGTGATCTGTGTCTTGTCACACAGCCAGTGCCATGCAGTATTTTGGGGTCACAAATTTCTACAAAATATTTGGGAATTGAGGTGATCTGTGGCTTGTCACACAGCCAGTACCACGCAGTATTTTGGGGCTCACTAATTTCTACAAAACATTTGGGAATTGAGGTGATCTTCCGTGTCTTGTCACTGCCAGCAAGTATTTTGGGGGTCACTAATTTCTACAAAACATTTGGTAATTGAGGTGATCTGTGTCTTGTCACACAGCCAGTGCCACGCAGTATTTTGGGGCTCACTAATTTCTACAAAATATTTGGGAATTGTTATAATCCGTGTGTTCTCACTGGCTGCCACCCATCAGGGGGTCTCACTGATTTATAGGAGGTTTCTGAGATTTGTAATCTGTGGCTTCTCACTGCCACCCATCAAGGGGTCTCACTGATTTATAGGAGATTTCTGAGATTTGTAATCTGTGGCTTCTCACTGCCACCCATCAAGGGGTCTCACTGATTTATAGGAGGTTTCTGAGATTTGTAATCTGTGGCTTCTCACTGCCACCCATCAAGGGGTCTCACTGATTTATAGGAGGTTTCTGAGATTTGTAATCTGTGGCTTCTCACTGCCACCCATCAGGGGGTCCCACATACTTCTAGCAGATTTATGCGAATTGTAATTTGTGTCTTCTCACTGCCACCCATCAAGGGGTTTCACTGATTTATAGGAGGTTTCTGAGATTTGTAATCTGTGGCTTCTCACTGCCACCCATCAAGGGGTCTCACTGATTTATAGGAGGTTTCTGAGATTTGTAATCTGTGACTTCTCACTGCCACCCATCAGGGGGTCCCATATACTTTTAGCAGATTTATGCGAATTGTAATTTGTGTCTTCTCACTGCCACCCATCAAGGGGTCTCACTGATTTATAGGAGGGAATTGTAATCTGTGTCTTGTCACTGGCTGCCAGCTATCAGGGTGTCTCACTGAGTTATACCAGAGTTCTGTAAATCTTTAATCTTTATACCAGAGTTAAATCAGAGTTCTGTATATATTTAATCTATATATCACTCACCATGTCTGAAAGAACAAAAAGGACAGGCAGACGCTCCCAGACACAGATAAAAGGGCAAGCAGCCCCTGTGTCGGGAGGCTGTGCCTCTGGTCGTGGTGGACGTGGTGCATCCTCTGCAGGGGCATGCTTGTCCTTTCTAACTGGTGCTGGCCGTCTTCTTAAGCAGCAGCAACATACAGAGGATTTGGTGGATTGGTTAACCAGGCCATTGTCGGATATAATCTCTGCACGTGAATACAACACGATATATATTGGACTTATCAGCCAAGCCTCCAATATGTCTATATTGGACTTACTGGACCTACCTCGGCAGTTGCCTCCAATATATCAGGGATTATTATTTCATAAGAAATTTATACGAGACACAAATATCAATCGTTTATATTTCTTAGAAATTATCCTGAATTCTTTTAATTGTCTGTGTTTTGCTTTAAAAAATACAATAATCAATAATCGGATAAATATATATATTATTACGTATACAAAAAAGTTTCAAATCTCATATCATAAACAAAAAATTTTATAAACCGCAATCCATCAACATATAAAAACTAGCTTCACAATATATGTATCCGGTTAGTAACTGCATATATGATTAATATCATTTACCTTATCAGTTAGTAACTAATACACAAATGGTTAAGAAACATTTCTGCTTAATACAACATGCGTTTCCCAGCAAACAATGTTTAACCAGCCAGCTCTTATAAGATATATTATATATATATATATCTATGCTACATGGATCAACAAAAGGTGAGCTAATTTAATGATAAGTAATAAAAACTTATTTAGTGAATCCTCCCCTAATCTCGAGAATTAAACTTCTAATCTTTTGCTTTTTATTTTGTAGTTATATAATTCCTTGCTTATTAATTTTAATCACAGTAATTTCCAAATTCAATATATATATTGGTATCAATCTTACAACATTTCTTTTAGGAAAAAATCCTTATATCCACTTCTTCATATTTCTATCTGCAGAATAGAAAATACTTAGAATTTGGATCTAACCGTATCTGAGAAGTCTCAGTCTACGTTGCAAGAATATCTACAAATATACAGTTGTGTTCAAAATTATTCAACCCCCACTGAAATTGAGTGTTTTGGCCAGTTTGACATTGATTTTGATCATTCAGTCATCTTGCTTACAATTAAATCAAAGAGGCACGTGTAGGTCAGACAAATATAACATAACATTTATAATGAAATAACCACAAATGTCTTTTCTGTGCTCACATCATTATCAGTTTTATTCAACCCCCAAGTGACATTCAATCTTAGTACTTAGTACAACATCCTTTTACAGTTATAACAGCTTTTAAACGTGAAGCATAGCTTGACACAAGTGTCTTGCAGCGATCTACGGGTATCTTCGCCCATTCGTCATGGGCAAAAGCCTCCAGTTCAGTCACATTCTTAGGCTTGCGCCACTGCAACTGCTTTCTTTAAGTCCCACCAGAGGTTCTCAATCGGATTTAAGTCAGGTGACTGCGATGGCCACTCCAAAATGTTCCAGCCTTTAATCTGCAACCATGCTCTAGTGGACTTGAAGGTATGCTTGGGATCATTGTCCTGTTGAAAGGTCCAATGTCTCCCAAGCCTCAGGTTGTGACGGACTGCATCACATTGTCATCCAATATCTCCTGGTACTGAAGAGAATTCATGGTACCTTGCACACGCTGAAGCTTCCCTGTACCTGCAGAAGCAAAACAGCGCAAAGCATGATTGACCCCCGCCATGCTTCACAGTAGGCAAGGTGTTCTTTTCTTCATAGGCCTTGTTCTTCCTCCTCCAAACATAGCGTTGATCCATGAGCCCAAACAGTTCTAATTTTGTTTCATCAGTCCACAGAACACTATCCCAAAACTTCTGTGGTTTGTCCACATGACTTTTGGCATACTGCAGTCGACTTTTCTTGTTCTTTGGAGATAGCAAGGGGGTGCGCCTGGGAGTTCTGGCATGGAGGCCTTCATTACGCAGTGTGCGCCGTATTGTCTGAGCTGAAACTTCAGTACCCACATCTGACAAATCTTTTCTCAATTCCTCAGCAGTCACACGGGGACTTTTCTCCACTCTACGCTTTAGGTAGCGCACAGCAGTCGAAGTCAACATCTTATTTCTGCCATGACCAGGTAGCGTTTCAACAGTGCCCTTTGCCTTGAATTTGCGAATGATGGTCTCTCTTGGTATGTTTAACATCTTTGCAATCTTCTTATAGCCATTGCCCTTCCTGTGAAGAGTAATCACCTCTTCTCTTGTCTTCCTGGACCATTCTCTTGACTTCACCATGTTTGTAACCACACCAGTAAATGTCTAGAAGGAGCTGAGTATCACAGTCATTTTAAAGCTGCCTAATTGGTGCTTATTATGCTTTATTGCTGCTCCGTGACATCCACAGGTGTTTTCAATACCTGATTGAAAACACTTGAATGAACCTCTGTTCTTCAGAGTGGTGGTCTTTAAGGGGTTGAATAATTGTGTCAATGAAGAATTCACAAAAGAAACATTCACTACTGTATTACAAAACCAATTGATGTCATTTTAGTTGCATATGGTTCTTTAAAAAGTCCTTGTAGGATTTCATTCTGAATACAATTACAAATGTACACTAAATTCCCTATAACCCTTTACAGCATTGGGGGTTGAATAATTTTGAACACAACTGTATATAATTACATTAATTCCTTAATTTCATACATTACCTGTCCAATTTGGATGTTGATAAGTCTTGGAATTTTCTACGTGATGCTTTGTTTTGGAATATGTGAAGATTATCGATATCAGATAATCAATGCATGTGAGTTAGAGATTTGGTGAGAGTCAGAGATTTGGTGAGAATCTTGATTGCCTTATGTCCTGGGATCTGCTATGTGTACTGGACATCTGAATGCATTGCGGTATGAGTCTGAATGCTGGAATCTCCGACTCTCAGAGTGTCATGTGTAATGCATTGCAGTGTGAGTCTGAATGCTGGAATCTCGGACTGACTTGCAACTAACATTGCCGCTTATTATAGCCAATTTGACGTCACTGGCAATATTATTGGTATATCAATTATAATATTTACTATCCTCTAGAGGACAGTATTGCACTTCTTAATTAATTCCACCATTTCTTTTTAATATTCTTATCTTGGGTCAAAAGTTCAATCTACATAAAGACCTTCTTCTCCCAACTAGACACGGTGTCTCTGTCTAATTTATATCCCTACTCCCTTTTGAAATTACTTACTCAGAGTCCTATCAGCTAAATTCTTTTCTGGTTAACTCAACAGAATCTATTCTTTAGTAATTTTTATTATTTACCAATTATATACTTTCTACAATATTTATTGGAGTATATATTTCCTACTGTAAATATAATAAAATATACCTTGATTATAAACATATATTTTGTGAATATAAATCTAATATAGAGATATTAACTCTTATTCCAATACCCAAAAGACAAAATATCTTTTGTTTTAAAAATTTAAGACAGACCAATAAATTTAATTATGACACGTCTTAGCACTTAACTCTAGCCTTATCACACAAAAATATTCTAGGTTCCTTCATGTCTGGCACTTCTTAAAAAAATATAAAAGACTTCATCCAGGAATGAACTCTGTAAAAAAAAATCTCGTTCGTTTCTAAACCTAGAGAAATTTTGGAAAAACAAAACTGTCTTTAAAAACAAAATGGCTACAGGCATCCATTTTAAAATTCCTTTTTGTAATATACCCGACACCATCCTCATCCTCCGAGTCCTCTGCCAGTCAGGCTTGTAGTACTTTGCAGACCACCTCAGCTGCCAAAACATCTAATGCAGCCTCCATGTCCACAGCTACTCCTGCCGTAGCCTCCCTATCACACACAGAGGAGTCAGCTGAATTGTTTGACTACAATGACAGTGACATGCTGCTTGAGGATGCGCAGCAAGTACAGTGCTCTGATTCAATCTCTGAGGTTGAGGAAGGGAGTATAATCAACCTAAAGGAAGGGGATGCCAGTGATGATACACAAATAACTGGCACTCATGTTGCCGCAGCAGCTGCAGCATACTGCCAAGTTGGCTCCAGTGACGAGGAGATAGGAGGTGAAGATGACATTGATGATGAGGTCACTGACTCCACCTGGGTGCCAGATCGAACAGAGGAATCAAGTGAGGAGGAGGGGGAGGAGGAGGCACAGCAAACACAAGGCACAACATACTCTATGACCAACCGTAGCACTAGCCAATCCAAGGCATCAGATGTCAGAGCTGCTCCGGTGCAGAGCACTGTTGTCTCAAAGCACACATGCAGGAACTCTGCTGTCTGGGAGTTCTTTAAGAAATGTGTAGCAGAGTGCACATTGCTATTTGTAATCTATGTCAGATGAGGCTGAAGCGTGGGAAAGACACCGGACACTTGGGTACCACGTGCTTGAGGCGACATATGAACACCTGCTACACATCCCGTTGGCGCAAAACTTTGCGTAAGTCCTCCTCCTCCTCATCTGTCTCTACCCCCACTGTATGTCCTGCCATGTCATTGCCTACAACCTCCACTGACAGGGATGATGCTACAGTAATGGATGTACCAGGTCCTTCCTCACAATGTGACATCATCCCATCAGCTGAAGATTTACGCAGGGCCGGCGCTAACGTAAGGCGGCACAGGCGGCCGCCTTACTGTCTGGCGTCCTGCCAGTGTGAGGGGCACCGGCCCGGGGTGTAATCGGATGACCGAGCCGAGGAAAAGAATGGGACAGCAGGCGCAGGCTGAGGCTCCGATCGACTCCGAGCATGGCCGGCCCATTGGCTGCTCGCTCGCCTGGGATTGGAAGGGGGCAATGAGAGGGAGGGGACAACAAGCACCACATGGTTCCCTGCCTGGCTTCCCGAATCCAATCACAGGCGAGCGGGAAAGGTGCGTGTGCACGTGTGCATCACATGCCCGGCCAGCGCCAGCGGCCGCTCGCACCAGTCGCCTCGAGACGTGACGTCACGTGTCACACGAGGGGACGCAGAGAGCGACGGTGGCGGTGCCTAGCTTAAGCTAAGCCTAAAAAATTGTTGCTACTAAAAAAACCTACTACCTGGTCTGGTCCCTGATTGTCCCTGGTGGTCTGGTCTCTCGTCTCACTCCCTCCCTGACTGCCTGAGAGTGTGGACTGAGTAGAACTAGAACGCCAGCGGGCGACGGGGGGCCTGCAGTGCCAAGGTGAGGCAGCAGAAGTCAGCAGGCAGCAGTGAGCAGTGCTGTGCACACTGTCACAGTTCAAACAATCAGACACAGTCAGCAGAGCAGAGAGGTAAGAGACTCGCTGGGGGAAAATTTATACCATAAATAATACCCATATGAGCAGCTGGGGGCCGCAAATATACCCATACATGAGCTGGGGGCCGCAAATATATACCCATACATGAGCTGGGGGCCGCAAATATATAACCAAATATGTTGTTCCTACGGTCTGACAAATGTAACTACTGCCTTTCCAGAAGAAAGACAGTGTTTATATAAGTCCATAAAGACAGCACTGGTGGCTGTCCCCCCAATCAGTGACTCACAACACTGCTAAAGGTTGTCCTTGCAAGACCAACGTTAAGCATCCTTTAATCTCTGCGTGACGACACCGAACACTCACGATAGAGATTATTATGCATCTCTATCCTGATTGGCTTGACATGACGGGGGGGGGCACCAAAACAGACCTTCGCCTGACTAGGCAAAAAAGCTTGCACCGGCCCTGGATTTACGCAGTCAGATTACGTTGCCGCAGCTGCTGCAGCGTAAGAAAAGATATAGTCCCAACCATCCCCAAGCACAGCGTCTAAATGCCAGCTTAGCAAAATTACTCGCATTGCAGCTGCTGCCTTTCCAGCTGGTGGACCCTGCTCCCTTCCGTGAATTTGCTGAATGTGTTGTACCACAGTGGCGGTCCCAAAACGCCATTACATTTCACACAATGCCATACCAGCACTATACCAGCACGTGGAAGACAATGTTATCCAGTCATTGGGAAAGGCAGTCAGCAACAAGGTGCATGTGGCTTTAGACACGTGGTCCAGCAAGCATGGACAGGGTCGTTACATTTCCTTCACGGCACACTGGGTAACTCTGATTGCAGCTGGGAGGGATCAAAGACGGGGCTCTGTGCTGGAGCTTGTTCATCCACCACGCCTCCAGAAAGCTGCTTGTATGAGGTCTGTCTGCTCCACCACCACCACCTCTCCCTCTTTCTCCTCCTCCTCCTCTGTCTCTGGCGAAGTGGCAGTTAAACCGACACCTGACAGGGTCTACGCAATGGCTCAAGCAAAAAGAAGCCATACTGTGCTTGAGCTGGTTTGTTTAGGGGACAGGAGCCACACCGGGCCAGAAATTTTGTCAGCTCTGCAGGGCCAGGTGCAGAGATGGTTAACACCACGTCAGCTTCAGCTGGGAATGATCGTCTGTGATAATGGCAGCAACCTTCTCTCCACCCTACGCAAGGGTAAATTGACGCATGTACCATGCCTATTACACGTCCTAAATCTAGTGGTACAGCGTTTCCTAACCAAGTACCCAGGGCTGCCAGAGCTTCTCAGCCAGGCCAGAAAAGTCTGCAGCCACTTCAGTCATTCCCAGCAAGCGTTCGCCTGGCAGAAATTCAAAGAGAATTCCATCTTCCCACAAACCGCCTGATCTGTGAAATGCCCACCAGGTGGAACTCAACATTAGCAATGCTGCAGCGTCTGAACAAGCAGCAGAGGGCCATCAACGAGTACCTGTGTGAGTATGGCACAAGGACAGGTTCAGGTCAACTTGATTTTTTTTCTCCCCCCCCCGCAGTGGCTGATGATCAAGGTTGCATGCACTGTACTGTCACCTCTTGAGGAGGCAATGAGGATGCTGAGCAGGGACAGTGCATGCATCAGTGACACAATTCCTTTAGTGTTCCTGCTGGGGAATTATAGATGTGGCTCTAGAGGCAGAGCAGCGGGAGGAAGAGGAGGCCTTCCCTAGCTCTCAAGGCCCCAGTCTTTCCGCAGACAGCATTCCAGCGGGACCTACTCAGATCAGACAGGAGGAGGATGATGAGGAGGAGGAGGAATATTTAAGTAGTGGGGCATTGAAGGTGGGGATTCCTTAAGGGCGGGTTTCGTGTGCCCAGAAACACAAGGGCTAGTGCGTGGCTGGGAGGAGGAAGTGCACGATGGGGTCATCCTCATTGACCAGGAAGACTCGGAAGCTAATGCCACCTCCAACCTATGCTGCATGGGCTCCCTTATGATGCAAAGCCTGCTAAAGGACCCCAGGATTCGTGCTATCAAGGAGAGGGATCATTACTGGTTGGCAACCCTTCTTGATCCACGATACAAGGGTAAAGTTGCAAAGCTCATCCTACCCGCACAGAGGGAGCACAGGATGAAAAACTTGAGGACGCTCTAAAGTGACACTTGTGTAACACCTTTCCAGGCACTGGTAGGTTACCAAGTGATGACACACGTGCTTCTGAGGCTGCGGATGATCAGAGGAATAGTGGTGAAGGCCAGGGCCGCTTGACTGATGCATTTTTAATTTTTTTTAGTCCACGATGCCCAGGGACGTCAAATGTAAGCACCCATTGCCAGCGTCTTCACCATATGTGCAGGACTACCTAGGGGCAAGGGAAGACCTGGATACCTTTCCAGCAGATGATCCACTGGCTTATTGGGTGTTGAGATTGGATCACTGGCCAGAACTAAGCCAATATGCTATGCAGCTACTAGGTTGCCCTACATCTAGCATGCTTTCTGAAAGGACGTTCAGTGCCGCTGGAGGTTTTGTCACAGACAAAAGAGTGCGTCTGTCCACCGACTCAGTAGACCGGCTGACATTTATAAAAATGAATCAGTCCTGGATCAACAGTTATCAATCCCCTGATGCTGACGTAACGGAATAGATCAGGGATGTCTTCTGCATTCACAAAACCTCCAGCACTGAACTCTTCCATAATACCACAAAAGAGTCACGGTGTGAAGGCACTTGCTGGCTTGAAAGGTGCAATATTTGGCTGCACTGATGCCTGTGCCAGGTTTATATCATTTTAATTTTTTGAACCGCAGGGTCCACCCCTGCACTCTTCCACAATACCACAAAAGGGTTACGGTGTGAAGGCACTTGCTGGCATGAAAGGTGCAATATTTGGCTGCACTGACGCCTGTGCCAGATTTATATAATTTAAATTTTTTGACCCGCAGGGTCCAACACTGCACTCTTCCACAATACTACAGAGGGGTTACTGTATGATTGTACTTGCTGGCCTGGCAGTCTGGCACTAAAGGCACAATATCTGGGTGCACTGACGCCTTGACCAGATTCATATCTTTTTAATATAGGACCGCAAGGTCCACCCCTGCATTCTTCCACAATACTACAGAGGGGTTACTGTATGATAGTACATGCTGGCCTGGCAGTCTGGCGCCAGAGGCACAATATCTGGGTGCACTGACGCCCATTACCAGATTCAAATCTTTTTAATATAGGACCACATGGTCCACCCCTGCATTCTTCCACAATACTACAGAGGGGTTACTGTATGATTGTACTTGCTGGCCTGGCAGTCTGGCACCAAAGGCACAATATCTGGGTGCACTGACGCCCATTACCAGATTCATATCTTTTTAATATAGGACCACATGGTCCACCCCTGCATTCTTCCACAATAGCACACAGGGGTTACTGTATGATTGTACTTGCTGGCCTGGCAGTCTGGCACCAAAGGCACAATATCTGGGTGCACTGACGCCCATTACCAGATTCATATCTTTTTAATATAGGACCGCAAGGTCCACCCCTGCATTCTTCCACAATACCACACAGGGGTTACTGTATGATTGTACTTGCTGGCCTGGCAGTCTGGCACCAAAGGCACAATATCTGGGTGCACTGACGCCCATTACCAGATTCATATCTTTTTAATATAGGACCGCAAGGTCCACCCCTGCATTCTTCCACAATACTACAGAGGGGTTACTGTATGATAGTACATGCTGGCCTGGCAGTCTGGCACCAAAGGAACAATATCTGGGTGCACTGACGCCCATTACCAGATTCATATCTTTTTAATATAGGACCACATGGTCCACCCCTGCATTCTTCCACAATACCACACAGGGGTTACTGTATGATTGTACTTGCTGGCCTGGCAGTCTGGCACCAAAGGCACAATATCTGGGTGCACTGACGCCCATTACCAGATTCATATCTTTTTAATATAGGACCGCAAGGTCCACCCCTGCATTCTTCCACAATACTACAGAGGGGTTACTGTATGATAGTACATGCTGGCCTGGCAGTCTGGCACCAAAGGCACAATATCTGGGTGCACTGACGCCCATTACCAGATTCATATCTTTTTAATATAGGACCACATGGTCCACCCCTGCATTCTTCCACAATACCACACAGGGGTTACTGTATGATTGTACTTGCTGGCCTGGCAGTCTGGCACCAAAGGCACAATATCTGGGTGCACTGACGCCCATTACCAGATTCATATCTTTTTAATATAGGACCGCAAGGTCCAACCCTGCATTCTTCCACAATACTACAGAGGGGTTACTGTATGATAGTACTTGCAGGCCTGGCACCAAAAGCACAATATTTGGGTGCACTGCCACTGACGCCTGTATCAGATTCATATCCTTAGAGGGGTTACGGTGTGGCGGCACTGTTGCCGACGCTAAAGGACCAATTTTAAAGCACCTATTGTTACTTTCATCCAAAGCCTGCATAAGCTTCACAATAATTTAGCCAAAAAATCACTAAACTTTTTCTACGTGTCCGAAAATGTCTCCTCTTTTCCTACAGACTGCCGCCCAAAGCAGTTGTTTATGGATAGATTAAAGAAAAGGCATTTACCGTCATTTGAAACATCATTTTTTTGTTTTTAAGTGTTTCTATACATCCTAGAAATCCGCCACTTCACAGGCAGGTTATGGGGACCTCCTAGGCATGATATTTGAAGGAATTTTTCGTTTTTATTTTTAACCCCTATTTCATGGAAAACTCACTGTCCATTTAAAAACTTTTTTTTTAAACTTTTTGTCCTTGTTTCCTGTCCCCCAGGGCACTACCCGGACCCCCATACACCTTTTATGGCAAATATCTAGCATATATGCCCTTTTGGAGGGCACTCTAAAAAACCGAATTTGTAGCCCCATTGACTTGTATTGAGTTCGAGTTCGGGTTCGGGTTCGGATTCGAACATTTGGAAAGTTCGGGTTCGAATACGAACCGAACTCTGGCGTGTTCGGCTCATCCCTAATCTGGACGTTATGTAGGCTGGACATTAGCAGCGTCTGACATCTCCTAATCACGCACACACGCCGCTATGCCGCCGCAGCGCACTCTGTACGTCAGTACTAGCGGTTCTGTGTTCTCGAAAAAATGCGTTCATTTTCCACTTGCGTTGCACAGCCGAACATTCGTGCCGCCATACTTCGAATATTGGCCATCATTGCCCGTAATTTGCTGCTACTGCAGCCGTGATTAAGTGCACCTAAACACTAGGGATGTGCGTTTCGGGTTTCGGAATTTCGGAATTTTCACGAAATTTCCCGATTCATGTTTTCGGATGCGGCCGAATTTCCGAAAAATTTTAGATCCGAAAAGTTCAGATCCGAAATGTTTTCCGAGCCGAAACGAAATATTTTCGGATTTTTCGAATGGGCTTGAAATGTGGCAAACGAGGAGAACAGATTTTCCGAAAAACGAAAATTTTCCGAAAAACGAAAATTTTGTAAAAACGAACATTTTCTGAAAAACGAAAATTTTTCGAAAAAACGAAAAGTCGATACAAAAAACGGGCAAAATGACACGAAAAATACGAAAAAAGGTCGATATGCCGAAAAATGTGCAATTCCGAAAAAAGGAAATTTTTCGAAAAACGAAAATTTTGTAAAAACGAAAATTTTGTAAAAACGAAAATTTTGTAAAAACGAAAATTTTCTGAAAAACGAAAATTTTTCGAAAAAACGAAAAGTCGATACAAAAACCGAGCACAGTGACACGAAAATACGAAAAATGGTCGAAATTCCGAAAAAAAAATGTACCCGAAAAACAGGTCGAACCGAATCGAATCGAAACCGAAATCGGTCGAAACGAGCCGAATCGAAAAGTTTAAAAATCCGAAAAATCGAACCGAATCGAACCGAAAAAAAAATCGGTGCACAAGCCTACTAAACACACGTTAAAAATGCGTTAGTCTGTCCCCAGCCTTAGCAGGGAAAATAGACAGTGAAACCTCGAGGTACCAACATACAATCAACAACAGGAAACAATATTATCAGGTAGGGGGGAAGCAGGATACATGAGCCCTCCTTCCCCAAAGAAAGGAGAGTAAAGAAAGAAAATAAATAAATATATATATATATATATTTTCCCCCCCGAAGCGAATGGGAGGAGAGAGCCTCCAGTAGAGGAAAGGTGGTACTCAGCGGCTCACCCCTAGCCCTCCACAGAGTGGCAGGGGGCCGCAGAGGATACCACAGGCACGGGCCGCCACAGGGCCGAGCGGCAATGAGAACCTAGGTGACTGCCACAGGGCTCACCCTGGGTCGAACCCTCCCTCCATACCGATCCAGGGGTCCGAAAGAAAATTAAGTTGAGAACATCAGTGGAGGCTGTCACCAAACCCAGATTCAACAGGTGTGTCCGCGCCTCCTCCATCGCGGAAGCCGCTAAAATCTCCGAGCCACTGTGAATAAGTAGGGATCCTGACACTCCCCAACGATAACAGATTGCCCGATCCCGGAGAATCACCGTGATGTCGCCAAACCGGCGCCGTACCGCCAAGGCCAGAAAAGGTAAGTCCCGGAAAATGGGGATCTCCATGTCCTCAAAGCGAGTTGGGGGGCCCGTATAGTCATGTCCAGCAGCCGGTCTCTGGTACTGATGTCCCCCACAACCACAATTACGTCTTTGGAGGAGGTCAGGGGAGCCATCGCCGCCTTCCTGACCTGGGCCGCCGACAACGCCGGATCCGAGGCATCACCCGGCAAGGCCACCACCTTGCGCACAAAGCGGTTAATGAGGGGTAGGAGCTCAGGGTCGGTACGGAGTCCGGGATACCCCGCAACTTGATGTTCCGTCTACGATGGCGGGTCTCCAGGACCAGCACCGCAGACTGCAGCCCAGCCACCTGAGCCTGGAGCACCTCTACACTGGAGGAGGTAACTGCCTGTGTGTCTGCCAAGGCCTGAGCATGTGTGTCCATCTCCCCCGTCTCGGAATGCAGGGATGTGAGGTCAGTAGGCACCTCCACCAGCTCCTTGGCCCAGGAGGATCGGGCGTCTGCCAAGAGGGCACGGATGTCCTTTTTGGTTGCCGGGAGGTCCTCAGGGTCCATTGGGGCAGCAGGTTGCGTAGCTGGAGAAGGATCAGCGGGACTAGGGTCGCCGCCATTCCCCGATGTCGCTGGGGACGGAATCGGGGCCTGTTTCCCTCGCAATCCGGCCATGGAGAGTCTGATGTCAGGAAGAGGGGGATCGTCCGCTACTCTTGCCTTCTTGTCTTTCTTTCCCATGGCCGGGAAGAAAGTGTCCACGAGGCGGCAAGATTGGCGCTCCTCCGTCTATACCACCAGGCCGGAGGTTCTGCCCGCGACAGGCCGAGGTAAGGTGCAGGAGCTCCGGCGATCCACTAGGTCCAGCACCTGTTCCTGATGCCAGTCGCCAACTGGGAGGAGGTAGGGGCAACAGAAGGAGCCAGAAATTCCCCAAAAAAGCAGGTAAAGCCGCAGGAGCTGCTCAAGCATGCAACCATTCAACTCCTGAGCCTAGCCACGCCCCCTATAAAATATGTTGATCCTCAACTAAACCTCAAGATTGCCAACTCCAAAGAGCCGAGCATTGATGGAAGATGAAAAACCCTTAGCTTTAGGAAACACTTGGAACATCCACCGGTGGACCTGCTCCTTCAGTGCTCCTACGTCTGCGTATCCCGTTTGTCGTTTACAATAGACTAAGCACACCATTCTCCCGACATGTACAAACAAATGTTGCTGCCATGTCTGGAGGCTAGTTTGCACCGTCACACCATTGGTCGAACCTCATCTATCCCCATCGCAGCCACTCTCCTGTAGGCCTACATTCTAATGCAAACCTATCAATGCCATTCATAGTGCAATGTGGCATGCCTACAATAAACAACACACATGCATGTTAAAAAGAGATAATACAGTGGAAGCGCTAGTACTAGATAAGGTGTGGATTAAGATTATGCAGCCTACTAAGAGATTGACACAAAACCTCGACAGAAATGTGTGAGATATAGCAAAAATGTAGGGAGAGGCTCTTGTGGCGCAAAAGAGTGGTTGTCAAATAGATTCAATTGGATTCAAATGCAGCTGTCCTATATGGTCTTAACTGACCTTAGAAAACGAGCAGCTGACGAGCCACATAAGGTGCTGATAGCAAACTGACACAGAAACAGTACGACAATATAGACCATCTGCGATACACAGTGAATATTAGATAACACGGTGGATCCCAATATTAGGATATGTGCACAGTCTAGAAGGACTGGTATAAAATGCAACCGTGAGAAAATACTAGTCATGTGCAAAGTGCAGGGAAAATGCATTCATTGCAATATCAGCTAAAGTGCTTGTGCTTCTAAAAGGCAAAATGCAAGTAATAAAGTGCATATAGTGCAAGTATTTCACAACTAAAATTTAGAAAAACTGTACAATAGGTCACTGGTGTCTCCTGGTGCACATATTACGCAATGTCCATGGTGCCACCAATTAGATGACAGTCCTACAGAGTACTGAATCAATGGGTGGTGCACAAAAAAGTGCTTGTGCTAGTTGATATAGTCAATTGTAGGTCTCACATATTTGGTCCAGTTGTGTGTGAGAGTCCTACTTTGATGTTGTCTCTTTAAGATCTCAGCAGGCTCCCAGTCCTCAGGGGGGAGAGAAAAAATGGGCCAAATCCAGGCTCTGGTTCGAAATGCACTGGGCCAAATAGAGGGTGGCCTCTTACCTTCTTATCTTTGTCCCGGTCACCTCAAATACAAAAGGTGTGGAGAAACAGCGCTCCCATAGCATAATTTGAAACCAATAATTTGAATATCAAATAAGTTTAGTCTCACTCACCGATGTTGGAGCCTTATTACTCCAGGCTAAACTCTTTAGCGTTTGGTACTTCTTAATCGGTGGGTACCATCACCTCTCTTAACTGCTCACAGGTCTCCTGGAGTGGTGAAGGTGTGGGGATACGAGACAGGACAGGAAAAGGGCTGAATGGAATCTTGATTGCAGAGGAATTCAGGAGGCAGATGATCAACAGGAAACCATGATGCAGGGGTCTTGGACACAGTCTCTGGAAGACACGGGATACTGGATGCAGGGGGTACACAGGATAGTCTCTGGATGGCAGAGGGTATACTGAGGGAACAGGGATGTATTCAATGGACATCACCAGGGGGTGGATTAGAAGTCTTTTAAGCTCCCTGTTTTATCGAATTCAGCTGCCAGCTCTTATCTCAGTTACCCTTTAGAATAATAGACATTCTGAAGCCTTATCTAAACATTGCGTTCTCTGCCTCATTACCTGTTAAATAATGTAGACTAACAGGGTTATTCAGAGAGAGGTGAATACCAGGAGAATTGGCAGGAGAAGAGAGCAATCTAGACCAAAAAGTCAATTTGGAAAGTGAGATAAATGGGAGAGAGGCGCTTCCTCTGCAGTGTGCGGATTCATATGCTGCATTAATTATACCGCAGAGATGCGCTTCCCCGTAGTGTGCGGATTCTTATGCTGTATTAATTATAATGCAGAGAGCCGCTTCCCCGCAGTGTGTGGATTCATATTTGGGTCAGTATTTTTGCGTTTTTTAAATCGTTTTGTTAATTTTTGTTCCTTTCATTCCATTTTAATATGATTAAATAAAGTTGTGCAATGCATATTCGTAAGAAAAAAAGGATCTTTATTTAATAAAAGACTATAGAATCGGCTGAATTACCGTATCGACAGAAATATCAGATCATCCGAAATACCATTAGTTTAAGTCAAAACGAATAGCCACTTTGAAACGAGGAGAACAGACGGTCCGAAAAACCCGAAAATTTCCGATATCACAAAACAAAAGTCGATACGATAAACGAGCCGAAACGAAACGAGCCGAAACAGAAATCGGTCGAAACGATCCGAAACGAAAAGTTTAAAAACCCGAACGAGCCGACCCGAACCGAATGGAAAAAAAAAAATCGGTGCACATCCCTACACATCATGACTTAATAAAGTCGCCGGTTTTCTGTTTGCTGATGGCAGAAAGATGAGACAGTGGATCTCGCTCCCATCTTCATCACGGGATGTAAGGTAAGCTTGGCATTATTTTAATGTATGTTTTTCCTGGTATTGGGCGTTTTTGCAAATGGTAAAATTATTTGATGCACAATTTTTTGGCAGCTGGTAATTCTTTTATCCCTGATTTCCCGAGGCTATAACAAGTGACGTGGAATCTCCAGCAGCGTTTGCTCGTTTTATACAAAGTATAATAAGCATAGACACACAATAACCACCTGTCGCACAAGTCCAGCTGATACAGAATTTACTGCTGGTTTTTAATTTTGACTGTGAAAAAAAGGAAATAAACCAGAAATGAGGACACAAAATTTAAGGTTTGAAAACTACACTATAGGGGTTATTCAGAGAGGTCCGAAATGTCGCCGAAATGTAACCAGACACTGAAATTAAGCGTACGGAGACATTTCGGGGCCATTCGGCTATTCAGACAGCAGGTAGTTTGCTTAATTTTGGCAAACTGCCAGCCTGTACTATGCTTGTTCGACAGCAGTGAAATCCCCCATAGAGAAGCAATGGTTAATCTATTCAGAGACACCGAATAGCAGAGAAATGTCAGTGAAATGCCCTGCTGTTCGGTGTTTTCATTTGGCAGGTTTAATCAGGCGACTCCCATAGGTTTCGATGTTAAAAATATTCCCGTTTTTATACAATATCTAATAAACCGTTTATTCTTTTAATCTGCAGCAAAAAGTCTCTGTATTTATTGATTTTTTTAGGATCTTTTAGGCATTTTTCAGGATTTGTTCAGGGAATTTTTTTTTCCCGTTTTTTTTAAAAGTTTTTTTCTTTTTCTGTAACAGCCCTTTTTATTATCATTCATTGGATCTTATATGTAAATTACAGGCATTTTTGTTCAGTAGTTTTTTTGCAAACAGCATTTCAATTTTGAAACTTTCAAGCGAACGTTTTTTTTTTTTACCACGTTCATCAACTCGACGGCTTTTTCTGGTGGCTGGTCAGCGCTTTGATCGGCGGCTCGTCAGCTTTTTCAGAACGTGTTCGGCGTGTTTTTTTTCTGCGGCGGTTTGAGTGATCAGATACTTCAGATCATATCGGATGTGTCTTTTCGGTGAGATTTTGGTGGGAATTCACTGGCTTTGCGATGGGTTTTTCCTGCACTCTGGGGACCCTGCAGTGAATCCTGAATTCACCACAGGGTGGGGAACTTTGCTTCCCCGAAGTGCAGGGAAGCGCGAGGAACGAGAGAGAACCGAAATGTCGGTGAATAACCCCCAAAGACTTTAATAACTTTCACACTGCTATCCCTGAGCGGGCGAGTGCAGGACATCATGACCTGGGTTAACAAAAGTATTTTTTTAAAAATCCAGAATAGTTTTTTTTAGAATTTATGATACAATTTAATATTTTTAAGGTGGTTGTTTGCTAAATAAATTAACAGTAATTGGGCGCACGACACAAGAAACCAAGCGGGGAAAATAAAACTTCATTCATTCTAAGAACCACATATGTGGAGATTATGGATACCAGCGCAAGTACAGGTGGTGTTAGGTCTTCAGAGCTACGTTATCCTTTACTGCAGTACTTGAAGTTTCTTTGAAAAGGCCCTCGGAAAGAGCAAGAAATACAATAATTTGCAGACTGTTTAGATGTGTTAAACACTAGAGTATATAGAGTAATACACACATTTTTTGGTGCCTATTTAATCCAAAAGGCACCAAACATAAGTTAGCCGATGAAATAAAGGGGCACTGGATCCCCTCCCCTTTTTGGGGGTCCACAGGGGCGATGTAGTGGTGGTAGATGGTTCCTCCAAATTAAAGCAGGCAGCCGTGAATAAAGTAAAATAATTTATTCAGGATATACAATAAACTAAATAAAAGTGGCATGTAGTACACCTCAAACGCGTTTCGCTCACTGGAGCTTCATCAGTAAGAACCACATATAAAACCCCACACGACACAGTGTGACACACAAATAAATTGTATGCCGGACTAAACCACTGAGGGGTCAATTGGGCCCTGAGGGGCGTCTGTATATACTGGGTAACAGCAAAATCTTTACCTAGAAAGGCATAAAAAGAAACTTGCGTCTAATGATAGAGTGACTGAAATCCAGGTGCTTTTACGTGTCTCGAGAACCTGATTACACATTCCCCACATCCTCCATACGTAAGTCATATAAACACTTGCTGCTGGGGGTCCACCGGGAGGCGGTCGGGCTCAATGCAGGACATACTTGAAAACGAGAGAAATCTCAATGTATCCATCCTGGTAAAATACTTTATAAATAAATAAATTGCCGTGGGTTGGCATAGCATGTCTTTGGGCTTTCTGGCTCTCCTACGGCGAGCCTCCTTTCCCCGCAGCCCATCTCTGTCAAAGAGGTATCATTATGCTCAAATAATTACACAAAAAAAAGGAATTTTGGTCTGCCTAATGGTCATTAGAGTATTAAGCCCACCACCACCACCACGTCAAGACAATCTCTGGTGGGTCCTAACCTTCTGAAACAGCAAAAAAAAAAAAAAAGCAACAATCTGTAAACAAAAACACACAACAAAACGCAAAAAAATAAAATGCCATTAAGGAGTTCCAATCATGTAATATGTCCCTGTGTATTCAGTGCTATCTGGCTGTCTGCTAGCTTGCAGCGCTGCCAGGTTGTAATGGGATTTGTGCACGCAGTTATCCTCCTCTTTTGGGCACTTGTCTTTCGGTTAATATGTTATTGTTTATATTATAATTATCTCATTCGATTTGTTTGATTCGTTTTCACTTGTTAAGCAAAATGTTCATAATTCCTGGTAACTTACAATACCTTATTTAATACCCATCGGAGCGCAGAGGCCTGTCCTCCAAACCACTGACAGCCCCACCCATACAAAATGGGTGGGCGGCACTTCAAAACTGTCATGCGGGTGCCAGAGCCATATATGGCCAGTGACAGCGAACCACCACCCTCGCAATGGATGGAGGACGGACTTCCTTGATGAGGTTGTCCTTCGTTTCCTATCCAATGGACTGGTGCCCTCAGTCACTGAGTCAGGAGGAAGAGTACCCGACCCACATCACCCCACTCTGCAACGAGTTCCCCACCCACCTCACTCCGTCGTTAGGCGTTTCTTCATTTCATCTCGGGGTGCTCGACTAGCAGGTATGTCATATTTTTCTGGGTTACAGGCTCCCGTAGAAGCAACAAAAAATGTAGAATTCAGCTTGAAACCTTTTCTCTTGTGTCTGCAAACCGCTACTGCTCGAGTGTGATACAACTGGTGGCTTTATTTCCTGCACTCAGTATTATGTACGATGATATGAGCGACTCCTCGGCCCTTTGAACTTTACCACCTCTTCTGTGCAGCTTTTACTTTGTATCTTTGCCTCGTTCTTTCTGCATATTATTTGGCACTTTCTTATCTTTCCGAACCCTCGAAGGTTTGGTTCCATCAGAACAAGAATATTTTGTAGGTGCCGTATTGAAGAACTGCCAGGACATTTTAAGAGGAATTTTTCCCCCTAAACAGAGCGGTTATTTGTGTGTCATATCAAAGAAAAAATAAATAAATAGAGGATCTAATCGCCCGGAGTCATGACACCACTACAGGAGAGGCTAAAAAAACCCCTATCATAAATCTAAAATTTCGCAATAATTGTCTTACATGATTCCTTTATGTCAAACGTAAGTCATGTGAACGCTTTATGTAGATACATGTAAAACCACCATATAATGTTACAGTGACAAGCTGTGCGTCATATATCTTAGTCCTCTTTTTCTTTTCCCCGGGAGATATCATGGATGGGATGCCGTGACTCATCATAATCAGCCATGAGTCCGATCTCTCCTTGAGTATCAGTTCCCTCGGTTCGTCGTTTAGTAACTGATCGATGAATTCATAATTTTAGCAACATTTAGCAGATCTGCCGTGACATTTAAAGAGCAGTTATTTGTGTACCGTATACCTCATTATGCTTTCGTGACCTAAATCTATTCTAAGAGTGGAGGATGTGGTGAATGCGCGTTCAGGATCTCGAGACACATATGTGTGTCTGTATTTTAGTATAGCAGTTACTTGTGTGCCGCGTACCGTATTCCTATTTTGCACTTGATGGATGTCCTATGCTACCCTAGGGGAAGGCAGGTAGGCCTAAACTCTGCTTGATGACATAGCAGGCGTCGCAGCTTTCTGGAGACTTCTATGGCCCGCCTCCCCTCCATGCGAGCGAGCAACATCATTGGCTGCAGCAGAGGGACTGTCTGAGATCAGACAGTTCCTTTGCAGCCAATGATGGCCAACGGCTACAGGGAAGTGAGGTGTCGGGTGTCAGAAAGCCATGGGGCGTGCTATGCCATGGTTAATCCCACCCACTCGAATCCCAGCAGCCACCCAGTGGCAAGTGTTTAAGTGTGGGGAATGTGTAATCTGGTTTTCGAGATACATAAAGGCATCTGGGTTTCAATATATCTATCATTACTTGTCTGTTTCTGTCTATGACTTTATGGTAATGATTTTGCTGTTACCAAGAGTATTATTATCCTTTATTTATAAAGCGCCAGCATATTCCGTAGCGCTGTACAATAGGGAAGTATATACAGATGTCCCCTCGTGGCCCTATTAACCCCTCGGAAGAAACAAATTTACCAAAAAAAGTAAACCAGGGAGCGCAAAAAAAAGAGACACTTAGAACACTCACACCAGGTGGAATAGATGGAATGTAATAAGGAGAATACTCATCTTAGGTGTAGAGCAAATGGATAGGGCTTATAACCTATTGGATGAGAATAGAAAACACAGATTGTGCAATACCAAAAAAACTAATGGACAAAATAAAATGAAGCGATTTCACACTCACAAAAGTGGAGCCTAGAAGGCTCTCTGTCAGCGCCTGTAAGCCACTTTGAGGGGGGGCTTCACCCACAAGGGTCCACAAAGAGCTTCTCTGCTTCTTTCTTCCTCTTTTGCTCTCTTGTATCAAGGAGGAGGGATATAGCAGATAGAACCTCAAACAGATAAAGAGTGTATAGCGTAATATTGTAAGGCTCACACAGAAAGAACAGGTAGCATAGGCACACTCACGTGATTTAGAGCCTCCTGGAGGGTGGCTCAGTAGGGATAACCTTAGACCATATATGGGTGGGTCTTCACCCCTCTTGAGTCTCAGGAAACGCCTATTAACCCCTCAGTGGTCTAATCCAGAGTACAATTTATTGGTGCGCCACACTTTGTCAATTGTCATGTGGGTGTTATATGTGGTTTTTGGAACGAGTGACGTTTTATTTTCCCCCTTGGTTTCTTGTGTTGGCCGTCTAACTGGTGCTAAGATATTAGCAAATGACCAACTTAAAAATAATAACAAATATTATCACAAGTACAAAAAAAAAATCTATTCTGGATTTGAAAAACAGAATCTATCACAGATCAAGACGTCCAGCACTCACCCCCACAGGGATGACAGTGCACGAGTTATGAAAGTCTTTGTGTGGTTTTCTAACATTCTCATTTCTGCTACATTTTCTCACGGCTTCCTTTCAGAGTCAACACTTGTTGATCTAAATCTATTTAAAGCATGGAGGATGTGGGGAATGTGCAATCAGCTTCTCGAAACCTGTAAGGGCACCTGGGCAGTGGCGGCTGTTGACATTTCTAGTTAGTGGGGTGGGGGGACGCCAGATTGGAAACATGAATGTTTTTCAATCATGAATAGGAATATGTCTATATGGCACTGCTACCGCCAAAAAATGTGGACAATCCTATATATAGGGAATAAACCAAATAGACCAGTGTTTCCCAAACCTGTCCTCGTAACCCTCAACCAGGCCAGGTTTTTCAGATCACCTTGGGGAAATGCAGACTGAATCCTGCAATCCCTGAGCAGCAAATCATATCACCTGTGCTGTGCTTCACATATCCTGCAAACCTGGTGTGTCAGCGCCGGGTCCTGCGGACAGGTTTGGGAAACACTGATATAGACATATTCCTTTTTAAAGAGGCAAATACTAGGGCCATAAGTTCAATACACAAGAAACCAAGGGTGAAAATAAAACTTCACTCATTCTAAGAACCACATATAACACCCACATGACAAAGTGTGGCGAACCAATAACAATAATGATATCACAAGTGTAATCCAGAAATTAGTCCTGGTTATCTTTTAAAAATGTCTTGCACAATATGATTTGACAGGGAGATAATAGAATCCTTAACTTTTAGGGACAGCCTTTTTGGTCAATTAGGCGCTTTTTGCCTTTCAATAGTAACGTGGTTCAGTGATGGTTGACTTTTCCATGTGTTGCTGATTTGTTAAGGACAGGTGCATGCCAATTTGTACGCTTTTGACTTTTCAATCTTTTGGTACTTTAACCTCTATGTCTTGTTGAATGGTTGACAACTTTAATTATCACATTTGATATATGCCTCTTTGCTAACTGATCCCCTTCTGTGAGGTTTTTTTTTTTTTTTTGCCTCGCAGTTTACAATCTTTTGCTTATAGCTGTATTAAGCCTTCATACAAGGTAGCCAGGCCAAATGAACGTTGCTGTATTTAGTTCGATATTCTGGCTCTTACCAACCTTGGGCTGATTATCTTCAGTATAATTGTGGGCATGGTGCATGTATTTCAGTGTGGTGTTATTTAACACTCTCGATTTGCCAATATTAAGGTACAGTTTGCAATTTATGTCCATGGGGCATTCGCTTCAATTCATTACTAATACTGTGGTGTTCCATCTCCAACTGAAGGCATATATTCGTCTTTTATAAGTTTCAACCAAGCAGTTCACAATCCTCAGCTTATAGCTTTATTAAGCTTGTATACAAGGTAGCCAGGCCAAATGAACGTCGCTGTATGTAGTTCGTTATTCTGGCTTTTACCAACCTTGGGCTAATTTATCCTCAGTACCATTGTGGGCACTGTGCATGTATTTCAGTGCGGTGTCATTTAATACTCTCTATTTGTCAATATTAAGGTACAATTTGCATTTTATGTCCATGGGGCATTCGCTTCAATTCATTATCAATACTGTGGTTTTCCATCTCCACTGAAGGCATATATTTGTTCCCCATAAGTTCTAACCAAGCAATTCGCTTTGTATTTGTTACATATTTCTGCTCTCCCTGCAACATACTGTGCCTACGTCTAAGTGTCTATATGTTTTTTAACATCTACTGTCGGTTTTATTTTCTGTGTGTCTTATTATGACTAATAAAAGTTATGTTTTAAATCAGCACTCCCTCTCAGTGATCTGAGGGTTTATCCCTTATATCTCCTTTTGCTTAATCCAGAAATTAGCCACGAGATGTATAAATAAAGAAAATAATCAGCATAAAAAAAAAAAATCGAAAAGTGAAAAGAGTGATTTTATTATTATTTGGTAAATATAAAAACTGAACGCTGATCTCACCCATTTTATTTTAAATACCTCTGAGCATAGAAAACTTCAGTGTGTGAAAGAAAGAAATCCTGTTTCTGTTTGTGTTAGGGTTACAGTTTCTGTTTGTATTAGGGTTAGGGCTAGGGCTAGGGTTAGGGTTAATTTTGGAATTATACTTACTGTTTATGTTTGTATTAAGGTTACTATTAGGTTTACTTGTTCTGTTTGTGTTAGGGTTACAGTTACTGTTTATGTTTGTATTAGGGTTAATTGTAGGGTCGGGTTACTGTTAGAGTTGAGGTTACGGTTAGTAAGTATAATTCCAACAGTAACCCTAACAGTAACCCCAACTCTAACAGTAACTCAACCCTACAATTAACCCTAACCTTAATACAAACACAAACAGTAAGTACTAGTCCAACAGTAACCTTGTTTATGTTTGTATTAGGGTTAAGGTTAATTGTAGGGTTGGGTTACTGTTAGAGTTGGGGTTACTGTTAGTAAGTATAATTCCAACAGTAACCCTAACAGTAACACTAAGTCTTTTTTCAGCCTATGTAACTATGTAACTATGTAACAGTATCCCAACCCTTCAATTAACCCTAACCTTAATACAAACACAAACAGTAAGTACTAGTCCAACAGTAACCTTGTTTATGTTTATATTAGGGTTAGGGTTAATTGTAGGGTTGGGTTACTGTTAGAGTTGGGGTTACTGTTAGTAAGTATAATTCCAACAGTAACCCTAACAGTAACCCTAAGTCTTTTTTCAGCCTATGTAACTATGTAACAATGTAACAGTATCCCAACCCTTCAATTAACCCTAACCTTAATACAAACACTAACTAAGTACTAGTCCAACAGTAACCTTGTTTATGTTTATATTAGGGTTAGGGTTCAGACTAGAATTCGGGTTAGAGATGCGGCTCGTATTGCACAAAGAGTGGAATCATTTTTAAGGTAGCAAAACCATTTAGAATGGATCTGAAAAGGATTGGATTGATTTGATAACATTTTATTTTATCGTTTTAGGTCAATTTGTTGTTTAGATTTGGAATTTCAGATCCTCCCAAGTTGTGGAAATGCTGTTACTTTGTCAGAAAAATTCAGATGAAAAAAAAAATTCACATGTTTATTTTCTGTTATTATCTCTCATATATGCTGAAGTCAATGCTGAGCGGCATCAGCTGCAGAAGTACACAGAACGGACACATTTAGAGAAATTATTTGCCAGGACCCGGCAAAGGTAAATCTCTCTGTGGATTCAGCTCGGATTCAGAAATAGGAGAGTTTTCCATTTATTTATATATTCTTTAAAAAGTTATTTTAGTTGTTTAAACAGATTAGTTTTCATTCTTTTACTTTGTTACTTTCAGTTTGTTGCTGTAATTGTTTCACTAGGTTTTCCTTCCCTTTTCTTCCATCCACTTCTGAATCTGCAGTTCTTCGTGTTCGATAAATGCATCTCCTTCTCTGGCAAAAACAGAAATATAAATCCAACTGCCAGGTTTAAATTCCTCGCATTCCGCACTGTAACATGGAAATCATTTAAAGCAATTTTACATAAGCGCTACCTAAAATTTCTGCGCCAAGTTAGTTTTGTAGCCTTGTTCAGTGACCTCCAAATGTGCATGAAATAGCATGAAAATAACCATTATAAATATGATAAATACATACAGGGTTATTCAAAGAGATCCGAATGGCTGCCGAAAGGGAACCAAATGCTGAAAATCAGCATTCGGTTACCCTACTTGGCCATTCGTCTATTCAGAGAACAGGCAATTCGCCAAATGTTGGCGAATTGCCTGCACATACGATGCCTGTTCGGTGCCTGTTCGAGGGCAGTGAAATCCCCATAGCTTCGTCTATTCAGAGAACAAAAACCATGAAGTACAAAGGAACAAACACCAGCAGTGAAAAGTTGCCGAAATGCCGTGCCATTCGGTTGCTTCATGCGGCAGATTTATTCAGGCGAATCCCATAGGCTTCGATGTTAAAAATATTCCCATTTTAATTCAATATCTAATAAACCGTTGATTACAATATTCTGCAATAAAAAGTCTCTTTATTTATAGATTTTTTTGGGATATTTTAAGCATTTTTTGGGGATTTGTTGCCAAATTCCTTTTGCCGATTTTTTTTTTTTTTTTTTAAAAGTTTGCTCTTTTTTCTGTAACAGCCCTTTTTATTATCAAACATTGGATCATATGTAAATTTCAGACATTTTTGCTCATTAGTTTCTTTGCAAACAGCGTTTCACTTTTCAAACATTCATGCAAACGGTTTTGTTGTTTTTTTAACTCCATTCGTCTGCGGTGTCGGGTTTTTCCGGTGTTTTTCGCCAGGGTTAATCCAGATATTTTTGCCGGTTTGGAGTGCTTTCGCTGGGTTTTGCGGTGACTTTTTCGTAGGCTTTCGCCAACTTTTCCCTGCATTACGGCGGCCCTGTGGTGCTTGCTGAATACACCGCAGGGTTGCCGAAATGGGATCGCCAAATCGTGCCGAATTGAAGAGAACGAAAAGTCACCGAACGTGCGGTGACTTTTCGATTGTCTTGGAATAATCCTGATAGATTAAATTAGTAGATTGTATCTCATTATTGCGACTTGACAAGGAATCACATGAAACATAAACAAAAGAAATACGTAATATAAAGTTAGTGTAAAATACACTTCTCAGTTATTCTGCTTTAATCCATTTTTTTATTCTTCCTTTGTTTTTTTGATTCCCAGTAAAATCTATAACTCTTTGGTAAAAAGAAGTGGCTGCAGAGGATCCCAGAACTCCACTCCACAGCATATCTCCCACGTTTAGTACATTTGTACACTAGGTAGGTGTATGTGGCTGATACTTATTACTCTGCAGCGTGATGATAGGTTATAGTATTTGGGGTTTTTAATAATAAATAAAGTATTTTATGGATTTTGGTAAAGTTTTTCTGTTATTGTCTTTACATGCTGGAGTCATTGAGCGCTATAAGATACAGACGCACAAAAGTCAGACACATTAGGGGGAACTATTTGCCAGGACGCTAGAAAGGTAAATCTCTCTCTGTGGATTCAACTCTGAGACAGAATTGTGTGAATTTTCCATTTATTTATATATTCTTTCAAAAGTTATTTTAGTTGTTTAAACAGATTAGGTTTCATTCTTGTACTTTGTTTCTGTAATTATTTCACTTACTTTCCCTTCTCTTCTATCTATTTATTTAATTAATTCTTAATTCTTGGTCGCGCATTATAAATAAACCTCTTTCACTCTTCTCTTCGAGGAAGTCACTCTGCTTTATCCTTCCTTCCTCTGTTTGCCCTCCTTCTCCCTCTCTCAGGCTCTCTCTTTACGACTCACTTGCGCCCTCTCCCTTTCTCTTCTCCATGTTACATTATGGTACTCCCCACACTCTCAATCTCCGTTCTCCCTCTGTCTCTTTCTTCCTCACTCTCCCTCTATCTTTCTCTCCATCTTTCTCATTATTGTTCTCTTTCCATCACTCTCAATTTCTCCCATACTCTCTTTCTATCAGGCTCTCACACTCTTTGTCTCCCTTATTCTCTCCCTCATTCTCTCTCCTCCGCTCTTAATGTCTCTCCTCTCTCTCTTCTTTTCTCTTTCTCCCTCTGTCACTCCTTCTCTACATTTCTCCCTCCTCTACCAATTACTATCACCCCCTCCTCACCTGACCTCAAAGAAACAGGCCTCTCCCAAGAAAAGAAATGTGGAAGATGAAAGAAAGAAAGAAACAAAGGAAAAATAATATATCTATAGGTAACAAAAGTATACAACGGTGTCCCATCACTGACAGACATGCTACAGTCTCACACCCTTGATTATGCTCGCCCATCCGCACAAATATAATATACTGTATACTCACAGACAGAACTCCATTTCTTCACTCTGCCCCTGTAACCATCACCAAGGTTTTCATGATTCAACATGCCGTCCTCCACTATACTCCAGACTGCTCTATTCTTGCAATTGTATTCTATATGTGCATTTATTAGTTTCTGGCTGATTAGTTGTCTTTTAACTCTGCCTCTCTTTTTGATAGAAACTACCCCACTGCTTCTCCTCCCCCTCTCCCTACGTCGTAAATACTTTATCAACCTGGGCACTCCTACTAAATCTCCCTCTCTTTTTGATAGAATATAACCCTCTACTTCTCACTCCCCCTCTCCCTACGTCGTAAATACTTTACCAACCTGGGCACTCGCACTAAATCTCACTCTTTTTCCACACACCGCATACTCGCAGAGAGAACTACATTTCTTCACTCTGCCCCTGTAACCAGCACTGAGGTATCCGGGATTCGACGTGCCATCCTTCACTGTGCTCCGGACTGCTCTATTTGTGCGGTGGTATTCTGTGTGTGTATTTGTTGCTTTCTGTCTGAGTAGTTATCTTTTGGATATCCCTCTCTTTTTTGATAGAGTGTAACCCTCTGCTTCTCCCTCCCTCTCGTCCTGCATTGTGGATGCTTTAACAGTCTGGGCACTTGCACTAAATTTCACTCCTTTTCCACACAGCATACTCGCAGGCAGAGCTAGATTTCTTCACTCTGCTGTCCCGCCAGGTCCTGTGCCACGCTATTTTGTGCCCTAGGCCAGATCAGCTACTTGTATCCCCCACCCAAAAAAAATGAAAGCAACACAAAAGCTTACTGATCGGCACCCAGGGGGACGGCCACTGGGTTCTGCAGTCTGAGTTGTATGGCTGAATCAGCTGATTCTCTCCCACTGGACTGCAAGACCCAGCGGTTGGCACCCTGGCAATGCACCTCCAATTCGCCCTGTACAGCGTGACCAGAATATGGTCACCAGAAAGTGATATGCACGATTCAGGGGGATGAGTTGTTTATGGAGCGGGATGTGCCCTGGAGTCTGGACTGCCTTGTGGCTCGCCTCCTCCATCCCTTATGACAGCAGCGACTGACATCACTGGTGCTTTGGCCGGCCCCAACCACGCCAAGAAAGAAATGGCACTGAGCTGCAGGACATCATCGACGTGCTGAGTACATCCTTTGAACACAAACCTGAAACCAAAGGATGCACCCAGCACGTTGTCAGCAGCAAAAGAGGTTAAAGGGAAAATAGGGGATAAAATTTGAGTAGGGTGCCATTTATCCTCCTGCTGCCCCGCACCTGTAACTCATGATGCTTTCATTCTTATTTTTTGGAGTGCAGGCAGAAGATATTGTGCTTGGCGGTTCTAGGAGCAATACCATCCTTTTGGGTGCAGGGCAAGGGGGCAACGACGGGCTGCGACAAAGACACAGGTGCAGACATTGGTGCACCGGAGCCTGTTTTAAAGACAAATACATGCATTTACACACACAGCCATACATTCACATACATAGCCATATCCTCCCCCTACACCCGTACGTAGCAATAAAACTCACAGTAATGTGTGCAGTGTATGAGCATATCACAGCGCGCCACAACAATAAGCCAGTAATGTGCGGTGTGTATGAGCATATCATAGAGCTCCACAGCCATAAAACTCACTGTAATGTGTATGGAATGGCACTGAAATTGAGAGTGTTATAGATTGGGCACTGAAAATGAGGGCGTTATAGATTGGGGACTGAAAATGAGAGCAATATAGATTGGGGACTGAAAATGAGAGCATTATAGATTGGGGAATGAATAATAGAGCGTTATGGATTGGGCACTGAAAATGAGAGCGTTATAGATTTGGGACTGAAAATGAGAGCGTTATAGATTGGGGAATGAAAATTAGAGCGTTATGGATTGGGCATTGAAAATGAGAGCGTTATGGATTGGTGACTGGAAATGAGAGCATTATGGATTGGGCCTGAAAATTAGAACGTTTTGGATTGGGGACTGAAAATGAGAGTGTTGTATTTTATTTAATGAGGGTATTATTATGTAGTAGTATTAAATTTTAATGATTTATATTACCGAGGAGCAGCTCTGGCTAACCTCCCAGGCTGCTCCTTCACACGAGACTGAATGTCAACAACTGACGTCACACGCGCCGGCACCCTGTGTCCACGTCAGCCGCTGGCGTCAAGGAGGAGTCTGTAGGAGGAGCTAAATGCTTTTGCCATTGTGGCTGCCCCTCCATCCAGACAACCAGAAACGAGCATTGTGGGACCTGACGGCAGGCTGCGGCTCACGGACACTGATGTCCGTGAGCATGCAGACACCTTTTGATACTTCTGGTCAGACTCTGCTGCACCCTAGGCGGCGCTGCACTCTAGGCAGCTGCCTAGCTCACCTAGCAGCCGCACTGGCCCTGTGTCCCTCCCTCCCACCTCGTCCGCCCCATCCAAGTCCGGTCGCTGGTTTCGGGTCTCCTCTCCGGCTGTTTCTGCTGGGCCTGGGCTTCTGGTCCTTCCCATGCAAGCCCTGCTGTGTTCTTTCTGGCCACCAGCACCACCGTCCCTCTGCTCCCATTTGTTTTGCTTGTCCCCATCCCTTGGATTGTGGATGCGCGGGATGTCTGCCTGGGTGCTTGTTTGAAGTGCTGTGTTGTCTGTTCGGTTGTCCTGCGGGCATGTTTTCCTTTTCCTCATTTGTCGTGTGCGCCTCATGTTTGTGCTCCCCTGTTTTAGAGCGCTACGGGATATGCTGGCGCTGTTTAAATGCCTGTAACTGCAACTGTACCCTACTCTACAAATTCAATGTTCTTGAACCCAGGACATATTGAAAATGGGAGAAATCTCAATCTATCCTTCCTGTAAAAATACTTTATAAATAATTAAAATATATACAGGCTTATTCAAAGAGCTCAGAATTGGGGCCAAAGGGTAACCGAACGCTGAAATTCAGCGTACGTTTACCTTTCCTGGCCATTCGGCTAATCAGAGAGCAAGCAGTTCGCCAACATGTTCGGTGCCTGTTCGAGGGCAGTGAAATCCCCATAGAGAAGCACTGCTTCGTCTATTCAGAGAACACAAAACAGCTGAGAAAGGTTGCCGAAATGCCCTGCCATTAGGTGGTTTCATTCGACAGGTTTATTCAGGACAATACCACAGGTTTCAATATTAAAAACCTCCCAGTTTTAATTCAATATCTAATAAACCGTTTATTATTTTATTCTGCTATAAAAAGTCTCTTTACTTTTCGATTTTTCAAAATCTTTTAGGCATTTTTTTGCAAAAATATTTTTTCTTTTTTTTTTAATCGTTTTTTCTTTTTTCTGTAACAGTCCTTTTTATTATGGTTTATTGGATCTTGTATGTAAATTTCAGACATTTTCGTTCTGTGTAGATTCTTTGCAAACAGTTCAGTTTTCAAACATTCAAGCGTACTGTTTCTTTTTTTTTCACTCCATTCATCTGCGGTGTCGGCTTTTCCGGCGGCTGCTCTGCGCTGTGATCGGCTCCTGCTCGGGTTTCTCCAGCGTGTTCGGCGGGATTAATCCAGATGTTTTTGCGGGTTTCGCCAGGTTTTGCGGTGAGTGTTCGGCAGGTTTTGGGCGGCTTTTCCCTGCACTACGACGGCCCTGTGGTGCTTGCTGAATACACCACAGGGTCACCGAAATGGGATCGCCGAATCAAGCTGAATTGAAGAGAACGAAAAGTCACCGAACGTGCAGTGACTTTTCGATTCTCTTTGAATAACCCTGATAATGTAGATTGGATAAACCTTGTTAGTCCAGATGTCAGCATCACCAGAGTATAGCAGTTCGTAGTGATACTTTTTTTATTGGACTAACGTAACATTTAACGTTACATCTGAAGCCCCCACCCACTCCAACTCCTGCATTTTCATTCTGAAACAATCCAAGGTATCCTGCTATCAATATGGCATCCGCCACTCAACTCCACAACCCCCGCTCTAACCCTACTGTACATATTTTAGATTTGCTTTTATGTATTCATTTCTGTCTGATTAGTTTTTGCATTTTTCCCTCCTACCCAGTCCCAGGCCTAAACTCATAGCTCCCCCTTCCAGGTGGTTCCATTTTTTTTCTAATCACCTTTTTCAAGCCCAAGCTTCTGGTCCTTCCCATGGAATCCCTGCTATTTTCTTTCTGGCCACCAGCTCCACACTCCCCCTGCTCCCTTTTGGTTCACATACTTTTGTTCCTTCGTAAATATTCAATTCTGGAATAGGATGGTCAAGAAAGGTAAACAGGAGAGCTCATAGGCCTATAAAACAGAGATATCAACAGATGCACATCATAATGCTTAAAATGTAAAGAGGAAGAAGTCAATGAGACAACTACAAAAAGTAAAAGCGACCCCCCCCCACATAAACCTCGTACAATGTTAAAGGGGTTATTCAGAGAGGTCCGAAATGTTGCCGAAATGTAACCGGACACTGAAATTCAGCGTACGGTGGCATTTCGGGGCCATTTGTCTATTCAGACAGCAGGCAGTTCGCCAAATTTTGGCAAATTGCCTGCACATATGGTGCCTGATCGACGGCAGTGAAATCCCCCATAGAGAAGCAATGGTTAATCTATTCAGAGACACCAAACAGCAGTGAAAAGTTGCCGAATTGCCCTACTGTTCGGTGTTTTCATTCGGCAGGTTTATTCAGGCGAATCCCATAGTTTTCAATGTTAAAAATATTCCCGTTTTAATTCAATATCTAATAAGCCGTTTATTATTTTAATCTGCAGCAAAAAACTTCTTTATTTATAGATTTTTTTTTAGGATCTTTTAGGCATTTTTTGGCAAAAAAAAATCTGTTTTTTTTATATCGTTTTTTTTTTTCATTTTTCTGTAACAGGCCTTTTTATTATCATTCATAGGATCTTATATGTAAATCCCAGACATTTTCGTTCAGTAGTTTTTTTGCAAACAGCGTTTCAATTTTGAAACTTTCAAGCGTACTGTGTTTTTTTTTTTTTACTTCGTTCGTCAGCTTGTCGGCTCTTTCCGGCAGCTGGTCTGCGCTGTGATCGGCAGCTCCTTGTCTTTTTCCCAGCGTGTTCGGCGTGGTATTTGTGTCAGTTTCTGTGGGTTTTTGATGAGTGTTCAGTGAGTGTTCAGCGAGTGTTCAGCGGGTTTTCCCTGCACTTCGGGGACCCTGCGGTTGTACGTGAATACACAGCACTGTTGGCGAACTAGAGTATCCGCTAATGGGGGGGGGTTTACAGTTGGTGCTGACTGATTCTGCAGAAGCTGTATCAGTTAGCACCAAGTCCTAGCTGTGGGTAACTTTTTGGTTAACCGCAGCAGGACATAATTAGCATTAGGACGTTGTAATCCTAATGCTAATTAACACTTTGCGCTCCCCATGTTAAGCATAGGGAACGCAAAGTACAGCAAGCTCGCGCTGAAAAGCGCAATCTCCGAATCACTAACGGGTTTTCTAACCAAGGCTAACGTTAACGCTCACACAGCTGAGCTCTAACGGTAGCGTGAACTTTGTAATATGGCCCAACCTGTATATATATATATATATACTCTGAGATACACACTCCGAACCTGTATTTAAAAATGAAAAAAAAATTAAAAGGTCACAGTATTTGGGCCAACCTGCATCATTTGCCCACGGAGAACAAAAGCTGCCGGCCCTCCCCAGAGTGCTTCACCATATATTAGGTTTTATAGAAAAGGAAGAGAGTGATCCTTATGGCACATGTGAACTTTTGGAAGTGACGGGTGCTTGGTGAAATCTATTACATTAGTGCTTGTACATTATTTTGTTGTATTTTTATTAAATATAAGTTGAGGGTCATAATTACTGCAGAGGATGAATGTAGTTTGAACAAGAACACGTTTCAGTGTGACATATTTGTGGTCAATATTCAATCTGCTCATTTACTCTAGAAAGTGCAATGACGTTTTATTTCATAAACATTGAGAAAGCGGTGTAATATATCTTTTATTTTATTCCAAGGACGATGGCCTTTTCTTTGTTCCAACTCCTGAAGGACTTGTGGAAGGAGGAGACTTCCCCTGACTTCACAGAAGTATCGCTCGTCAGTGATTCTGAACCAACGAATGGAAGAATCTATGTCATGTATCACGGCACAACGGTGGCAGCAGCTGAACAGATCATCAAGAATGGCTTTCGTCCATCAGCAGACGGCATGTTGGGGAGAGGGGTCTATGTCTCCAGAGATGAAAAGAAAGCTGCTCGGTACCCCCTGGGTGATAAAAGTGATCAGGTTATATTAAAACTCCATGTGAATGTAGGGAAAGTTAAAAAGATAGATCGGCAGGACCATCCCATGCAGAAGACCTGGCATGATGAAGGCTACGACACGGCCTGGGTGCCGAAATGCTGTGGCATGGTAGACAGTGGCTTGGAGGAGGATTGTGTTTGGGATCTTGATAGGATCAAGGTGGTATGGATTGTAAAGGCTCCACGTGGGCATTTCCGGAAACTGAAGGAACTATTTATAGAGTCCAAGAAATAGAATTGGTATTTTATCAATAATTATTTCAAGCTGACCTATATTTTCACACCATACGCTTACGCTTTCTTGTATAGCTTCTCTTATTTGTATCTGCTCAGCGTGTCTGGAGATTCTGATGACTGATTAAAACTGGGACAGCTGGATAAAACGAAGAAACGGATACTTCCCCTTTTACACATTACAGTCTACTTACATATTATTCAGTTTTACCCAATACACTTTTTATGTTCTTTCCCTCTTATCATCATTATATTCTCCTTATGAGTTTGTAACCAATAGCGTGAAGCTAATGGAATCATAGAGCCCCATCAGTTTAAAGATACAGGGCTAAATGGCGATCTTCGCGCAAAAAAACATTAACGTGAAGGGTAAAACCCTTTGCGCTGTATGCCATATTACATTGTCAGCACTACAAAAAAGCACGTAATCGTCTACCGCGGGTGAACCTGCGCGATCGCTTTGCAAGTTTACTGTACTGCGCACGCCGCACGTCCTATAGTTAACATTGTGGGAGCAAACGTGAATGTGCACTGGTACGCGGATGGTATTACAATCTATGCGCTGGAATTAACGCACAGCCGTTGCGCGCATAATTTTAGCAATTCCCTATTAACATACCTCAATACAGAATGCACCTGTAAACATGTAACATAATGACTTTATTTCCTACATACTTATTTTTCTGTTAATCTGTATATTTGTTTTGTGTTAATATCTTGCATTTTACTACTTTGTATTTCTGTAACAATTCAATGTCTAGATAAATGCAAAGTTATGCACTTTGGAGTGAAGAACACACAAGTAATTTATACCCTAAATGGTACGGAGTTAGGGAAATCCAAGCAGGAGAAGGATTTGGGAATAATCATAGACTTCAAACTAAGTAACAATGTGCAATGTCAAACAGCAGCCGCCAAGGCCAGCAAGGTATTGGCATTAAAAGGGGAGTTCACTCACGGGATGAAAACATAATTTTGCCTCTGTATAAATCAATGGTCAGGCCGCACCTTGAATATGCCGTGTGATTTTGGGCACCGGTCTTAAAAAAAGATATTATAGCGCTAGAAAAAGTGCAGAGACGGGCAACTAAATTAATAAGGGGAATGGAAGGGTTAAGTTATGAGGCAAGACTAACAAGCTTAAACCTCTTTAGTTTAGAGAAACGGCGCCTTAGAGGGGATCTGATAACCTTATATAAATATATACGGGGCCATTATCAACCATTGTCTGATAACCTATTCATTAACAGGACTATACATAGGACAAGGGGTCATCCATTTAGACTGGACGAAAGAAAATTTAGCTTAAAGCATAGGAAGGGTTATTTTATGGTGAGAACAATAAAGCTGTGGAATTCTCTGCCTGTTGAGGTGGTTGGGTCAGAGTCTGTACAGACTTTTAAAAAACGACTGGATGACTTCCTGCAGACACAGAATATTAAGGGTTATAATATTTAATATGTGGGTAAAAGCTTCTTGATCCAAGGAGAAATCTGACTGCCATTCTGGGGTCAAGAAGGAATTTTTTCCCAGTATGTTGCATATTGGCAAGCGCTTCAGACTGGGTTTTTTGCCTTCTTTTGGATCAACAGCAGTAGGTTATGTGGGAGAGGCTGAACCCGATGGACGCATGTCTTTTTTCAGCCTATATAACTATGTAATATGTAATGTTATTGAATCCAGGACATACATGAAAACGAGAGAAATCTCAATCTCATGGGGTAAGGCAGAGTAACCCAAGCTTTAATGCTGCTCCTAGTTTGGGCGGAAGGGATACAGTGATGAAGACCTTTGTGATCTCAGAGATGCAGTGGATTGTATCTCCCATCATGCTCGTGCAGAATATGCCTGGATGTGTGTGATGGGAGTTATATCCCACAATGAATAAGGGTCCCTGACTGTCACCCAATCCCTAAGCATTCCGTCACTTTATATAAGGTGCTATTTAATGCAGTGTCAGTGTGAATGTGTCTGATATCTCCCGGCTGCTGGAAATGCTCAGCAATTATTATTTCATACAAACGCCGCGCCATTAAACTAACGGGATGATTTGAAGGAATAGCAGCTCCATTCCCCAAGTGACCGAATGCCATAAAACTATTCCCGAGACGTGTTTCCTATGTTATGTTTTCATATGAAGATGTATCTTGTATTCGCTGCCTTGTCAGACATACACTTGTATCCTCTATTCTACCTATATTACTATCGCTGAAATAAATGCTGCCTTTATGAATCCGAACTCTGTTTTACTTATTGAAAATGTCATTTGTTTTAATCATATCACGTTCATTATGTGAAGAAACCTCCAGATAAATGATTTATTGTCTGCAAATCTTTACTTGAAAACGAGAGAAATCTCAATGTATCCTTCCTGGTAAAATCCTTTATAAATAAAAATAAATAATTTATCTCCTTCACTACTTAAAACAGGTAACAAAACATAAAAAAATTGAAACTTAGGCTGTGAAACTCTCTTAAAATATTTCTTAATCTGCACTGATGGTTTCCCTGAGGAGAAACAACATTTATGTTCACACTCGCTCCTTTCACCCTGTATTACTGTTATGAAACTAGAAGAAGTCCCCTCTCTCACTATAATGAAACGTTCAAACTGTACTGCTGTGTTACAGCAGCCAGGGAGAGGGCAGAATACAAGCAGGGTAATTCAAAGAGCTCCGAATTGCTTGAGAAAGGTAACCGAATACTGAAAATCAGCGTTCGGTTACCTTTCTTGGCCATTCGGCTATCCAGAGAGCAGGCAATTCGCCAAATCCTGGTGAATTGCCTGAACATACTGCTTCGGCTATTCAGAGAACAAAAACCAGCAGTGAAAGTATCCGCTGCTGTTTTTACGTTTCTGTGCTGTTTGTGTTTACGTCAGATTTTCCTCTTACTCGTTGATGCAACCCACACATATTTTACACTGTTTTTCTCGTCATTAAATGGACTTTATAAAGATACCATTTTTTTCATCATTTCATATAATTTACTAGAAAAAACATTGTGAAATATGACAAAACAATTGAAAAAACACCACTTTTTCAAACTTTGACCCCCAAAATTTCTTATGTATCAACAACCGTCAAAAAAATTTAATTCCTTAGTAGTTTCTAAATTTAGTTCTGAGTTTAGCAATACCCAATGTTTACATATTCCTCGCTTTTCTCCTTCTCTTATGCAACAATAAGTGAAAGTAGCACTTTGCCATTTACAAAGGGTTTACTTTTAAAAGTAGTCATAGTGACATTGTAACACTGATATCTGTCACTAATTCCTGAATAAGCCTCCACATATACATATTTTTTTAAAGTACACAAATCAAGGTATTAAACTTGGGGTATTTTGACTCTTTCCATGCAAATCATTTTACCACAAATCTATGCCAAAGTTTGAGAAAAAAAAAGTTTTGGTGATTTTTTTTTTAATGCAATTTAAGAGTACATGTACTGTGAACTTTAAGGTTTACTGCCAAAAAGCACCCCAAAATATGTTCAGCAACATCTTCTGAGTAAATTGATACCACCCATGTATAGGTACGTCGGGTCATTTGGGGGCTAATAGGCCTTATTTGGGGGGTGCACATTTCAGTTTTCCAACTTGGAATTTTCACATTTCGTCATCATGCACCCATGTCCTATTTGGGACATTTTTGAAGCCGGCCAAAGTAATTTACCCCCATCAAACCATATATTTTTAGAAAGGGCAAACCCTAGGGTACTTCAAAGAGTTGTATTTTAACACTTTCCATGCACTAGCTCTTTGTCAAACTTTCAGGTAGTCACTTTTTGTGTTATTTTTTCACACACATTGTACTTTAGGCATGAATTGTCAAATCCAGTTATGGGTTACTGCCAAAAAACACCCCAAAATATGTTCAGCAACATCTTCTGAGTAAATTGATACCACCCATGTATAGGTATGTCGGGTTATTTGGGGACTAATAGGCCTTATTTGGGGGTGCGCATTTCAGTTTTCCAACTTGGAATTTTCACATTTCGTCATCATGCACCCATGTCCTATTTGGGACATTTTTGAAGCCGGCCAAAGTAATTTACCCCCATCAAACCATATATTTTTAGAAAGGGCACTCCCTAGGGTACTTCAAAGAGTTGTATTTTAACACTTTCCATGCACTAGCTCTATTTCAAACTTTCAGGTAGACACTTTTTGTGTTATTTTTTCACACACATTGTACTTTAGGCATGAATTGTCAAATCCAGTTATGGGTTACTGCCAAAAAACACCACAAAATATGTTCAGCAACATCTTCTGAGTAAATTGATACCGCCCATGTATAGGTATGTTGGGTCATTTGGGGGCTAATAGGCCTTATTTGGGGTGCGCATTTCAGTTTTCCAACTTGGAATTTTCACATTTCGTCATTATGCACCCATGTCCTATTTGGGACATTTTTGAAGCCGGCCAAAGTAATTTACCCCCATCAAACCATATATTTTTAGAAAGGGCACACCCTAGGGTACTTCAAAGAATTGTATTTTAACACTTTCCATGCACTAGCTCTATGTCAAACTTTCAGTCTAGGGGCAAACCTTGTCCCCATGGCCTTACCATTCAATTGTAAAAAGAATTTTCCACCGTACCAAAAATAATTATTGGTCAAAATTAACTGAATACCCTCTATCACAAAGTCCAGTTGTTCCACTGAAAAATTTCCTGAATTCCGTAAAAAGAATTCCACTGCTTCACATCCCTCTTTATGAGGGATGATAGTATATAATGAGGTTTTCCCCCAGCTATGCCAATCTGTTCAGGGCCCACTGGGAATCCAGTGGGGTCTGGACAGGGCAAGGCTGGGGGCAAAACCTCGTCCTCTATAGGTGTTATATAGATGACATCCTTATTATTTGGAAGGGAGGTAGAGAACACCTTTCACAGTTTATTGCCCATTTAAATCAAAATTCACTGGGGATTAGACTAGATTCAGTTATTAGTGAACAACAAGTTAACTTTTTGGACCTTAATATCTATATAGATGGGGGAAATATTAAGACCAAAACCCATTTTAAAGAAGTGAATATAAACAGCTATATACCAATTGAAAGTAATCATTACCCACCCTGGTTAAAAGCGATACCAAAAGGACAGATGATACGAGTTATGAGAAATTGTACTGACACTGAACAATTCCTCATTCAATCACAGAAATTGATTGAAGATTTTAAGGAAAAAGGTTATAGAGAGGATGTTCTGAAGAAAACTCAAGAAGAAATCCACAAGATGGAGAGATCAACTCTCCTAACATATAAAAAGCGGGCGAATGATTTAGGAGAAGATGTCCCCTTTATTTTAGATTTCAACGTTAATAACGGGGGAATCAAGAAATCAATAGAGAAACACTGGCCTATTTTAAGAAGAGACCCTATTCTTGGCAAAATTTTATCGGAGAAACCTCGAATCATCTATAGGGGAAGTAAACCCATTAAGATGGAGTTAGTTCAAAACCATCAGAGATGTGATAAAAACTAAGGCCCAAGATAAAAATATGTTTGGCCTATCCCCAGGTTTTTATGGCTGTGGACATTGCATTTCATGTAGAAAAACTGGGAGTAGTAAGAGAGTAATGAAAATTTTTGAGTCCACCACCGAAAAAATACAATCTAAAATCAAAGAACTTATTACCTGTTTGTCCACTCATGTGGTGTATGTACTGGAATGCCCATGCGGGCTACAGTATGTAGGGCAGACCTCAAGGGCCCTTTATATTAGGATTAACGAGCACTTGTGCAATACCGTGAGAGGATATGGAAAACACAGTGTGTCTGCACAATTTAGGGATATTCATCAATGTAACCCGAGAGGGATTAAATTTTGGGCGATAGAGAAAGTCAAAAGGAATTGGCGAGGAGACAATTTGATTGAGAAATTAATCAAAACAGAGATGAGGTGGATTTTTGTACTAGATACTATGACCCCTAGGGGAATGAATGTAGACTTTGAAGTCTGCCACTTTTTGTGATTAAGGATTTTTAGAGGTTTTCTTTTTAACTGTACGAATTTTATTTGGAGTAATAGAGTATATAGATATATCTGCCCTCCTTTATATAATGATTTTAAGGGAAGATTATAAAAGAGATGTAGGCAATGTTATCAAAAGATCTTTTAAATCATGGATCCCTGCCCGTTCTTTTGGTTGGAGGTCTGTCTTTATAATGTGATCGATCTTAGATAGAACAAATCGTTGTGTGTTCCTTTGAACACATAGCAGGTTGAAAGCCTGAATAGCCCCAAGTTGAAAATGAAAGCAGAATTGTAAATGTCCGGTTAGGGAGATCTGTGTGCAGAATTCCGGAAACGGAAACACGCTGTATGAGTATTAATTACACTATAGGTGGAATGGAGATAAGATGTATGTTAGATATATGTAGGCAATAAGAGGAAAAGACCATTCCGCTATGTGTTTATTTAATGCCCTCTTTGATGTTTTTCTGGCGCCTGTCGCTGTAGCGCTGAGGTATGGGGTCTGAACGGCTCCATGCCCAAAACGAAAGTGGAACTATAAACATCCGGTGGAAAGATCCGTCTATGTGCGGACTTCCGGAAACGGAAGTACGTCACATTGGGAACAACCAATCGCGCGTGAAACGCAGATGAACCGCCCGCCGGACACATGCGGCTTTCAAATTAGATGAGGGGAGACTATATAAGCTGTAACATGCCCCCCAGGGGGCTAATCTGATTGATAAAGCCTACAGTAGTAGTCGAAACGCATCTAGGTCTTTGCAAACTTGTTATTAATGTTGGTGCTCACTTGCACCTTTTATTCAATAAATTAATTTTTATGCTACCTTGGTATATCTGGTCAATACTCTCCGAATGAAGACAGGATTCAGTGACCAGTGAAAAGAAGAGGTGGGACCCCCTCATAGAAGAGGTCCTAGGCGCCTGTACAGAGCCACCATAATTGGAGGCTCCCAAACACGTGAGTGCATTTTTTCTTGACCTCTTTCTCTGAATACCATACAGAATTATACTATGTTCTCTTTCTGCTTTTGAGATCATAACATACCCTCTGGTCTGAAGTATATATATCCAGGCTTGACGCAATCAAAGTCTTCTTTTCCGTCGAAGGGAGGAGCCCCCCTGAAGAGGCTTAAAGGCATACATCTAGAGTCTTGTAGACTCCCTGTTTGTGAGTGGAACCTCTATATATATTTTTTACTATTTTTCCTGGTGTAATCAAATGCTGCGCAATGAGGCCTCTCTTCTGTTTTTTCAGACTGATGTTTTAAAGCAACAAATTTGGGACTATAAAGAAAAATAAGAATTGTGATTGTTCTTCCTTTCTGGTACTGATTAATTCTATATGCGCTCCTATACACCGTGAGGTGTCTCTTTTTTATGCTCTATTTTTGAAGTGAAGGATACACTTCTTTAGTGAGCTGCTTTAAGGTATACCATCCTCTGTACTAATTTTTATAGCGCCTTTCGCACTAAACCCTTTGGGTTTTTTCTTCATTTGTGCATACACTTAACCCTTTCCCTTCAAAAATCGAGTTAACTCTGTCAGGTCCCTCGCCGCAGATGCCACAAGAGGTCCAGATCTGTACCATCCTGAAACCCAGCAACACCGTCCCTGCTCCAGACCAGGTTTCCCATCCAGCCTTATCTCTCATTCAGTCCACCATCCTCGAGCCCAGTGTTTCCTATATGGCCTACCCTTAGGTTAGTCACCCCTCACCTGCCCAGCTCTTCATATAGGGAGACATCACCCGATGCTACTGACGTCCGTCCGCATTGGAGTCGAACCAGAGAGTCACATGCTATGTCACGTTGCACTGTCTCACTTTCCTCTGTAATGCACATCAGGAATAAACAGTACAATATCCAGTAATACAGGGGTGTTCACCAAATATAGTTGAAGGTTGCATACAAAACAATGTAGACTTTATGTATATCACGAATTATGGTTCTTGAATGCTGTTGACAGTTTGTAAACACATGCTTCTTTTTTATTCCAGGGAACATGGCTTTTTCAATTAATATTGACCCGAGATTCATATTCCCGCCGGAGCTTTTACGTAACCTCCAAGAACTATGCATCAACGGCGGCTCTCAACCCAAACATGATAAAAACTATGTCATGTACCACGGCACAACGGCAGCAGCAGCTCTAGCGATCATCCTGGATGGTTTTCGTCCATCAGCAGATGGCATGTTGGGGAGAGGAGTCTACGTCACCAGACATCAAGTCAAAGCCGCTCGGTACCCCCTGGGTGATAAAAGTCATCAGGTTATATTAATACTCAGTGTGAACATATCCTATGGGATATATTGTCACAGGGTGGGATATATTGTCATGGGGTGGGATATATTGTCACAGGGCAGGATATATTGTCGCAGGGTGGGATATATTGTCACGGGGTGGGATATATTGTTGTGGGGTGGAATATATTGTCACAGGGCAGGATATATTGTCGCAGGGTGGGATGTATTGGCACGGGGTGGGATATATTGTCGCAGGGTGGGATGTATTGTCACCAGGTGGGAAATATTGTCACGGGGTGGGATGTAGCTACTAAAAGCTACTGCACTTATTACTTCTAGCTTCTAGCTTGGAGGTTGCGACTGCTTACTGTAAATTAACGGCTTCTATGCCCAGTATAATTTATATATGAGCTATTGCTTTGCAGCTACCTAGAGGAGAACGAGACATACCAATATAGCTCGTTCTCTTCTAAATGAGCCAGTATCTGCTGCTTCCTCTGGCCATATGCAACAGAAGACTGGGAACCAATAGTTCCCAGTGTCCTTCCACAGCTCCTGCGTGGGCTCACTCAAGTGAACTCTCACAGAGCTCCTGCATGGTTGCACTACACTCCATAGACTTCTATGGGATCCAGGAGTTGATACCAGTGGTGGTGCCTGACTCCACTGCCGTGTCTGCATGCAGCTCTCAATTATTAGAAACCAAGCAGCTAATACAGTGGCTGGGTCAGAATAAGCTTGGTAACAGGGAGCCAGTAAGGATTTTGAGTCCACGCGGATCTTCTCCATTGGCTGATACAGTTGATCACATTTTTTTATCCAGAGCAGATATTTGGAAAATGTCACTGGTCTGAAAATGTACATATCACACCGCCGGGAGCGTAGGAAAGGCAGATCTGGTGCTGCACCGCCTTGAACTCCCCAAGAAGCACACTTCATGCCCTGCCTTGCTGGACTTTGACCTTGCAGGTCACACCCCTCGCCTGTCTTCATATTGTTTATTTGAATAAACCCTATCTAGTTTCACCATACCAAGTTTCTCCATTGTATCACTGCATCCTGAGCTTGCAACCTCACCCCTGCATGCTGAGACGAAACACCAGCAAAATGGGCAAAAAAACAAATTTTCAGGTGGCACCATACAAAATTGTGCCTTTTAGCCTGTTGCCGCCACAGGGCATATTATGCAGCCCAATGGCGGGTGGGACTTGATGTCACTGGGTAACATAGAATGCCCTACTGGTGTCTACGGGCCGTAACAGGCCCACCCACAAATTTTATAGGGGATTGAAAAGCTGGTAAGCCTGTATTTGAATCTTCCAAACTGAAAAGTGGCTGAAATGCAAGTGAAAAAAGATCTGATTTCAGCCTTCAAGAAGAATTAAATGGAGACCTTAGGTTTGAATCGGACCCTCAGTGTTTTTCTTCTAAACTGTTACAGAAGTGCCAGGTGACATTTCAAGCTGGTAGACGTCAGACTGGAAACATGAATGTTTTTAATCATGAACAGGAATATGTCTATATGGCACGAATACCTCCAAAATATGTGGACGATCCCATATATAGGGAATAAACCTTAGATATATTCCTATTAATGAGGCAAATGAAATGGGCATAAATTTCAATGATTACAATTGTAATCCAGAAATAAGCCACAAGATGTATACATAAAACAGTCAGTATAAGAAAATGTAAAAGTGAAAAACTAATTTTATTATTATTTGCTATAATAAACTGAACCCTCATTTTACCCACTTTATTCTGAGTACATAAAACTTCACTGTGTGAAAGAAAAAAATCCTGTTTATTTTTTGCTGTTTAGCACATTAAGGTAAATGTGGCTGTGCATTTTCTTTCATTAAGGGGTTAAGGCACGTACCTTGTGTGGGAAGCAGATAAAATCTACATTCGAGCCTCAGAGGAGCTTGCTTTGGGTTTTTTGAAGCCCATCAAATTGCAATTAGCCAGCAGCAGGTGGCTTGAGAACAGCTGTGGTCCCTGATTGCCGAAACCTCTTATAGTGCCCTTATCAGATTTCTGGACTTGGGTCGCAAACAAATAATCACTATATCTTTCTTTGTTTTTAAACTCTGCCTAGCAACAGTTGAGGAGGCAATGACACTGCTTGAGGGGACATAACACATTTTATTAATCAAGCACATGTTAAAGGACACCAAAAAGAAAAATATATATTGTTATAAAAAAAAGGTAGTGTGCTGCCCCATGTGGCCTTATGGACGAGCCACCACTGCATTGTTATATGAAAATATATCTTGCCCTTCAAAAGGTGCTACTGTTACTGCCTTTGCACCCTCACTACATAACATGTGCATTGTATGGATCAGAAAGGCATTTTGTCATGTATTGTCACAATTACATTATGAACAGAATGGTAAAAATAAAAAATAATAAAAAAAAACTATTTGCCTCTAAAGCTAGTGCAGGCTAGATTGCTGGAAATTATTATGAGAGACACAGGAAATAACTAGTTTGCTCAGGAATTGCAGGTCACAAGGTCTCCTTCTCATGTTCCAGCAATTCACAGTTGTATGCAAAACAAAAAAATCTCTGGGATGGGGTCGCTATGGCTACCTACATAAATAAATAAATTTCCCCGTACGGTGAATTTCGTGGTCATTTGGCTATTCAAAATGCTGGCAGTTCACCAAATATTGGCGAATTGCCAGCGAAATACGGTGCCTGTTCGGTGGCAGTGAAATCCCCCATAGAGAAGCAATGGTTAATCAATTCAGAGACACCGAACAGCAGAGAAATGTCAGTGAAATGTCCTGCTGTTCGGTGGTTTCATTCGACAAGTTTAATCAGGCAAATCACATAGCTTTCAATTTAAAAAATATTCCCGTTTTTATTAAATATTTGTTAAACTGTTTATTCTTTTAATTTGCAGCAAAAAGTTCTTTATTTTTTCGGCACAATTTATTTTCGATTCTTTTTTAAATAGCATTTTTTTTTTCTGTGACCTTTTTGTTATTATTCATAGAACCTTATATATAATTTTCAGGCATTTTCATGCAGTTTTTTTTTCCCAAACAGCTTTTAAAAGTTGTGTTGTCTTTCTTTTACCTCGTTCACCGGCTTGTCATCTTTCTCCGGTGGCTGGTCGGCGCTCTGTTCGGCGGATCGTTGTTTTTTTCCGGATGCGTTCAGGGGTTGTGCGGAGCATCATCGGGTGCGCTCGGCATTTCTTCAGCAGTTTTGCGGCAGTTTTTCTGTTGGAATCAGCGGTGTTTGTGGCAGTCTTTCGGAAGCGAAAGCACCTGAAGAGCGATGGATCGGAGATGCGGTCATGCACAAATCCAATCCATTGCCTGCCTTTCTGAGATGACTTGCAGCGGGTGGGCTCATAGAGGGTGACGTTGTCATGCTCTGTGACATCACTTGTGACTAGGGATGAGCTGTTCGGTTCGATCTGTTCGGAGTTCGCATCGAACATCGGCCATTCGACAGTTTGCGAACTTCCAACTTTTTGGGACGTTCGCCAAAAGTTCGAAAAAATTTTTATTGAAAAAAGTATAAAAAATGCTTAAAAAATACAAAAAATCTATAAATAAAAAGACTCTTTACTGCAGAATATTATAAGCAACGGTTTATTAGATATTGAATTAAAACAGGAATATTTTTTAACATTGAAGCCTAAGGGATAAAACATTCTTGTTACTAAAACATCAGGCAGACATGGCCCTCTAATCAGGCACTGTAGAGGGCAGCCTGCAGGGGCCTCCCAAGGGTCCCCTTGAGGAACATTGAGGAGCATGCGGCTGTCGGATGACAGAGCTGCGACTGTGCAGGCTAGCCGCTCGGGTGCATGTGGCAGAGACAGGCAGCGCAGGGAGGGAGCCACTGCATCTGCGGCCACGGTAGACCCCCCCTACAACCAGGATCTAGGCAGCTCCCACTGACCACCAGGCTAAGGTAAGGTGACACATTTCTAAAAAAAATTAAATCTGAGGACATTTTAAATGTCCCCGGGAACATAAAATAAAACTTTTTTTTTTCGTTCTCTACCTGGCTGAATGTATTTAATTATATATATTAGATACATTCAGCCAGGTAGAGGGGGGTGGCATGTGGGCTGCGCGGGGTCTCAGGCAGTGGTTTGTTTTTTTGTGTGTATATTTTTAGCAAATTTATAGGGTAAGGTAAGGGCAGGTATGATATTCATATATATATATAGATAAGATATATATCTATATTCTTATAAATATATATATCCAGACTTGTATTACACACACATTTTGGCAACTAATTGCCCCCCCCCTGCTTGTGCTGAGGACCCGATCTGTTGCCGACTTTGCCTGCCATTTGACTATTCTCTCTGTGTATTCCCTGCCTGTTCTGTTTGCTTCCTGTTGCTACTGGTGTGCACCAAATCTAACCATATACAGTAGCGCAGTACAAGTGCCTAAACATTGCTGACCCGGTTCTGTTATAGCTGCTGATGTAACTGAATAGATCGGGGATCTCTTCTGCATTACCAAAACCTCCACCACTGCACTCTTCCACAATACCACAGAGAGGTTACTTACGGTGTGAAGGCACTTGCTGCCACCAAAGGCACAATATTTGGGTGCACTGCCACTGACGCCTATACCAGATTCATATCATTTTAATATTTGACCGCAGGGTCCAACCATGCACTCTTCCACAATACCACAGAGGGGTTATGGTGTGACGGCACTGTTGCCGACATTAAAGGCCCAATTTTAAAGCACCTATTGTTACTTTCACCCAAAGCCTGCATAAGTTTCACCATAATATAGCCAAAAAAATCACTAAACTTGTTCTGCGTGTCCTAAAATGTCTCCTCTTTTCATACAGACTGCCGCCCCAAGCAGTTGTTTATGAATAGATTAAAGGAAAACCGTTTACCGTCATTTGAAACGTCATTTTTTTGTTTTTAAATGTTTCTATACATCCTACAAATCCACCACTTCACGGGCAGGTTATGGGGACCTCCTAGGCACGATATTTGAAGAAATTTTTCGTTTTTATTCTTAACCTTTATTTCATGGAAAACTCACTGTCCCTTTAAAAACTTTTTTTTTTTTACTTTTTGTCCTTGTTTTCTGTCCCCCAGGGCACTGCCCGGACCCCCATACACCTTTTATGGCAAATATCTAGCATATATGCCCTCTTGGAGGGCACTCTAAAATTCGAACTTTCGAATCCCATTGACTTGCATTGAGTTCGGTTCGTGTTTGCGTTCGAACTTGAACTTTTGAAATTGTTCGAGTTCGAATGCGAACCGAACACGGGGGTGTTCGGCTCATCACTACTAGTGAACGGCAGGTTGGTAATTCATATAACCCAGCTGTTGGTGACGCCTGGTGGGTGGAGGGAAGTCCTCCACATCCTCCCGAGAGATCTCCATATGGGGGGGGGAGAGCTGGGAGGGGGAGGGGGAACTGGGGGCACTCCTCACATTCTGATCACTTTATAAAGATATATAGAGGTCAGGATGAGTAGACTGTCCCTTAACTCATTCATTCATAAATCTCCCTCCAATATTGCCGCTGGGGAAAGCACCGTATGAATTCACCAGCAACGAAACTGAAAGACAACATATAGTGTATAAAAATAGCAAAGTTTTTATAACTTCTTCCACATTATGAGGCAAGTATGGGTACTGCAGCTGGAGAGCGAGCAGGCTCTCGATAATTCAAGATCCTACATGCGTCATCAGCAACAGACTCCCAAGGACTCAATCCGACAGAACCACTGGGTCTGGATTGGTAATTCCATTCATTCATTCAACAAAGTGAAGTGTTCATTGCTGAACAATGACATGATGTGTCTCAAAGGGCCACTACCACCATAACATGAAATGTCCATATTGTGTTTAATTGATGTTGCTGATATTTTACAGGCGCTTTGTTTTTCTCCCGTATATTTAGTTAAGAAAATATTTTTCTCTATATGTGTCACTGGGCGCATCCATTGTGTGATATTTTCCTCTATATGTGTCACTGGGTGCATCCATTGTGTGATATTTTCCTCTATATGTGTCACTGGGCGCATCCATTGTGTGATATTTTCCTCTATATGCGTCACTGGGTGCATCCATTGTGTGATATTTTCCTCTATATGTGTCACTGGGTGCATCCATTGTGTGATATTTTCCTCTATATGTGGCACTGGGCGCATCCATTGTGTGATATTTTCCTCTATATGTGTCACTGGGTGCATCCATTGTGTGATATTTTCCTCTATATGTGTCACTGGGCACATTTATTGTGTGATATTTTCCTCTATATGTGTCACTGGGCGCATCCATTGTGTGATATTTTCATCTATATGTGTCACTGGGTGCATCCATTGTGTGATATTTTCCTCTATATGTGTCACTGGGTGCATCCATTGTGTGATATTTTCCTCTATATGTGTCACTGGGTGCATCCATTGTGTGATATTTTCCTCTATACGTGTCACTGGGTGCATCCATTGTGTGATATTTTCCTCTATATGTGTCACTGGGTTTATCCATTGTGTGATATTTTGTGTTGTAAACTGTTCCCCACAGTGGGCAATATTGCAATCTTAACGCTAACGTTAGCGCTCAGCTATCTGAGGGTTACCGCTAGGTTAAGTAGCGCTAACGCAGGCTGCGTACATTGAAATCCAAATGCTAACGTGGTTAAAAACCCGTTAGCAAATCGGGATTGAGTTTACTGTACTTTGAGCTCCCAATGCTTTACATGGGGATCACACCGAGTAATTAGCGTTCGGATTCCAAAGTCTCAATCCACCTCTTCTGGCCACCGGGAGCAGAATGAGACTGGGGAAATAAAGTCCCCAGTCTCCCTCCGCGGACCTGCAGGATCTCGCGAGAGGCAAGATGCAGGTCAGCTGACTCGGCAGCACAAGCCTCCAAGTAGTCCTATGGACTCCAAGAGGGGATACTCACGGTGGCCTGTTTCAGTGGCAGTATGTAATACTGCCCTATATGTTACCAAACCCTCATATTCTACTTATAATTACTGTCGCTTTCCGTGTCATATCTTATGAGTCCTTTCTACTGGAAAGACCCTGCTTTCCTTCTCCAAAAATATCTCGGTTTTCCCCTTTTTCTCCACTTGTGTCCTCTGATCGTCATCGTTGACATGTATCTTGCCGACTTTCTTCCCTTCCGTTCTCAAATCAACCCTCCTTTGACCTCTCTGGGTTTATCTCTTCTTGTTTACCCATTTCTCATTTTCTGTTGAGCTTCTTCTAGAATTTAACCCCTCCCTGACTGTCCACCTTTTGAAAACCTGTTGCAATCAAGTGAAAATGGAAATAAAGTAGCAAAACATTACAACAACAAAAACAACAACAGACAAGTAGGTTATAAAGTAACAAAAAATAGTTTACGTTTTTTATGAACAAGCTAAGACAGGATGAATTAGCCCCCTGAGACCCCCCCAGCTAGAGGAGATGCATGAGGACACCAAGGCGATTGTGACCACTCAAGTTCTCAGCCGCAGCGCCTAGAGCGTCCCTTTATTATCTCTACTGTGTAAATATACCACTTAAATCTTTCACCGTCAGATCGGATGTTACTACCCTTTTTTAACCTTGACGTCTTCGGAAAATACGGATACATATCTCTCAGAAATGAAACCAAAACAAAATTAAGAGGGTATAATAAGCAGAATTTTTTTACAACGTAGACATTCCTATCCCTGTGCTGAGGAGGTGAGTGTACAAACATCTGCTTTGGGGAAACTGAGCTGAATCTGGTTTCAGTGCTGCATTCTGAGATTTTGGGACTTCTTACTGATCCACTGTTGAGGCTTTTCATCGGCAACCTTCAGCTACAACACAATTCCAGCAGTGTATGACATATGTAATGTATGAAATGTGCGCAATGTGTGCTTTACCCGGGTAATCTGCAGACTAGCCAACTCCTCGTGGGTAAAAGTGATTTTTAGGGATAGGGTCAGCCATGGATATGGGTGATCCAAGGTTTTGGGTCCACCATAAGCCACTCTAAAGTCTCAGAAATCACATTACCCAGTAGCATTTGGGTGGATCTGGGTTTAACAGGTGATTCCTGGTGGAAATCCAGATAAACCTATGATTACCAAGGTAAACCCCCAAGTTTGATTTCTAACCCAAAACTCCCTGGGTAATCATAGGTTTATCCGGGTACTCCTAGGTTTATCAGTAACGCATTATAATTATATATATATAATGTGTGACATGTGTAGTGTGTGATATGTGCACGATATGTAGTACGTTTATACAGTATATATATATATATTTTTTAGGGTTCACAGTTCCATGAAATAACAAAAAGCTTTTACGAAAGCAAAATTCACCCAAGTTTACTAAGGCTAGGGTCAGACGAGCGGGATTTCTACGGACTGTACGTCCGTGCAGTACGGACATCGTCAGTACGGATGACGCAGTAGTGGTCACACAGTCCGTTTTTTCACTGAAGTTATTTTTGACGGATGTAGGAGGGAAAAATAAATTACAATGAAAAAACATTCTGTCCGTCAAAAATGCTGGACGTATAAATGCAGTCCGTCTGACCATGCTCCATCACTCACACACAAAGCTATGCAGACGTGGCGCACTCCGCACGTCCGTTCTAGCAGTATTACGTTCTTGCCTAACCTGCGTCTGTTTGCAGCGTCCGTCATGCGTCCGCAGTTCAGTGCGGACGTACTTCATGTGTCAGGCTCCAATGGACTTTCTTTCATGCTATCACGGACGTACTTTTAGGTGCAATCATGGACGTGAACACTACGCTCGTCTGACCCCAGCCTAAGTGATTGAAACGTTTCAATGGGGAAAATGCACAATAACCATAAAGCCAGAGATACACTGAGCGTGAATCAGCGCACAGCGACTGTAGGTGGAGCCACGCATTGAGATGCACTCAGTGTATCCACTCTTTAACATCTCCCTCTGCTCAGATTGCGTCACTTTGCGTCGCTTTGTGGCCGGAGATGGAAAAGGTATACATATGAGGTCTGTGTGTAGGTATACATATGAGGTCTGTGTGTGGGTATACATGTGAGGACTGTGTGTAGGTACGCATATGAGGTCTGTGTGTGTGGTATACATATGAGGTCTGTGAGTGGGTATACATATGAGGTATGTGTGCTGGTATACATATGAGGTCTGTGTATTCGGGTATACATATGAGGTCAATATGTGGGTATACATATGAGGTCTGTGTGTGGGTATACATATGAGGTCTGCGTGTGGGTATACATATGAGGTCAATGTGTGGGTATACATGTGAGGTCTGTGTGTAGGTATACATATGAGGTCTTTGTGTGGGTATACATATGATGTCTGTGTGTAGGTATACATATGAGGTCTGTGTGTGGGTATACATATGAGGTCTGTGTGTGGGTATACATATGAGGTATGTGTGTAGGTATACATATGAGGTCTGTGTGTGTATACATATGAGCTCTCTGCGTGGGTATACATATAAGGTCTGTGTGTAGGTATACATATGAGGTCTGTGTGTGGGTATACATGCGAGGACTGTGTGTAGGTACACATATGAGGTCTGTGTGTGTGGGTATACATATGAGATCTGTGAGTGGGTATACATATGAGGTATGTGTGCTGGTACACTTATGAGGTCTGTGTATTCGGGTATACATATGAGGTCAATATGTGGGTATACATATGAGGTCTGTGTGTGGGTATACATATGAGGTCTGTGTGTATGTATACATATGAGGTCTGTGTGGGTATACATATGAGGTCTGTGTGTGGATATACATATGAGGTCTGTGTGTAGGTATACATATGAGGTCTGTGTGTGGGTATACATATGAGGTCTGTGTGGAGGTATACATAGGAGGTCTGTGTGCAGGTATACATATGAGACCTGTGTGTGGGTAAACATATGAGGTCTGTGTGTGGGTACACATATGAGGTCTGTGTGCGGGTATACATATGAGGTCTGTGTGTAGGTATACATATGAGATCTGTGTGTGGGTATACATATGAGGTCTTTGTGGAGATATACATATGAGGTCTGTGTGCAGGTATACATATGAGATCTGTGTGTGGGTAAACATATGAGGTCTGTGTGTAGGTATACATATGAGGTCTGTGTGTGGGTATACATATGAGGTCTGTGTGTGGGAATACATATGAGGTCTGTGTGCGGGAATACATATGAGATCTGTGTGTAGGTAAACATATGAGGTCTGTGTGTGGGTATACATATGAGGTCTGTGAGTTTACACAAATGTGTCTGAGGTCTGTTGTGGGTATACACATATATCAGAGGTCTGTGTGTGGTATTGGCACATCCCTACTTTCTATACAGAGTGCTCCCTGTGTCCCCCTTTTTGTAAAAAATATATATATATAGAGATAGGTGAGACACAGGAGGTGCTATATATAGACAGAGAGGGGGGACATGGGGGTGCTATATGATTAGGGCTACTTTTTTATATATTTTTTATGTTATTCCAATTAAATTGGCAGTAATTTCTATGTATTTTATTCAATAGAAACTTTCTAAATGGACGTATTGTATCAGTTTGTTTGGGCGGCTGATATAAGATGGAGAAAAGACCTTGCCTATGTGACATGCACTTTGTGAAAATATAGAAAACATTTTGGCATGTACATTGTAATTTAAAAGTTGACGTATAATAAACTTGTTTTTTACAGAAGTAAACGTAATCCAGTGTAGACTGGCAGTGAAGCAAGGACTGAGTCAGGTCAAACTTGCAAAATGCTTTGCTTCGCTGCACTTTCAGTGTATCTCAGGCGTAGTTACAGAATTGCCAGTTGAGGCTGGAGGGGTTGACTAAAAGAAACATTAAGCATAAAAACTAGGACAGGATGAGACGCAGAGGAAAAATCAACAATTGCTCCAGGGATATTAGAAGGGAAGTAACCCATGGTGTAATCTGTGTGATATTGTTACTGTTTAACACCCTGAAGGTCACAAAATGACGACTAGTGTCTGTCCAGTTAGCCCGAGACCATTTCCAGTCTTCAGTCTAGCATAACACATCACACAAGATGACATACTTTTGGGGGTGATGCCAGAGGGGCTCCCCCTTACCCCACAGCAGGTGTCCCCAAAGAGCGCCGTTGATGGGAGGATGCAACGAGATGGTACGGAGTCAGGCATTGGATGGACTAAAGTCCGGGGAAAAAGAAGCAAAATAGGGAAAATAAAGTGGGTAACCAGAAAAAGGAAAAAGTGTAAATGTTAGGTGGTCCCTGCAGCCATGTCTGGGAAAGGATACTATATTTAAAAATAGAGTTCCCTCTTTTTTTTTGCCCTTAAATAATTGGGTAGATCCTGCTGATAGCCTGTGCCCATTTATTTGTTATTTATTTTTAGGTGATTTACTCACACTTTGTCCCTTTGTCGCGCGCTGCTCCTTCGCTTCGGCTCACGGACTCCGAAACCCTGAAGTCCTTGAAGCTTTCTTGCACTTCTATGCAACTTGCGTAGCATAGGAACCACAAATTGTGACGTGCTATGGGACTTGCACAATTTACTCATGCAAGTTCCATAGCGCCTGCGCAGAAGGTTTGAGCGGAGCTGTGACGCTAGATGGGGAGGTGGAAACTCCTCCACTTCACACAACATTTCCAGCCAAATGGCACCAGAAATGAAGAGGGCTTTAGTGATTCAAGTCAAAACAATCGGTAATGAAGATTTTCAAAGAAAAATTCAAGTGCTGAAAGGTGTGGGTACATTTATTTTCAGGCACAGAAACAGAAAATCAGATTTAACCCCCCCCCCCATTTAAACATTGGATTTTAAAATAGGCATCGTATTTATTGAAAACCAATATGATGCCAGACAAAAATATGTTGTTTTTTTTATGGTAGGGATGTGTAATAATTTGTTTCGTACAGATTCGTTTTTCCTACGAAATTTACCATTTTCGTGCTTCCGAGGGCATCCCAAATACGAAATTTCGACCACTCGAAATTTCCGATCGATTCGAAATTTCGGGTCAAGTTTCAAATTGATAAAATAAATAAATAAATAAATAAATCGATTTAAAAATGCTTAAAAGATCCTAAAAAAATAAAAAAATAAAGAGACTTTTTACTGCAGAATATTATAAGCAACGTAAATACGTAAAAAAGTGTAGCGCCCAAGAATGTGTACTCAGAAATACGCTCGCTTAATGTTGCAATTTGGGGGTTCTCTAAACAACCCTAAAACAAGAACACAAGGAAAAGAAACAACGTAGCATCTGCGAACCAAAGTCCACTGGTAAGCGAAGATGCGTGCACTAGATGTCCATTGATGCTTTACTCCATAGGCTTCAATGTTAAAAAAGGTGTGGGAAATGTTTTACACCATAGGCTTCAATGTTAAAGGTGTGGGAAATGTTTTAAACGTTAAAAATATTCCCGGTTTAATTAAATATCTAATAAACCGTTGCTTATAATATTCTGCAGTAAAGAATCTCTTTATATTTAGAGATTTTTTAGGATCTTTTGAGCATTTTAAAAAAAAAAAGGATTTTTTTTTATCAATTCGAATCGATCTGAAATTTTGTATCGAATCACCGAATCGAAACAAAACGGTCTGAAATGACAAGAAACAAAAAAAACTGGAAAAAAAACTGAAACGAAACAATTTTTGGCGGTGCACATCTCTATTTTATGGTGTGTTAATGGCTAGATTTGTTCCCCAGAACGATACTATTTTTTACTTTTTGGCCTCATCGGAAATTTTTGAGCTGAATTAGCCGATATTTAAAAACAAAAAAAAGTCAGAAGAAAGAATTAAGTGGAGCCTGGTGTTCTGCCACATCGATAAGTATTTGCTTTGGACCTGAAGAAGAGAGGAGACGTTCAAATGTTTGTCTGTTATCATGTACAGTTAGTCCATTAAAAAAAAAAATGTATTGTTGCTCCTGCTACACTCGATTATAGGGGTCAGCAACACTCAGCCCTCCGAATGTTTTGGATCTATATCTCCCATGATATTTAACCACTCAATAGGTTCCTCATGGGAAATGTAGTTCCAAAACATCTGGAGGAACTCGGTTGCTGGCCCAGCTCTATTTCATCATGTAGGAGTAAAGCACTATGTCTTGCCAGTTTTTTATCTTTATTGATAATTTATCTTTAATTTATTATCTGTTATTTGTTTTTATTTCCAGCATATCATATTTTTATCCCGTTGGGAAAATAAAAAGCAGACACTGGGGATACGGAAACACCGTTCATTTTTCCACGCGTAGTACACTTGAACATTGGGGTAGGTGTATGTGGATGCTTATTTATTCTGCAGAGTGATGATAATAATTCAAATATTCATGGACTTTGGAAACTTATTACACGTGTACAGCTGAAAGTTTTGTTTGGCAAATTTTGGAATTCAGAATTTTCAGATCTTGGAATTTTTTGAATTTGCTTATTTTAGTCAATATGAAATTTTGGATAAAGCCGAAAATATTCGAAAATTTACCACAGTTTATCAGCATTCATATTTTTAGCTATAACTCCCGCTATACCCATACCCCGTATACAACCCCATCTTTACGTCCTCCAATCCTCCCCCTGTATACTACCCCAATACCCCACTTTACCCTAGGATTGAGCTGTTCGGTTCGGAGTTCGATTCGAACATCGCCTTTTCGCATGTTCGCGAACTACGAACATTTCCGCGTGTTCGCGGCATGTTCGCCCACAATGGACCACAATGCACTTTTCCACTGGCCTGAAGCTTGTAATTGGCACAGCCTGCACCTGACCACAGTTTAGGTGCAAGACAGGTGGAAGACGATGGGCAAATTTTGTCCAATCATGGGCTCACAGAGCTAAGTCCCGCAGCACAGCACATAAGGCTTCACACAGCCTACAGCATGTGTTTTTTGAGAGGAGATTGTTGTGTTAGCGTGTGTTCTCACTGCCAGTCTGCCACCAGCTATTAGGGGGGTTCTCACTTCTACAAAATATCTGGGAATTGTTCTAATCTGTCTGTTCTCACTGCCACCAACTATTTTTGAAATTGTTCGAGTTCGAATGCGAACTGAACTCGGGGGTGTTCGGCTCATCCCTACTCTACACCCCCAAATGATAGACATACAGCGTTATCCAAAGAGATCCGAATGGCTGGAGAAAGGTAACCGAACACTGAAAATCAGCTTTCAGTTACCTTTCCTGGCCATTCAGCTATCCAGAGAGCAGGCAATTCGCCAAATCCTGGCGAATTACCTGCACATACGGTGCCTGTTCGAGGGCAGTGAAATCCCCATAGAGAAGCAATGCTTCGTCTATTCAGAGAACACAAACCAGCAGTGAAAGGTTCCCAGTTGAAGTGGTAGAGGCCAAAACAGTAATTGAATTTAAGCAGGCATGGGATAGGCATAAGGCTATCCTAAACAAAAGATAAATCCAGGTAAAGTATCCATGTAATTGGGCAGACTAGATGGGCCGAAAGGTACTTATCTGCCGACATTTTTCTATGTTTCTATGTTCCCTAAATACCCTGTCATTCAGTGGTTCCGATTTTTTTTTTCTTAACTTTACTTATTTTTTCTGTAACAGCCCTTTTTATTATCATTCATTGGATCATATGTAAATTTCAGACATTTTCGCTCAGTAGTTTCTTTGCAAACAGCGTTTTACTTTTCAAACACTCAAGCAAACTGTTTTCCTAATTTATTCACTGCATTCGTCTGCAGTGTCGGATTTTTCCAGCGGCTTTGCTGCGTGTGATCGGCTCCTGCTCGGGTTCTTCCGGCGTTTTTGGCAGGTTAATCCAGATGTTTTTGCGGGTTTTCGGCGTGCATTCGCCGGGTTTTGCGGTTAGTTTTCGGCAGGTTTGCAGCGACCATTCCCTGCAATTCGGGGACCCTGTGGTGCTTGCTGAATACACCTGAGGGTCGCCAAAACGGGATCGGCAAAACAAACTGAATTGAAGAGAACGAAAAGTCACCGAACTTGAGGTGACTTTTCGATTCTCTTTGAATTACCCTGTTAATCCTATTCTAATTCTATTAATTCTTTTGCTAACCCAAACTAAGGACTCACTGTAGATTCTGGCTTTTTAACTCCCTACCACAACGTCATGTATCATTGAACATTGTACCTGGTTTATGTGGGTGTTTTGTTTGTATAAGAAGTCGTCTCAGTGACTTTTTCCTCTGCAGGCACCAGCATCACATGCACATCATGACGCTTATCTCTGTTTTATGGGTGTATGATCTTTCTGTTTACCTTTCTTGACGATACTAATCCACCATTTAGTATTTACCCAACACATCCTATCCACCCTACCTTCTACTCTGCTGTCTAGTGTTTAATTCTATGATTTTGCTTAGTACAGCTTCCAGACCTGAAGAAGAGAGTCATATTCTCCAAAGCATGTCATAAACCCCATAAGGACCAATGACTTACATGGTACATCCTGGAAAAAAGCCGGTTAAAGACATGCTCCTTTAACCCCCTCCCTCCCTATACTTATCTCTCTGGCCGGGGTTCCTTGAAGTCAGACATCTGGTTTTAAAGACCCTGGCCACCGGGTTCGAGGATGTCTGTTTCAGGGGCCGGAAGAAAGCCTGAAAGGAAGGGTGAGTCCTTTGGACCCCTCTCCCTCCCAAAAGACCAGGATTTAAAAAAAATTATAATAGTGGCATTGCTGGAAAGGGAACAGTTTGCCCTTTCCTGCGATGCCTATCTTTAACCCCTTAGGTGCCGAATCATGAATCGGCACCAGATCGCGTTCCTCTCCTGTAGGTGGCTGACATCTTGGATGTCAGCCAAGCCTCCGGGGCCTTCCCCCGCCCACTGACGTAGTCGCCATATGTGCGATGATGTCAATTGGACAGTTAACCTCCTAGCTGCTAAGTGGAGATAGTGGGGTCCTGTGGACCACCGTATCTCCCGATTTGTAGCAGCTAGAGGGTCATGTTTGGTATCATTGGAAAGGCCAGAGCATGGAACAAAGGTGAAAAGGCTCAGCAGCGAAGGGGTTAAAAAGCAAAAACATGTAAACATTGGGTATTTCTAAACCCAGGAGAAAATTTCGAAACTATTTAGCCGGTGTCTGTTTTGGCGGTTGTAGATTTCGGTGGTCAAAAGTTTGAAAAAGTGTGTTTTTTTCAATTTTTTCATCATATTTCATAATTTTTTCCTAGTAAATTATGCGATATGATAAAAATAATGGTATCTTTAGAAAGTCCATTTAATGGCGAGAAAAACGGTGTATAATATGTGTGGGTTCCATAAAAGAATAAGAGAAAGGTTAGAGCTAAACACAAACAGAGCAGAAACGTAAAACAGCAGCGGGCACTTTTGGAAAGACAATGGTAAAAGAGCCTGGTCACTAAGGGGTTAAACATAACGTTAGTCCAATAAAAAGTAATCACTACGTACTGCTATACCCTGGTGATTAGTGTGTATTAGTGTGTATGTATATATAGATATTTATAGAATATGCAGGATACCAGCAACTCCTTCCAAAAAATGCAAAACCGATGCAAAAAATGGTGCAAAGCCCAAGAAAATATACAAAGTCCAAAGAACAGCCGCACTCAAAAAATGAAAAATACAATTTTATTAATATCAAAAGTTAAACCATAGTTATTGACGTTTCGGCTCTCTTGGGACTGGAGCCATTTTCAAGGTTCCCAAAAGAACTAAAACGTCGGTAACTACATTTTAACTTTTGATTTTAAGAAAATTGTATTTTTCATTTTTTTGAGCGCGGCCACTCTTTGGACTTTGTATATATTTATATATACGCACAAATTGCGTTGTATCATTGCAAGCTACTTTCACACAAACGTTAAGGCTAGGGTCAGACTAACGCAGTGCGAACGCGCGTGCAGCCGCACTTTATCACGGCCGTAGTAGCAGCAAATGACGGCCAATGATGGGCAATGTACGAAGTACGGCCGCAAAAAAAGTGCGCCCGTGCAACGCAAGCGGCAAATGAACGCATTTTTTTCGAGAAAGTGATACCGTACAGTGTGCGCTGCGTCCGCTAGAGGCGTGTGTGCATGATTAGGAGACGTCAGACGCTGCTAATGTCTGGCCAACATAACGTCCAGACGCAAAAAGTGTTTTATTGATGATCCGTACAAAATCACGGACGCAAATGCGCATCGTATGACCGCTATCGCGTATTCCGTGAAAAAATACGTCCATTCATTCGAACGCACTTTTTCACGGACAACGTTAAAATTGCATTAGTCTGACCCTAGCCTAAAACTTAACATGTATTTACTCTGAGATACACATCGAACCTGTATTCAAAAGCAAACAAAAAATTAAAATGGCACAGTATTTGGGCCACTCTGCATCACTTGACCCCCAGGGACCAAAAGTTGCCGGCCCTCCCCGGAGTGCTTCACCATTTATTAGCTTTCATGGCGTTTGGTTTTTGTGTGTGGTGTTGTGACGTACAGCGACGGTTTCTTTGTGAAGTCTATGGGCTCTATTAACTTCTTCGCGCAAAATAGCACGCGCAGCGCTATTTTTTTTTCACGCAGCGTCAAACGTTAACACACGTAAATTAACGCTGGTATTGCAATCCGAGCGCATTTTTTCATTGGTCAAAAAATAACGTGCGTAAAAAAGACGCACAAAGATGCGCGCATTAACGCTGCGCGCAGAAAAACTGTTTTTTCACGCGATTCAGCCAATCTGAATTAAGAACCCCAATTGTCTCCCGTTAAGTTTTTGCGCCTGCCAAAATCAATCTGAGTATATATGCTGCAGCAATAATAAACCACGCACAACCTCTCCATTTTATTGTTTGGGTATGTGTAGAATGTGTAACTATACTGGGCTGTATTTTTTTTTTGTGCTGGTGTATTTGGTTTCAGCCAGAACGTTCCGATTTGCCGTTACCACCAGATTTTAAAAGACGTTAAAATTATGCGCGCAAACGTCATTCGTAAAAATTTGCGCATCGATTGTAATACCATCCGCGTACCAGCGCACGAACGCATTTGCGCTCACAATGTTAAGTATGGGATGCGCGCACGAACTTGCGCTCGCGTAGGGTTCGCGCAGGGTCACTCGCGTTAGACGTTAACGCGCATCGTTTGCACGAACGTCGTAATACGACATTCAGCGCAAAGGGTTTTGCCCCTCGCGTTAATGCATTTATGCGCACATTTTTGCACGAAGAATGTAATCGGGCCCTATATATGCTGCAGCAATAATAAAAACACGCACAACTTCTCCATTTTTTTGTTTGGGTATGTGTAGAATGTGTAACTATACTTTGCTGTATTTTTTTTTTTCGTGCTGGTGTATTTGGTTTCGGCCAGGACGTTCAGATTTGCCGTTACCACCAGCTTTTCAAAGACGTTAAAATTATGCGCGCAAACGCTGTCCGTTAAAAGTTGCGCATAGATTGTAATACCATCCGCGTACCAGCGCACAAACGCATTTGCGCTCACAATGTTAAGTATAGGACGCGCAACGTACATTACGCTCGCAAAGGGTTCGCGCAGGTTCACCCGCAGTAGACGTTAACGTGCATTTTTTGCACGGACATTGTAATACGACGTTCTGCGCAAAGGGTTTTTCCCCTTGCGTTAAAGCGTTTTTGCGCAAGCGTTAACGTTTGCGCGAAGAAGTTAATAGATCCCCATTAGTTTAGTGCCTGGACATAATTTTTTATTTTTTTTATTTTCATTAAACATAGATGTAGGTGTAAGAAGAGCACATATTCATGTTACATATTTGTGGTTGGTATTCAATCTTCTCATTTACTCTATGAAATAAAACGTCATTGCACTTTCTAAATGTTGAGAAATCTGTGTAATATATCTTTTATTTTATTCCAAGGACGATGGCCTTCTCTTTCTACCAACACTCACAGATGGACATATGGATGGAGGAGACTTTGCCCAACTTCACTGAAGTAATCCTCATCAGTGATTTGCAACCAACGGATGGAAGAATCTACGTCATGTATCACGGCACCACGGTGGCAGCAGCTATACAGATCATCATGAATGGTTTCAGTCAGTCAAAAGACGGCATGTTGGGGAGAGGGGTCTATGTCTCCAGAAATCAAGATAAAGCCGCTCGGTACCCTCTGGGTGATCAAAGTGATCAGGTTATATTAAAACTCAGAGTGAATGTAGGAAAAGTTAAAAAGATAGATCGGCAGTATAATCTCATGCAGAAGACCTGGCACGACCATGGCTATGATACAGCCTGGGTGCCCGCATACTGTGGCATGGTAAAAAGTGGGTTAGAGGAGGATTGTGTTTGGGATCCTAAACGGATCAAGGTGGTAGGGATTGTACAAGCTCCACCGGGGTATCTGCCACAGCTGCAGCAACTAGTTGCAAGGTACAAGAAATAGAATTGGTATTTTATAAATAATCATTTCAATCTGACCTACATGTTGCCTTTTCACAGCATACGCTTACACTTTAGGTTATAGCGCTTCGTATTTGTATCTGCTCAGCATGTCTGGAAATTCTGACGATTGATTAAAATTAGGACGGTTTAATAAAGCAAAGTAACGTTACCTTCCCTTTTATGCATTTTAAAATCTTATATATTATTCAGTTTCACCCAATACACACACATATTATGCTCTTTCACTCTTGATCATCATTATAGATATTCTCCTTAGAATTTTGGTTACCAATAGCGTGAAGCCAGTGGAAACAATGCTCCATTAAACCCTTAAAGGACCAATGACGTACAGAGTACATCCTAGGAAATAATCCACTTAAGGACCAAGGATGTACCCTGTACGTCATGGTCCGCTGACCCCCCTCCCTCCATGTACTTACCTCTCTGGCTGGGGTCCTGCGGTGGTCTGACTTCATTGAAGCCAAACCAAAGAATAATCCCAGCTCGTTAGATGTACGGTCACCCTGACGCCCCCTCGCCCTGCGTTTGCTGATCTCTAGCAATACACACACTTACAAAATGACGACTGTTAATGTTACCCATTAAGGCTAGGGTCAGACGAATGCAGTATTAACGTGCATTTAGACGCACAGCCGTGCTAGCAGCAAATGACATCCAATGCCGGGGAGCATACGAAGAACGGCCGCACGAAAGTCCGGCCACGCAACGCAAGCGGCAAACGAACGCATTTTTTTGAGAACGTCAAACCTCTAGTACTGACGTACAGAGTGCGTTGCGTCCGCATAGCGGCGTGTGTGCGTGATTAGGAGACGTCAGACGCTGCTAATGTCCGGCCAACATAACGTCCAGACGCAAAAAGTGTTTTATTGACGATCCGTACAAAATCACGGAGGAAATGCGCATCGTATGACCGCTATCGCGTATTCCGTGAAAAAATACGTCCATTCTTTCGAACGCACTTTTTCACAGACAACGCAAAAAATGCGTTAGTCTGACCCTAGCCTAAACTCACAACATTTAACTGACAAGATTTACAGTAACAGCTAAATGTATCTCTCTGTATCACTGCCGATATCCCTGGATCTGATCTGGGATGCAGTGGATTGTATCTCCCATCATGCTCGTGCAGAATATGCCTGGATGTGTGTGATGGGAGTTATATCCCACAATGCATAAGTGTTACTGACTGTCACCCAATCCCTAAACATTCCGTCACTTTATATAAGGTGCTATTTAATGCAGTGTCAGTGTGAATGTGTCTGATATCTCCCGGCTGCTGGAAATGCTCAGCAATTATTATTTTATTCCTACGCTGCGTCATTAAACTAACGGGATGATTTGAAGGAATAGCAGCTCCATTCCCCAAGTGACCGAATGCCATAAAACTATTCCCGAGACATGTTTCCTATGTTATGTTTTCATATGAAGATGTATCTTGTATTCACTGCCTTGTCAGACATACACTTGTATTCTCTATTGTACTTTTATTACTATCGCTGAAATAAATGCTGCCTTTATGAATCCGGACTCTGTTTCATTCATTAGAAATGTGTTTTTTTTATCATTTTATGTTCATTTCACAGAACAACCTGCAAACAACTAACCCCTTCACTGCTGAGCTCATTTCACTCCTGTGCGCTGAGCTCGTTTTATCCATTTTTTGCTCATCGCATTTAGACGTTATCTGAAGTCGTGTTTTATTACAGGACCCAGACAAATTATATATCATTTTTTCAGCAGACTAAGCAGATTCAAAATATGACACTACTACATGTAAATATATCACGTCACGTCAGAATTTCTATAACAATTTTTAAAAAAGGTGTAAATCTCCATTCGGATTGCAGTAAATTTACAACGTGTACAGTTATTTTTTTTTTCCACATTTTAACATCCAAACCTTTGTGGGTTTATATTCTATGAAGAAGTCTAAAAGAATAAAAAAAAAAATTCAGAAATGGAGAACGTGTTAACGTATGTTTCCAAGGACAGATACAATTTTAAACAACATTGAAAACACTACATTTTTCTCTATTTTGCTGCACTGCATTTCATGAAAAAAAATGACTATCAGGGTTATTTAAAGAGAGCTGAACTGGCCCTGAAATTGCACCGAGCAGTGAATTTCCCCGTACGGTGCAATTTCGTGGCTATTTGCTATTCAAAAAGCTGGCAGTTCGCCAAATATTGGCGATTTACCAGCAAATACGGTGCCTGTTTGGCGGCAGTGAAATCCCCCATAGAGAAGCAATGGTTAATCTATTCAGAGACACCGAACAGCAGAGAAATGTCAGTGAATGCCCTGATTTTCGATGGTTTCATTTGACAGATATAGTCAGGCGAGTCCCATAGGTTTCAATGCAAAAAAAATCCCTTTCCATTAAATATTTATTCAACTGTTTATTCTTTTCACTTGCAGCAAAAAGTCTCTTTATTTACTTTTTAGGATTTTTTAGGCATTTTTTGTCTAATTTTTTCCCCAATTTTTTGAAAGTGCAATTTTTTTCTGTAACAGACCTTTTTATTAATATTCATAAGACCTTATTTATTATTTCCAGGCATTTACGTGAAATAATATTTTTACAAACACCTTTTAAACGTTGCAATTTTTTTTTTTTTTTTTTTTTACCCGTTCCTCAACTTTTTGGCTTTTTCTGGTGGCTGGTCAGTGAGACAGCTTTTTTTGGATCGATTTGGTTTTTATCCGGCGGTTCTTCAAATTGATTCAGTGTTTTTTCTGTGGTTTTTCAGATAGATTTGGTGGGTTTTCTCCAGTTTTTTTCAATTGATTTGACAGTTTTTCGGATGCATTTGGCGGCTCATTCGCGAATCTGCCTTGCTGAAGTGCAGGGAATGGGGGAGCACCGAACTGTCAATGATATTTCGCTGCTCTCTGAATAACCGTGTATGTAAAAAGCATTGAACTTGCTTCCTGTCTGGAAATGGGAAATTTAGTAATGGCAGCAACATTGTTCACATTATCTGTTAAAAGTGGACAATGTCACTGCCTTAGAATAATATAATATATATAAAAATCACGAGAGTGTGACTGCACTTCCCTGCGTCCTTCGCAGCTTTGTGATGGCTCAATGTGGAGGGCCACATGAGGTAGCAAACACATGAATTGCACGCTACCGCTGGACATCAAAATGCCCTGCCTGTCAAAAAGCTACAATGGACGGTGATGTGACTACAAAGCGCGATTCTCCATAGGAGGATCTTGCTTTGTAGCAGTCAGCGCACTAATTATTATTATTATTATTCTTTATTTATAAAGCGCCAGCATATTCCGCAGCGCTGTACAATAAGCACAGTATAGACAGGGTTACAATACATTGAACAACATTTGACAAACAGTACAGGAGGAGATGAGGGCCCTATTCCCGTAGGAACTCACAATCTGGGAGGGTTGGGGTTGGAAACAGGAGGAGAGGACTGTAAGGTGAGAGTGATTGATGGTTGCGTCAGTGAGTTGGGTGGTAGGCTTCCCTAAATAGGAATGTTTTCGGGGAGCATTTGAAGGAAGAGAAGTTAGGGGAAAGTCTGACAGTACGAGGGAGAGCGTTCCAGAGAGTGGGGGCTGCGCGTGAGAAATCCTGCAGTCTATCATGGGAAGAGGTGATGCGGGGAGAAGCTAGGCGCAGGTCACTGTTTGACCTTAGGGAGCGGGCTGGGGTGTATTTGGTGATTAGTGAGGACAGGTAGTGGGGAGCTGAGTTAGTGAGGGTTTTGTAGGTAAGGATAAGGAGTTTGAACTTGATTCTGCAGTGGATGGGGAGCCAGTGAAGGGACTCGCAGAGGGAGCGGCAGAGACAGAGCGGCGGGTGAGGTGAATTAGCCTGGCGGAGGCGTTCAGGATGGATTGTAGGGGGGAGAGGCGGGACAGAGGGAGGCCAGATAAGAGATTATTGCAATAGTCGAGTCGGGAGATTACCAGGGCGTGTATGAGTTGTATTGTGGTGACAGCGGTAAGAAATGGCCGAATTCTGGAAATATTACGCAGTTGGTATCGGCAGGAGGAGGAAAGAGACTTGATGTGGGGGATGAAGGAAAGAGCAGAGTCAAGTGTAACTCCAAGACAGCGAACTTGGTTTGATGGGGAGATGGTGATACCCTCCACCGTGATAGAGAAGTCAGGAGGTGGGGAGGCATTGGAGGGAGGAATAAGTAGGAGTTCAGTCTTTGACATGTTGATCTTTAGGTGGTGGGAGGCCATCCAGGAGGAGATGCCAGATAAACAGTCACTGACTTTTGAAAGGACAGGGGAAGAGAGATCAGGGGTAGAGAGGTAGATCTGAGTGTCATCAGCGTAGAGGTGGTAATTGAAGCCAAAGCTGTTGATGATTTTGCCCAGGGAAGAGGTGTAGATGGAAAAGAGCAGAGGACCAAGGACAGAGCCTTGAGGTACACCAACAGATAGAGGCAATGAAGAGGAGGAGTTACCAGCAAAGGACACACACAAGGACCTGTTGGATAAATAGGAGTCAACCCAAACAAGTGCAGTGTCACCGAGACCCAGAGAGTTGAGGGTCTGTAGAAGGAGGGGGTGGTCAACAGTGTCAAAAGCAGCCGAGAGGTCAAGCAGGATGAGAATAGAATAGTGGCCGTGTTTTTTAGCAGTTAGGAGGTCATTGGTGACTTTGGTGAGGGCAGTTTCAGTTGAGTGTAGGGGACGGAAGCCAGATGGCAGGGGGTCAAATAGGGAATTGGAGGACAGGAAGAGGGAGAGGCGGTTGAAGACTAGTTTTTCTAAGAGCTTAGAGGTAAAGGGAAGCAGGGATACAGGGCGGTAGTTGGATGGAGAGTTGGGATCTAGGGATGATTTCTTTAGTAAAGGGGTAACTAGCGCGTGTTTGAAGGCGGATGGAAAGGAGCCAGTGGAGAGAGATAGGTTGAAGATGTGTGTGAGAGCAGGGGTGAGGGAGGAGGAGAGGGGAGGAATTAGATGTGAGGGAATGGGATCGAGCGGGCACGTGGTGAGATGTGAGGAGGACAATAAGGAATTGACTTCCTCCTCAGTGGCTGGGAGGAAGCGGCAGAGGGCGGCAGAGGTGACCTGTGGGAGTGGAGGTGGCAGATAACTATCTTGTGTTGGGATGTTACTTCTGATAGAGATGTGCAATTTGTCTCGTTCCGAATCCAAATTCGGATCAAAATCACCATTTTCGTATTTCGAGAGCATTTCCAAAAACAAAATATCAGCCATCCGAAAAATCGAATCGATCTGAAATTCGGCAGGTCGGATCAATTCTGTGATTCGGAGAAGTTTGTTTTTTCCTTTTTTATGAGTTATTTTGGTTTTTATTGGTTATTTAAGAATGGGAAGTAGATTACTACCAATAGAATGAAAGTTTCTTTACTAATTTTTTTTTAAGGATTTTTTAGGCATTTTTTTGGGTGAAATTTTAGGTTTCCTAACTTTTTTTTTAAAGAAACAAGGCTTTATAACCCATAGGTTTCAAAGCAGCATATGAATCCACACACTGCTGGGAAGCATCTCTGCAGTATAATTAATGCAGCATATGAATCCACACACTGCTGGGAAGCACCTCTCTGCAGTATAATTAATGCAGCATATGAATCCACACACTGCTGGGAAGCGCCTCTCTGCGGCATAATTAATGCAGCATATGAATCCACACACTGCTGGGAAGCGCCTCTCTGCGGCATAATTAATGCAGCATATGAATCCACACACTACTGGGAAGCACCTCTCTGCAGTATAATTAATGCAGCATATGAATCCACACACTGCTGGGAAGCACCTCTCTGCAGTATAATTAATGCAGCATATGAATCCACACACTGCTGGGAAGAAGCGCCTCTCTGCGGTATAATTAATGCAGCATATGAATCCACACACTGCTGGGAAGCGCCTCTCTGCAGTATAATTAATGCAGCATATGAATCCACACACTGCTAGGAAGCGCCTCTCTGCGGTATAATTAATGCAGCATATGAATCCACACATTGCTGGGAAGGGCCTCTCTGCGGTATAATTAATGCAGCATATGAATCCACACACTGCTGGGAAGCGCCTCTCTGCAGTATAATTAATGCAGCATATGAATCCACACACTGCTAGGAAGCGCCTCTCTGCGGTATAATTAATGCAGCATATGAATCCACACATTGCTGGGAAGGGCCTCTCTGCGGTATAATTAATGCAGCATATGAATCCACACACTGCTGGGAAGCGCCTCTCTGCAGTATAATTAATGCAGCATATTAATCCACACACTGCTGGGAAGCACCTCTCTGCAGTATAAATAATGCAGCAAATGAATCCGTACAGTGCCGAGCAGCGCCTCTCTGCAGTATAATTACTGCAGCATATGAATCCACACACTGCCAGGCAGCACCTCCCTGAAGTATAATTAATGAAGCATATGAATCCACACACTGCTGGTAAGTGCCTCTCTGCAGTATAATTAATGCAGCATATGAATCCACACACTGCTGGTAAGTGCCTCTCTGCAGTATAATTAATGCAGCATATGAATCCACACACTGCTGGGAAGCGCCTCTCTGCAGTATAATTAATGCAGCATATGAATCCGCACACTGCTGGGAAGCGCCTCTCTGCAGTATAATTAATGCAGCATATGAATCCACACACTGCCGGGCAGCACCTCTCTGCAGTATAATTAATGCAGCAGATGGATCCACACACTGCTGGGAAGCGCCTCTCTGCAGTATAATTAATGCAGCATATGAATCCACACACTGCTGGGAAGCGCCTCTCTGCGGTATAATTAATGGAGCATATGAATCCACACACTGCTGGGAAGCACCTCTCTGCGGTATAATTAATGCAGCAGATGGATCCACACACTGCTGGGAAGCGCCTCTCTGCAGTATAATTAATGCAGCATATGAATCCACACACTGCTGGGAAGCGCCTCTCTGCAGTATAATTAATGCAGCAGATGGATCCACACACTGCTGGGAAGTGCCTCTCTGTATTATAATTAATGGAGCATATGAATCTGCACACTGCGGGGCAGCGCCTCTCTGCGGTATAATTAATGCAGCTTATGAATCCACAAACTGCTGGGAAGTGCCTCTCTGCGGTATAATTAATGCAGCATATGAATCCACACACTGCTGGGAAGCGCCTCTCTGCAGTATAATTAATGCAGCATATGAATCCACACACTGCTGGGAAGTGCCTCTCTGCATTATAATTAATGGAGCATATGAATCTGCACACTGCGGGGAAGCGCCTCTCTGCAGTATAATTAATGCAGCATGTGAATCCGCACACTGCGGGGCAGCACCTCTCTGCAGATCGATACAGTGATTGATTCACTTTTCGGATCAGTTAGTTTTTCATTTTTTTATGATTTAGAATTAATTGGAGGTTCCTGGCAGTGTGTGGATTCATATGCTGCATTAATTATACCGCAGAGAGGCGCTTGTTCCCAGCAGTGTGTGGATTCATATGCCGTATTAATTATCCTGCAGAGAGGCGCTGCGTAGCAGTGTGTGGATTCATATGCTGCATTAATTATACTGCAGAGAGGCGCTTCCCAGCAGTGTGTGGATTGATATGCTGCATTGATTATACTGCAGAGAGGTGCTTCCCAGCAGTGTGTGGATTGATATGCTGCATTGATTATACTGCAGAGAGGTGGTTCCCAGCAGTGTGTGGATTCATATGCTGCATTAATTATACCGCAGAGAGGGCTTCCCAGCAGTGTGCGGATTCATATGCTGCATTAATTATACTGCAGAGAGGGCTTCCCAGCAGCGTGTGCATTCATATGCTGCATTAATTATACTGCAGAGAGGTGCTTCCCAGCAGTGTGTGGATTCATATGCTGCATTAATTATACCGCAGAGAGGGCTTCCCCGCAGTGTGTGGATTCATATGCTGCATTGATTATACTGCAGAGAGGTGCTTCCCAGCAGTGTGTGGATTCATACGCTGCATTGATTATACTGCAGAGAGGTGCTTCCCAGCAGTGTGTGGATTCATATGCTGCATTAATTATACTGCAGAGAGGTGCTGCCCGGCAGTGTGTGGATTCATACGCTGCATTGATTATACTGCAGAGAGGCGCTTCCCAGCAGTGTGCGGATTCATATGCTGCATTAATTATAAGTGTAATAGCGCCCTCTTTTAGTCAGTATTGTAAGTGCATGTTCCTAGCTGTAAAGAAAAAAAATGCAAACTTTATAAATAGTAAAACTCTATTCTCCTATATAACGATAATCAAATGCGTAAATTTTGACTAAGTAACCCTGTGTATATCTGGCTCTGATACTAGACAGTGCCTCACCAGCCACTGACCTCACCGCACGTCACTGATATAAGCTCTGATATCTGTGCATGGGATAGATAGATAATATATATAAAAATCACGAGTATAGCAGTACGTAGTGATACATATATATATATATATATATATATATATATCAATTGAAAATGTAAATAAAGTATCAAAACATTACAGAAAAATTCCCCCAAAATACAGAAAAGTGGTTATAAAGTAACAAAAAAGCTTATTCTTGTTCACTTATTTTTGAGAAAGTGTTTTACCAGGAAGGATACATTGAGATTTCTCTCGTTTTCAAGTATGTCCTGGGTGGCGAGTATGTACCGTTAGGTGTCTTGCCCAAGGACATTTAATGGAGAGGTGCTCTTGCTTGGATTTGAACCTGGGTCGCCACAGTTATAGAGCAGTGATGCTACCTCTACTCCACCCAGCCAGTACACTTTAAATTCCTCACTATAAGAACAGATGTTACTATATACTTTTTTTAACGTTGCGGAAATATGTCTCGGTATTGAAACCGAAACAAAATGTAACGGTTATAAATAGCAGCAAAATGTGTCGAGCGTAGACAGTCATTCCTGTCTGTGTACTGAGGAGGTGAGTGAATGCACAAACAGCTGCTGGGAGGGCAAACTGAGCTAAATCTGCTTTCAGGGCTGCATTCAGAAATTTTGGGACCTCTTACTGATCCACTGTTCAGGCTTTTCAACGACAACCTTCCGCTGAAACCCAATCCCGGCAAATCACGGCAGCCCCCCAATACACACATTAATATTGTATGTAATATATAATGCATGCTGTGTGTGTTTTATATGCATTGTGTTAGGTAGTGTAAGCTGTGATTTATATGTATGTAAGGCGTGTTGTGTGCATGTAATGTATGATATGTGCGCAATGTGTGACCCATGTGTGATATATATATATATATATATAATTATATATAGCATACGTGTATGACATGTCTGTAAAGTGTAATATACTGTATGTGTGTGTGTTTTACCTAAGGCTAGGATCAGACTAACGCATTTTTCGCGTTGTCCGTGAAAAAGTGCGTTTGAACGAATGGATGCATTTTGTCACGGAATACGCGATAGCGGTCATACGATGCGCATTTTCATCCGTGATTTTGTACGGATCATCAATAAAACCCTTTTTGTGTCTGGACGTTATGTTGGCCGGACATTAGCAGCGTCTGACATCTCCTAATCACGCACACACGCCGCTAGCGGATGCAGCGCACTCTGTACGTCAGTACTAGCGGTATCACGTTCTTGAAAAACTGCGCTCGTTTGCCACTTGCGTTGCGCCGGCGCACTTTTGTGCGGCCGTTCTTCGTATGCTGCCCAGTATTGGACGTCATTTGCTGCTAGCACGGCTGTGATTAAGTGCGGCTAAACACACGTTAATACTGCGTTAGTCTGACCTTAGCCTAATGTATGACATTTGTGCAATGCGTGATATATATATATGTGCATTACATGTAATGTGTGATATGTGTTTTGTGTGATATGTGTTTTGTGTGATATGTGCAATGTGTGCTATATATGTGTGTGTGCGTTACATGTAATGTGTGACATGTGCATAATCTGTAGTGCGTGTATTTGTACAGTATATGTCATGGGTAAAGTCTAAAATCTGGACAAATCTAGGATTATCTGGGTAAACCTGACATTACCCTGACATTTTACATGTCAGCCAAGTCCCCAGTGCCTCCCCCTCTGCCCACTGAGGTCATTGCCAAATGTGCGATGATGCCAGTTGGACACTTAACCCCCTAGCTGCCAAGTGGAGATAGAGGAGTCATTTGCATCTCACGGTTGCAGTTAGAGAGTCATGTTTGGTATCATTGGAAAGGCCAAAGTACCAGGTTTGGTGTAATGAAATAAAAATAAAATAAAAAATATTAAATAATAACGTTTTTTTTAACAAATTGTGTCTGGGTCGTATAATAAGCCTGGGGTCAGACGAGCGTAGTGTTCACGTCCGTGATTGCTCCTAAAAGTACGTCCGTGATAGCATGACAGAAAGCCCATTGGAGCCCGACACATGAAGTACGTCCGCACTGAACTGCGGACGCACAACGGCCGCGGCCCACGGTCGCAAGGAAGGCAAGAACGTACAACTCCTAGAACGGCCGCACAAAGTGCGCTGCGTCCGCAACGTCCGCATAGCTTTGTGTGTGAGTGATGGAACGTGGTCAGACGGACTGCATTTATACGCCCAGCATTTTTCACGGACAAAATGGTTTTGATTTTTAATTTATTTTCTCTCCTACATCCGTCAAAAATATACGTCAGTGATAAACGACTGTGTGGCCACTACTGTGTCTTCCGTACTAACATACAGTCCGTAGAAATCACGCTTATCTGACCCCAGCCTAAAACAGGACTTCAAATTACATTTAAACATGATGATCAAAAACAGTCAAAATGAGCTCAGCACACAGAGGTGAAATGGCTCAGCAGTGACGGGGTTATAAAAAGCAAAAACATGTAAACATTGGGTATTTCTAAACTCAGGACAAAATTTAGAAACTATTTAGGCTCGTGTCAGATGAGCGCAGTGTTCACGTCCGTTTTTGCGCACATATTGACGTCCGTGGTAGCATAGAATGATGAGCAATAGGGAACAACACACAAAGTGCGTCCGCACCGAACTACGGACGCACAACGGACGCGGCAATCGGACGCAAGTTAAGCAAGAACGTCAATCCACTAGGACGGACGCACAGAGTGCGCCACGTCCACATAGCTTGGTGTGTGAGTGATGGGAGGAAGTCAGACGCTCCGTTATTTTTGACGTCTAGCACCTTGACGGACAAAATGGTTTTTACATCATGTATCAACTTGTATCATTTCACATATTAATACTATTTCCCATAGGTACCTCTTGTTCTTTAAAGTCAGTCAAAAATAACGGACCGTGTGGCCACTACTGCGTCTTCGTCAGAAAGTACGTCCGTACTGCACGGACGCACAGTCCGTACAAAATGCGCTCGTCTGACACCAGCCTTAGCTGGGGTCTTTTTTGTGGTTGTAGATTTTGGGGGTCAAAGTTCAAAAAAGTGTTTATTTCCATTTTTTAATCATATTTCATATTTTTTTATAAGAAATTATACGATATGATGAAAATAATGGTATGTTTAGAAAGTCCATTTAATGGCGAGAAAAACAGTATATATAATATGTGTGGGTTCCATAAACAAGTAAGAGGAAAATTAGAGCCAAACACAAAGAGTACAGTGGGTACTTTCGGCCAGACAATAGTAAAAGAGCCTGGTCACTATGGGGTTAAAGGAGCTCTCTACTACCCCCTTTTTAACTTAAAGGGATACTATATTAAAAACCAGAGTTCCCTCTTTTTTTTGCGCTTAAATAATTGAGCAGATCCCGCTGACAGCCTGTGCCCAATTATTTTTTAGGTTATTTTAATCACGTTTTGTCCCTCGCTGCGCCCCCCCCCCAACGTCTCCAGACGGGAAGGGGGCTTTAGTGATTGAAGTGAAAACAATACGCAAGCTGATTTTCAATGAAAAATTCAAGCCCTGAAAGGAGTTTCTAAATTTATTTTCTGGCAGAAATCCGACTTGACCCCCCCCCCCCATTTAAACATTGGATTTTAAAACCGGCGCCATATTTATGGAAAAAACAGAAGATGCCGGACAAAAATGTGCGGTGTTGTTTTTGTTTTTTAAATCTTCGCTAAATCCAATGTGGCCAAAAATTAAATTGTCGTTCTGGAAAAGAACACCTGAAAAAGACACCTGATCGTTAAAACCCCTTAAAAAGCGCACGGTTTTTTAATTTTTGGCCACATAGGATTTTTTTTTTTTTTGTAATGGTTTTAACTGATATTTAAAAAAAAAAAAATACTAATTTTGTAAAGCCGGTTGAAAGAATTAAGTGAAGCCCTGTGTCCTGCCACATTGATAAGTATTTGCTTTGGACCTGAAGAAGAGCGGAGACTTTCAAATGATTGTCTGTTATGTACGGTTAGTCCATTAAAAAAAAATGTATCCTTGCTCCTGCTATACTGTTTTAGGCTAGTGTCAGACGAAAGCATTTTTCCCCGCGATCGTGAAAAAGTGCGTCCGAACGCATTGACGTATTTTTTCACGGAATGCGCAAAAACGGTCAGACGACGCGCATTTTCGGGCGTGATTTTGTACGGATCGTCAATAAAACTCTCTTTGCGTCTGGACGTTATGTAGGCTGGACATTAGCAGTGTCTGACATCTCCTAATCACGCAAACACGCCGCTATGCCGCAGCTGCGCACTCAGTACGTCAGTACTAGCGGTTCGGCGTTCTCAGAAAAATGCGTTCAAATTCCACTTGCGTTGCACGGCCGGACTTTTGTGCGGCCGTACATCGTATATTGGCCGTCATTGCCCGTCATCTGCTGCTAGTGCGGCCGTAATTATGTGCGCCAGAACACACGTTAAAAGTGCGCTGGTCTGACCCCAGCCTTAGGGGACAGCAACCTCGGCCCTCCAGATGTTTTAGAACTATATCTCCCATGATATTTAGCCACTCCTTAGGTTGGCTGAGCCTCATGGGAAATGTAGTTCCACAAAACATCAGTGGGGTTATTCAGAGAAAGGTGAAACTCTGGAGAACTTTTGAAGTGAAAATTGTAAGTCAAAATAGCTCATTTGGAAAGGGATAGGAGAATTTTTCTGATTTGGCTGTTTTGTCCCAGAATTTTCACTTCTCCAAAAGATCTCCAGTGTTTCACCTTTCTCTGAATAACCCTGTAGGAGGGACAAGGTTGCTGAACCAGCTCTATTGTCCGTTGCTCGTCTTTGTTGATAAAAAAACAAATAATGTATCTTTTAACTGTTTATTTCCAGCATATCCTATTTGTATCCCATTGGCATAAAAAAACGCAGACACTGAGGAAACTGAAAAGCCATTCCATAGTATTTTTTCCACATGTAGTACACCAGCACTGTTGTAGGCATATGTGGATACTTATTATTCTGCAGAGTAATAATAATTCAAATATTCATGGACTTTGGAAAAGTTTTATTGCACAGCTGAAAAATTTGTTTTGCCAAATTGTGGAATCCAAAATTTTCAAATCTTGGAGTTTTTGAATTTGCTGATTTTGAATCAATCTGAAATTTTGGACAAAGCCGCAAATATTCGAAAATGACCAAAGTTTATCAGCATGCATATGTTTAGTCCCTAATTACCTGTATACCCCCTACCCCATTTACAACCCCATCTTTGTCCTTCAATCCTCCACCTATATACTACCCCCTATAGCCCAATCTATACACCCAAATGATAGTTTAGGTTAGCAATAGGATTAAATCTAAGGTTGGGGTTAGGTTACTGATTGAGTTAGTTACTGTTTGTTTGCATTAGGGTTAATTGTACGGTTGGGTTACTGTTTGTAATAGGGTTGGGTTACTGTTTGTAATCGGGTTAGGGTTAGTTAGGTTGCGTTACTGTTTGTATTAAGGATAGGGTTAATTGTAAAGTTGGGTTACTGTTAGGGTTAACTGTAGGGTTGGGTTACGGTTTAGGCTAGGGACAGATGAGCGCATTTTCTGCGGCCACCGTCAAAATGTACGTCGATGCGTGCGCACGCATTTTTTCACGGAATACGCTTAAGTGGTCAGACGATGCGCAATTCTGGACGTATTTCATAACGATGGGGTGAAAAGAAGTCTAGGGAAATCCGGCTGTTTGAACGTTATGTTGGCCGCACACTAGCAGCGTCTGACATCTCCTAATCACGCACACACGCTGCTATGCGGCCGCAGCGCACTCTGTACGTCAGTACCAGCGGTTTAACGTTCTCGAAAAAATGCGTTCATTTTCCACTTGCGTTGCGCGGCCGGACTTTTGTGCGACCGTACTTCGTATATTGGCTGTCATTGCCTGTCATCTGCTGCTAGTGCGGCCGTGATTATGTGCGCCAGAACGCGCGTTCGCACTGCCTCAGTCTGACCCTAGCCTTAGGTTTGTGTTAGGGTTAATTGTATAGATGGGTTAGGCTAGGGTCAGATGAGCGTGATTTTACGGATTGTACGTCAGTACGGAAGACACAGTAGTGGCCACACAGTCAGTTTATTCACTGACGTATATTTTGACGGATGTAGGAGAGAAAATAAAATAAAAAGCAAAACCATTTTGTCCGTGAAAAATGCTGGACGTATAAATGCAGTCCATCTGACCACGTTCCATCACTCACACACAAAGCTATGCAGACGTTGCGGACGCAGCGCACTTTGAGCGGCCGTTCTAGGGGTTGTACGTTCTTGCCTGCCTTGCGTCCGTGGGCCACGGCCATTGTGCGTCCGCAGTTCAGTGCGGACGTACTTCGTGTAACGGGCTCCGATGGGCTTTCTGTCATGCTATCACGGACGTACTTTTAGGTGCAATCACGGACGTGAACACTACGCTCGTCTGACCCCAGCCTTAGTGTTTATGTTAGGGATAATTGTATGGTTGGGTTACTGTTTGTTAGGGTTAATTGTAGGGTTGGGTTACTGTTTGTGTTAGGGTTAATTGTAGGGTTGAGTTAGTGTATTTATTAGGGTTAATTATAGGGTTGGGTTACTGTTTATGTTGGTGTTAGGGTTAATTGTAGGGTTAGTGTTTGTGTTAGGGTTAATTGTATGGTTGGGTTACTGTTTGTTTTAGGGTTAATTGTAGGGTTGGGTTACGGTTTGTTTGTGTTAGGGTTGAGTTAGTGTATTTATTAGGGTTAATTGTAGGGTTGGGTTACTGTTTATGTTGGTGTTGGGGTTAATTGTAGGGTTAGTGTTTGTGTTAGGGTTAATTGTATGGTTGGGTTACTGTTTGTAATCGGGTTAGGGTTAGTTAGGTTGAGTTACTGTTTTAAGGTTAGGGTTAATTGTAAAGTTGGGTTATTGTTAGGGTTAACTGTAGGGTTGGGTTACAGTTTAGGTTTGTGTTAGGGTTAATTGTATGGATGGGTTAGTGTTTATGTTAGGGGTAATTCTAAGGTTGGGTTACTGTTTGTATTAGGGTTTAGGGTTAATTGTAGGGTTAGGTTACTGTGACGGAATGGGGTGTCCGCCTGCGGTCCTGCTCCTATCTGACCCCCTTGATGGCGTCCAGCCCGACTACCGAGTGGCTCGGCACTCGGCGTCTCGAGCAGCCTGATCTACCGACCTCTTGTTGGTGTGGAGGTGGCTGCTGGGCTGACTTGAGGCTCCTTTTCCTGGGATAGACGTGATGTAGAAGGCCGCTGAGTGCCTTCTAGGTGCAATGTGATATTCCCTGAAATAACTCACCAGACGAAGCTGTAGGACTTCAAAACTGTCAGGTGGCGTGTGCGGTTCGGGTGTGAGCCCAGCAGGCGGCAACACAGAGGGGAGACCAGACAGGATAGCAAACAAATAATATTGGTTTAAATGAACCCAAATGGGACTTGGCAGCAGGTACTGGAATAAACAGAAGATGCCCCTTCTGGACAACACAGGTAAAAGTCTAATAGCATAGGATTGTGAGTAATGTAGTCCCAGACTGCAGACAGGGTCCACAAAGAATGAATCTGGACGGCTGGCAATGGTACCTTGATTGAAGGTCAGGGAAGGTGGTGAATGCAGTATGAGCCACCGGTAGATATACAGACACAGGATAATGGGCTACGTAGTTGAGAGAACCCACTTGTGCAGCAACCAGGAAGTTTTGGCCAAGGACTGAACGGAGATGGATTCAGGATACACTTGAAGGCACAGGATACACTTGAAGGCACAGGATACACTTGAAGGCACAGGGTACACTTGAAGGCACAGGGTACACTTGAAGGCACAGGGTACACTTGAAGGCACAGGGTACACTTGTAGGCACAGGGTACACTTGAAGGCACAGGGTACACTTGAAGGCACAGGGTACACTTGAAGGCACAGGGTACACTTGTAGGCACAGGGTACACTTGAAGGCACAGGGTACACTTGTAGGCACAGGGTACACTTGAAGGCACAGGGTACACTTGAAGGCACAGGGTACACTTGTAGGCACAGGGTACACTTGAAGGCACAGGGTACACTTGAAGGCACAGGTATGCACAAGGCCAAGAACTTCAGTCAGGACCTCAATGCAGAACCAACCTTGCTGGGTCTCTCTGCTATTTATGGAGGCTTGATAGCAGATGGGTTTCAGCTGTAACTCCAAGGCTGAATAGGAAAACCCAGGCTGGATCTCCAGGAGCCTGGACAAGGCACTGAGCTGAAGTAAGACCCGGATGGGAACCCAATATACAAGCATTCAAGGACAAAGCTGTTGGAGCCAGGCTGTGCAATACAGGGAAATAGCAGTCTTCCAAAGGTGGGGCATGACAAAAACAGAGACTGATTTATGAAGGGTTTGGGCAGATCCTTTTATACACACAACACAAAGACATGTCCAGACTTGAATGCCCTCAGACATATCCAGACTTGAATGCCCCAGACATGTCCAGACTTGAATGAGACAATCGGATTTGCATACAATTGAATTTCAACACAGCCTTTCAATCCTAGCAACCAAGGGAAAATATAATACATTTAAATGCATCACACAATTTCACATCTGCATCGTAATAAAAACCCCACCAGTAAAACCACATCTAGAAATGAAATAAAATGTCCATACACTTAAACGCACAGCCGAAATATAAAAGGAAAAAATGGTCTTTAAAATTGTCCGAGTTTTTAGTCACGTGACTCGCTGGAAGGAGTGCTCAGGTCTGTTTCGTGACATTTCTCCCCCCAATAAAGTCCGACGGACACGGTTGGACCCCAACGGGTCGAATATGGGGAGTCGGTGCAGTCTTTGTGTGGCCCGTAGTCTGTGGGTAGTAGGCGAGCCCCCGGGTTTCTCCACTTGTCCTTGTGGGCTGTTTGTATTAGAGTTAATTGTAGGGTTGCGTTAATGTTTGTATTAGGGTTTAGGGTTAATTGTAGGGTTGGGATAATGTTTGTATTAGGGTTTAGGGTTAATTGTAGGGTTGAGTTACTGTTTGTATTAGGGTTTAGGGTTAATTGTAGGGTTGGGTTACTGTTTGTATTAGTGTTTAGGGTTAATTGTAGGGTTGGTTACTTACTGTTTGTATTAGGGTTTAGGGTTAATTGTAGGGTTCGGTTACTGTTGAAATTATACTAACAGGGTTATTCAAAGAGAGCCGAACTAGCAACCGAATTGCACCGAACAGTGAATTTCCCCGTTCAATGCAATTTCGTGGCCATTCAGATATTCAAAAAGCTTGCAGTTTGCCAAACATTCTAACGGTATTCAATCTGCTCATTTGTTCAATGAAATAAAATGTCATTACACTTTCTAAACATTGAGAAAGCTGTGTAATATGTCTTTTGTTTTATTCCAAGGACGATGGCCTTTGGTGCCTTCCATTACCTACTGACTGACTTGTGGAAGGAAGAGACTTCCCCTAACTACACAGAAGTATCGCTCGTCAGTGATTCTAAACCAAGGAATAGAAGAATCTATGTCATGTATCACGGCACAACGGTGGCAGCAGCTGAACAGATCATCATGAATGGTTTTCGTCAGTCACCAGACGGCATGTTGGGGAGAGGGGTCTATGTCTCCAGAGATCAAGAGAAAGCCGCTCGGTACCCCCTGTGTGATCAAAGTGATCAGGTTATATTAAAACTCCATGTGAATGTAGGGAGAGTTAAAAAGATAGATCAGCAGGATCATCCCATGCAGAAGACCTGGCATGATGAAGGCTACGACACGGCATGGGTGCCGAAATGCTGTGGCATGGTAGACAGTGGCTTGGAGGAGGATTGTGTTTGGGATCCTGATAGGATCAAGGTGGTATGGATTGTAAAGGCTCCACGTGGGCATTTCCGGAAACTGAAGGAACTATTTATAAAGTCCAAGAAATAGAATTGGTATTTTATCAATAATTATTTTGTGCTGATCTATATTTTGTCTTTTCACACCATACACTTACGCTTTCTTTTGCAGCTTCTTTTATTTGTATCTGCTCAGCGTGTCTGGAGATTCTGATGACTAATTAAAACTGGGACAGCTGGATAAAACGAAGAAACGGATCTTTCCCCTTTTACACATTTCAGTCTACTTGTATATTATTCAGTTTTACCCAATACACACTTTTTATGCTCTTTCCCTCTTATCATTATAGATGTTCTCCTTGTGATTTTGTAACCAATAGGGCAATAGCGTGTAGCTAATGGAATCATAGAGCCCCATCATTTTAAAGATACATTGTACACGTGGTGTGCAGAGGCAGAGATGATAGAGCTTCTTTTTGTTCCATACTCTGTTTAATATTACAAAAAACAAATATTTACAAGTTATTGTCCGTATAAATCAAACCCACAAACAATCCCAGCAGGTTAGATGGATAGTCGCCCTGCCGCCCCCTCGCCCTGCGTCTGCTGATCTCTAGCGATTCACACACACAATTACAAAATGACAAGTATGTGTTAATGTTATCCATTAAACTGACAGCATTTCACTGCCAAGATTTACAATAACAGCTAAATGTACCTCTCTGTGTCACTGCCACCGATATCCCTGGATCTGATAATGAATTGTTTACAATGTTATCTTTGAGTTTTAATACATATTCCAAATAGGGATGTGCATGACTTTCTTTTTCATTTCGCTTCATTTTGTTCGGTCTTTTTTTTTCGATTTCAATCCGGATTCAGTGATTCGGATCGTTTCGGTGATTCGGTTAATTTGGATCAGTTGGTTTTAGTTTTTTTAGTTATTTTGCTTTTTGCTTATTTAAGATGGGACGTAGATTACTACCAATAGAATGAAAGTATGCTGTATTAATTATACCGCAGAGAGGCGCTTCCCAGCAGTGTGTGGATTCATATGCTGCATTAATTATACTGCAGAGAGGCGCTTCCCAGCAGTGTGTGGATTCATATGCTGCATTAATTATACTGCAGAGAGGCGCTTCCCAGCAGTGTGTGGATTCATATGCTGCATTAATTATACTGCAGAGAGGCGCTTCCCAGCAGTGTGTGGATTCATATGCTGCATTAATTATACCGCAGAGAGGTGCTTCCCAGCAGTGTGTGGATTCATATGCTGCATTAATTATACTGCAGAGAGGCGCTTCCCAGCAGTGTGTGGATTCATATGCTGCATTAATTATACCGCAGAGAGGCGCTTCCCAGCAGTGTGTGGATTCATATGCTGCAGTAATATATACCGCAGAGAGGCGCTTCCCAGCAGTGTGTGGATTCATATGCTGCATTAATTATACTGCAGAGAGGCGCTTCCCAGCAGTGTGTGGATTCATATGCTGCATTAATTATACTGCAGAGAGGCGCTTCCCAGCAGTGTGTGGATTCATATGCTGCATTATTTATACCGCAGAGAGGCGCTTCCCAGCAGTGTGTGGATTCATATGCTGCATTAATTATACCGCAGAGAGGCGCTTCCCAGCAGTGTGTGGATTCATATGCTGCATTAATTATACCGCAGAGAGGCGCTTCCCAGCAGTGTGTGGATTCATATGCTGCATTAATTATACTGCAGAGAGGCGCTTCCCAGCAGTGTGTGGATTCATATGCTGCATTAATTATACTGCAGAGAGGCGCTTCCCAGCAGTGTGTGGATTCATATGCTGCATTAATTATACCGCAGAGAGGAGCTTCCCAGCAGTGTGTGGATTCATATGCTGCATTAATTATAATGCAGAGAGGCACTTCCCAGCAGTGTGTGGATTCACATGCTGCATTAATTATACCGCAGAGAGGAGCTTCCCAGCAGTGTGTGGATTCATATGCTGCATTAATTATAATGCAGAGAGGCACTTCCCAGCAGTGTGTGGATTCACATGCTGCATTAATTATACTGCAGAGAGGTGCTTCCCAGCAGTCTGTGGATTCATATGCTGCATTAATTATACCGCAGAGAGGCGCTTCCCAGCAGTGTGTGGATTCACATGCTGCATCAATTATACCGCAGAGAGGAGCTTCCCAGCAGTGTGTGGATTCATATGCTGCATTATTTATACCGCAGAGAGGCGCTTCCCGGCAGTGTGTGGATTCATATGCTGCATTAATTATACCGCAGAGAGGAGCTTCCCGGCAGTGTGTGGATTCATATGCTGCATTAATTATACCGCAGAGAGGCGCTTCCCGGCAGTGTGTGGATTCATATGCTGCATTAATTATACCGCAGAGAGGAGCTTCCCAGCAGTGTGTGGATTCATATGCTGCATTAATTATACCGCAAATGCACTTTTGCGCGAGGACAAAACCATTTGCGCAGAACGACGTAGTACGACGTTCGCGCAAACGATGCGTGTTATCGTCTACTGCGATTGACCCTGCACGAACCGAGCGCAAGTGCGTTCGCGCATCCCATACTTACCATTGTCAGCGCGAATGCGTTCGAGCGGATGGTATTATGATCTTCGCGCAACGTCGTACACAGTGGCGGAAGTACCAGGGTCGGGCCCTGGCATTCCGCCACTGGAGGGGGGCCCGGCGCTGCCCGCCAGATTCCAGCAATCAGCGCCGGAATCGGAGCCGCGCGCTGGCCGTCCCTCTCCCTGCGAGCGGCCACTGACATGCAGCTTGGCCGCTCACGTGGGATAGGAACCACCTGACCAGCGCACGAGATCCTCTCGCGAGACCTCTGCGCTGATCAGGTGGTTTCCAGCAAGCGGCCAAGACGCATGCTTCCAGCGGCCGCTCGCCTCAGAGGAACGGAACGCCGGCAGAGCCTGCCCGGGGCCAGCAGAGGTGAGAGCTGGGGGGCAATATATACCCATGAGAGCTGCGGGGCCCAATATATACCCATGAGAGCTGCGGGGCCAATATATACCCATGAGAGCTGGGGGCCCAATATATACCCATGAGAGCTGGGGGCCAATATATACCCATGAGAGCTGGGGGCCCAATATATACCCATGTGAGCTGGGGGCCCAATATATACCCATGAGAGCTGGGGGCCCAATATATACCCATGAGAGCTGGGGGCCCAATATATACCCATGAGAGCTGGGGGGCCCAATATATACCCATGTGAGCTGGGGGCCCAATATATACCCATGAGAGCTGGGGGCCCAATATATACCCATGAGAGCTGGGGGGCCCAATATATACCCATGTGAGCTGGGGGCCCAATATATACCCATGAGAGCTGGGGGCCCAATATATACCCATGAGAGCTGGGGGGCCCAATATATACCCATGTGAGCTGGGGGCCCAATATATACCCATGAGAGCTGGGGGCCCAATATATACCCATGAGAGCTGGGGGCCCAATATATACCCATGTGAGCTGGGGGCCCAATATATACCCATGAGAGCTGCGGGGCCCAATATATACCCATGAGAGCTGGGGGCCCAATATATATCCATGAGAGCTGGGGGGCCCAATATATACCCATGTGAGCTGGGGGCCCAATATATACCCATGAGAGCTGGGGGGCCCAATATATACCCATGAGAGCTGGGGGGCCCAATATATACCCATGAGAGCTGGGGGGCCCAATATATACCCATGAGAGCTGGGGGCAATACTATCTTTGTTTTATTTTGCAGTGAAAAATAAGTAAAAATATAGATCTTTTTTTTGGGGGGGGGCCTACGTGGATTCTTGCACCGGTGCCCTCAGGTTTCTAGTTACGCCACTGGTCGTACGAACGACGTTTGTGCAAAGTATCGTATCGTCTTTGAAAACCTGGTGTTAATTTACAATCTGAACGTTCTGGCCGAAACGAAAAGAACCTGCACAAAAAAAAAAATACAGCACAGTACAGTTACACATTCTACACATACCCAAAGGATAAAATTTATTAAGTTTATTTTTGTTGCAGCACATATACGCAGATTGACTTTGACAGGCGCAACAACCGAAACCTAGCAAATGGTGGTTCTTAATTCTGATTGGCTGAATCCCGTGAAAAAACAGTCTGCCCACCGATTCCGCAATGCAACGGTCATTTGCGCCCGGCTTTTGCGCACGTAAAAAGTTGAAGGCTTAAAAACTGCGCTCGGAGTGTACTACCGCGTTAATTTGCGAGCGCTGTTTTTTTAGTGCGCAAAGAAAACTACGCTGCGTGAGCTCATTTGCGCGAAGCATGTAATAGGGGCCTTAATGTGCACCGCTTAATGTAAAAAGAGCTTAATGTTTAAAAAAGTGTCTAAACCTCAATCAAATGCCTTGAAACTTTGCACAACCTAAGTTCTCATCTTCCCAAACCTATCCTGGAAGTTTCATGGATTTTGGTTACCTACAGGGCAAATGAGTGACATTAAGTTTGTTTTTTTGGGAGCTTAATGTGGCTTAACGTACAAAAAACAATTTAGATTTTAATCAATTTCCGACAAACATCACAAACTACAAGACTCTGTCTATGACAACATATTCTGAAGATTTTGGGTCAATCCGGTGGGATTGTCAGTTATAATATATACCAGAACTATTGTCTTGGTTTTTGTTTCAAATGTACGTCTTATATGTATTTTAATTGATAATAAGGTTTAATTTTAAATTGAATTCCAAATTGATACAGTCACTTTAGTGGCTTCTTTCATCACTAATGAGCAATGACAATGTGAAGTGCCCAGGTGCGGTTCCCATAGAAGGAATATATGCCAAGAAAAAAGGTGGGGCTTCTAAGAATAAAAGTACTTTTATTGAGTATGCATTAAAAGGAAAAAAATAAACAACGTTACGGCTCCTCAGAGCCTTTCTCAGTCTTTTTTCTCCTTTTAGACCTTGAGAAAGGCTCAGAGTAGCCGAAACGTTGGTTCTTTTTTTTTCCTTTTAATGTATAATCAATTTAATTTGATAAGACGAAAAATTTCAATACATCTATTACTCGATATTTTATGTCTCGTATAATCAAAATGCAATGCACCCTACTTGAACCTAGTACTGGGTGTTCTAAATTCTAATGAAGGAAACTGATGGTCCCCGGTTTCTCCGTCTCAACGGCTCATTGCAGTTGGCAACAATTTGTCTTTTTCCTGTATGACGGACAATACTGCGGAGATACCGACCACCCAGATTATAATATTGGTGCTTAATAAATCTGAGAATAGAATTTAAGAACGTCCCATCGCTGTCATCTCAGTCCTGAATTATGACAAGAATGTATCACACACATATTCATACAACTTTGACTAATGATTATTTGACTTGTACTAGCTGCGTCTAATGATTATTGGAACATTATGCCTGACTTTTCGTGTTATCTAGGCATTTCCTCTTCCCTGGCCATGTGCCCAAGATACAAAGCAATGATGACTTTATTGTATATAAACTCCGTGTTTTCTATGGATGTGCGTTTCGGAATTTCCACGAAATTTCCCGATTCGTGCATTCGGATTCGGCCGATTTTCCGAAAATTTTCAGATCCGAAACCGCAGATTCGAACAAATTTTCGTACCGAAGCGAAAACTTTTCGGAATTTTCGAATGGAGTAGAAATGTGTAGAATCGAAATTCATTTTCGTTCCATTCGTGATTTCGGCTCCATTCCTGATTTCGGTTCCATTTCAGTTATTTCGGACATCGTATTTATATCGCTGATTCTGTAATTAAATTTTGTATCATTCCCATCTCAATGTATTCTTCCTGGAAAACCAGAGAAATCTCAATGTATCCTTCTTGTAAAACATGAGAAATCTCAATGGCAGAATTTTCATATAGGCAGAATTATCGTATCGTATAATTATCGTATCCGAAAAACCATTAGTTTACGTCAAAACGAATAGACACTTTGAAACGAGGAGAACAGACGTTCCCGAAAAACACGAAAATTTCCGAAATCACGAAAAAAAAGTCGATCCGAAAAACGAAACGAACCGAAACGAAAATCGTCCGAAACAAAAATTTATAAAATACGAACGAACTGAACCTAAAAAAAAAAAAAAAAAAAAAAATATCGGTGCACAAGCCTGTTTTCTGTAACGGATATCGCACTTTGCTGCCATTAACTGGGTTGTGATCCAATGGGCCTGTTGTATTTGTATATCTATCAGCACTCTCTTACTCGTTGTCCATTGCCCGGGTGCCAAAATCCAATGATGAAATATAGAAAAGCAAATATCTGGATGCACTCTGGGACCTGTATAAAATAATGAAGCTTATTTAACAAAACATGTTAAAAAAGCTGATGTTTCGGGCCTTTATCAAGGATAAACATTACAATGATAAACACGTAAATAGTGTAACACATAAACCACTCACCAATCTCATTGCAACGGCGCTACGGACTACGCCCGGTTTTGAACACGGACGTATGTAGTCTGCAGCACCGTTGCATCAAGATTGGTGAGTGGTTTATGTGTTTATCAAGGATGAACATTACAATGATAAAGGCCCGGTGTGGGGCCGAAACGTCGGCTTTTTTTAACATGTTTTGTTAAATAAACTTCATTATTTTACACAAGTCCTGGAGTGCATCCAGATATATCTATATCTCTATTTACAGGGGGGGCACACAAAGACCTCTCAACACGCCGGGCCATATTACAATCTAGACGCTAAGGAGAAACATCTGCTCCTGCAGGTTTCTCCTTAGTGTCCCCATTTTAGCGGGATGTCACGGTGCAGGCACTAAACCAGCAGCCTGCACCGTACCACGGCGCTAAGCCTCATGCTGCTCGAGGCAGCGCTAAGCGGCGTCACGAGCAACCGCTACATGGCGTCCATAGGACTCCATTGAGGCTTCCTCAGCGGGTCACATGACCAACAGGATCTCGCCTCAGTGCTCACAGCTCCCTTAATTACAGTCCACAATTATAATATAGCCGGCACTCATGGCTCATGGGTTTTCATTAAATGTTTCCCGATTACACCTTTATTTCAAAATTCAAACATAGCGTCAATGTTTCGGCTCCACCAAGGTCTTGGTAAAGGCTCTGTGCAGCCAAAACGTTGACGCCATGTTTGAATTTTGAAATAAAGGTGGGACCAGGAAACTTAATTTCCAATAAGCCGCATATTCTTGTGGAGCAGAAAAGATAAGTACAAAAGATATGAATAAAAAACAAAATAGGTGCTCTTTCCCAGATAGATGCAAAGAGTGACAAGAAAAAATGAAAAGAGGACCTGTAGATCTCAAGCTTGTCCCCTCCAGTGGACGTTCAGAGAGTAAAATAGAAAATGTGTCGAGATCTAAAACAGGACAATATGGAATAGAAGGATCATAGCGTTATATGTAAAAACAGTAGTGTATCATGACACGCCCCCTGTAGAAACGCACTCACAGGATAAATGAAAAATCAGCGCATATCATAAATTACTCATCCCAAAGATGTATTGGAAGGCTCAGGATCTCGTCATCCACAGAAGATCTCCACCTGGATCGCTGTCAACAGGTTCTGCAATCGCTCCAAAACAAAGGGAGTCCAATCGCCAGCAGTAGGAAAAAAGGATAATTTATTCATAAAATTCCGACGCGTTTCGTTGGTGTTAATCCAACTTCATCAGGGAAAATATCATACCTATGTTTTGGAGCGATTGCAGAACCTGTTGACAGCGATCCAGGTGGAGATCTTCTGTGGATGACGAGATCCTGAGCCTTCCAATACATCTTTGGGATGAGTAATTTATGATATGCGCTGATTTTTCATTTATCCTGTGAGTGCGTTTCTACAGGGGGCGTGTCATGATACACTACTGTTTTTACATATAACGCTATGATCCTTCTATTCCATATTGTCCTGTTTTACATCTCGACACATTTTCTATTTTACTCTCAAAAGATATGAATAAAGGGACCAGAGAAAACAATAAAATGTCAGGATCAAAGGCTCCAGGTTCTTCCCTTTATCACTAGAAACCGACGAATAGTAATCAGTAATATGTTTACTACATAGCAATAAAAAATTCATAGGTGAGCGGGTTTTACGATAAAGAGAACAGTGGAAAATGTCGAAGAAATGAAACCGAAACAACGTTTAAAGAATATAAAAAGGAGCAAGAGTTTTCCAACGTGCTCCTTCTGATCACTGCACTGGACAGGTGAGTACATAGATACCCAACTCTACCCACCGCGGAGAAACGGGGGTAAATCAAGCTACAGAGTTGGCCATCACAAAATGTGTCAGAAAATTTGAGGCCCCTTACTCATCCCCAGCAACCTCCCCACAACTACCGCCCCCAGCACACCACCTGCCTAATAAAACACAGAAATATTAGGCTGGGGTCAGACGAGCGCACTGCGTGCCTTCCGGCGTCCATCGCAGCATTGTGACGCTTCGACAGGGCCGGCCACACGCTGTTGCAGCAGAGAAATGTCAGTGAATTGCCCTGCTGTTCGGTGATTTCATTTGACAGGTTTAATCAAGTGAATCCCATAGGTTTCAATGCAAGAAAGAATTCCCCCATTTTTATTAAATATTTATACAACCGTTTATTCTTTTCATTTGCCGCAAAAGTCTCTTTATTTTTTAGGATATTTTAGGCATTTTGTGCGGGGGGGTTTTTTCAAACTTTTTCCTTTTTTTCTTATTGTCGCTTTTGTTTTTTTCCTGTAACAGGCCTTTTTATTAGTATTTATAGGATCTTCTATATTATTTCCAGGCATTTTGGAAAAGCAGTTTTTTGCAGACGCATTTTAAAAGTTCCCTTATTTTTTTATTTTACCCATTCATTGGCTTGTCGGCTTTTTCCGGCGGCTGGTCAGCGCTCTGTTCGGTGGCTCATTCGCTACACTTCGGGGACCCTGTGGGGAATGCTAAATTCACCACAGGGTTGGCGAATCGGCAGGGCACTGAATAACCCTGATAGTTAAGCAGATGAGAGGTTGCCGACTTGTCAGAGTAGCAGGGTTATTCAGAGAGATCCGAAATGTCGCCAAAATGTAACCGAACACTGAAATTCAGCGTACAGTGACATTTCGGGGCCATTCGGCTATTCACAGAGCAGGCAGTTCGCCAAATTTTGACGAATTGCCTGCACATACGGTGCCTATTCGACGGCAGTGAAATCCCCTTAGAGAAGTAATGGTTAATCTATTCAGATACCGAACAGCAGTGAAAAGTTGCCGAAATGCCCTGCTGTTCGGTGGTTTCATTCGGCGGGTTTATTTAGGCGAATCCCATAGGCTTCAATGTTAAAAATATTCCTGTTTTAATTCAATATCTAATAAACTGTTTATTGGTTTATTGTGCAGAAAAAAGTCTCTTTCTCTAGATTTATCTTTAGGATATTTTATGCATTTTTTTTTTTTTTTTTTTTTTAGTGTTTTTTTTTCAGTGGTTTTTTTTTTCTTCTGTAACAGACCCTTTTATTTTGAGCACACCACATGTCGATGAACTAGAATCGCTGAATTGCCCCCGAAGTACGGGGAACAAAAGGGCACCAAAATGTCGGCGACAATTTTTAAATGTAAAACCAGTTGAAAGTGTAAAAATTCTATCAATGTATTTTTTCCAAACAATGTGAAAATCTACTATACAGAAAGGAATATACAACAGTCAGGCCAGAGCCACAAAACACGTTCCACCACCAATCCCCCAAAAGCTTGTTCAGAGACAGTGGTTTTCCCTACACCAGTATATAGATTCGTATACGTATCTGATCAGTAGGGATGAGCCGAACACCCGCATTCGAACTCGAACAATTTCAAAAGTTTGAGTTCGAACACGAACCGAACTCAATGCAAGTCAATGGGACTCAAAAGTTCGATTTTTAGAATGCCCTCCAAGAGGGCATATATGCAAGATATTTGCCATAAAAGGTGTATGGGGTCCGGGTAGTGCCATGGGGGACAGGAAACAAGGACAAAAAGTAAAAAAAAAATAGTTTTTAACCCTTTCGCTGCACTCTTTGGGTGCGAAGGACGCGCTGAGCGTGTCCTCCCTTTGCGGCTTGCGATCGTCCGGATTCCGGCCGATCGCTGTGCCCCCCGGTGCGGGCTGACATCCTCGATGTCAGCCCAGCACCCGGGACCGCCGCCGGCACCAATAGATGTCGTCATCGCGGCGGCGCGATTACATCTATTTCAGGCGCCCCTTCCGCGAGTGCGGAGGAGGTGCCTGAAAGGGAGGGGTGGAGGCCCTTCAGACCTCTCTCCCTCCCGATCGCCGGGGTCCTGCGGCTGAAGGCAGGCACGGTTTAGAAGGGCACAGCCTGCCCTTCCAAACCGTGCCTGCCTTTAACCCCTTGGGTGCGGGATCATGATTCGGCGCCGTAAAGTGCCAAATCGTGATGCTTTCCTGGAGCTGGCCGACATCTTGGATGTCGGCCAAGCTTCCGGGAATGCCCCCTGATGACTGGCATCATCGTGCATAGCACAATGACGCCAGTCCTGGAGTTAACCCCTAACTGCCACCAATGTTGGAGATAGGGGGTCCCAATGAACCCCCTATCTCCCGATATGTGGAAACTATGGGTTAATGTTTGGTACTGTTGGATCGGCCAGAGCATGGTCTTTCTAACGATACCAAACATGACCATGTAAAAATGAAAGAAAAAAAATTAAATAAAAATAAAAAAAAATTAAAAAAAATGAACAAACATTTTTTTTTTGATTTGTTAATGCAGCAATATTGTTCCCATTTCAATTATAATGTGAACAATGATGCTGCACTAATAACAATTTTTGCATGCGGTGCGTTTGTTAAAAATAGCGAAATTTCCCCCCCCAAAAAAAATGTAACGAGTCCCCATTTCTAATTTTTTTAACAAGCGCACCCCGTAGAAAATATAACTGCAAATGTTCGCATGTTAAAGTGTGGAAAAAAAAACTTTACACATCGTAAATTATTGAAAATTCTAATTTTATTGTATTTGTTGTTATAATATACAGACAGGACATGACGTATACATATAATAATGACATATTATGAATCTGCCGAGTCTGCCGTAAAGAACGATATATAATATGTCTGGGTCATATACTAAAATAAGCCTTCAAAACACGTTTAAACATGATGAGCAAAACCGGTAAAAATGACCTCAGCACAGGGGCGGGAAAAGCCTCAGAAGCGAAAGGGTCAAAGTAACAGTGAGTTTTCCATGAAATAAAGGTTAAGAATAAAGACGAAAAATTCCTTCAAATATCGTGCCTAGGAGCTCCCCATAACCTGCCCGTGAAGTGACGGATTTCTAGGATGTATAGAAACACTTAAAAACAACAAAATGACATTTCAAATGACGGTAAATGCTTTTCCTTTAATCTATTCATAAACAACTGCTTGGGGCGGCAGCCTGTATGAAAAGAGACGTTTTAGGACGACACGCAGAACACGTTTAGTGATATTTTTTGGCTAAATTATGGTGAAACTTATGCAGGCTTTGGATGAAAGTAACAATAGGTGCTTTAAAATTGGGCCTTTAGTGTCGGCTCTCAAGGCCCCAGTCTTTCTGCAGACAGCATTCCTGCGGGTCCTCAGATCAGACAGGAGGAGGAGTAATATTTAAGTAGTGGGGGCATTGAAGGTGGGGATTCCTCAAGGGAGGGTTTTGTGTGCCCAGAAACCCAAGGACTAGTACGTGGCTGGGAGGAGGAAGTGCACGATGGGGTCATCCTCATTGACCAGGAAGACTCGGAAGTTAATGCCACCTCCAACCTACGCTGCATGTGCTCCCTTATCCTGAAAAGCCTGGTAAAGGACCCCAGGATTCGTGCTATCAAGGAGAGGGATCATTACTGGTTGGCAAGCCTTCTTGATCCACGATACAAGGGGAAAGTTGCAGAGCTCATCCTGCCACCGACTCTGTAGACCGGCTGACATTTATAAAAATGAATCAGTCCTGGATCAGCAGCTATCAATCCCCTGATGCTGACGTAACTGAATAGATCGGGGATCTCTTTTGCATTCACAAAACCTCCACCACTGCACTCTTCCACAATACCACGAGCCCCTTGAGGAGCATTGAGGAGCATGCGGCCGCTGGTTGACAGAGCTCCGACTGTCCGGGCTAGCTGCCCGAGTGCATGTAGCAGAGACAGGCAGCACAGGGAGGGAGCCACTGCACCGGCGGCCATGGCAGACCCCCCCCAACCAGGATCCAGGGAGCACCCACTGACCACCAGACTAACGTAAGGCGACACATTTCTAAAAAACATAAAATCCGAGGACATTTTTAAATGTCCCCGGGAACATAAATTAAAACCTTTTTTTTTCGTTCTCTACCTGGCTGAATGTATTTAATTATATATATTAGATACATTCAGCCAGGTAGAGGGGGGTGGCATGTGGACTGTGCGGGGTCTCAGGCAGTGGTTTGTTTTTTTTGTGCTGCTGGGGCAACATGAGTGCCAGTTATTTGTGTGTCATCACTGGCACCACCTTCCTCTAGGTTGATTATACTCCCTTCCTCAACCTCAGAGTTTGAATCAGAGCACTGGAGTTGCTGCACATCCTCAAGCAGCATGTCACTGTCACTGTAGTCAAACAATTCAGCTGACTCCTCCGTGTGTGATAGTGAGGCTATGGCAGGAGTAGCTGTGGACATGGAGGCTGCATTAGATGCTTTGGCAGCTGAGGTAGACTGTAAAGCACTACAAACCTGGCTGGCAGAGGACTCGGAGGATGAGGATGGCCTGGTTAGCCAATCCACCAAATCCTCTGTATGTTGCTGCTGCTTAAGAAGACGGCCAGCACCAGTTAGAAAGGATACGCGTGCCCCTGCAGAGGATGCACCACGTCCACGATGACCAGAGGCTGCTTGCCCTCTTATCTGTGTCCGGGAGCGTCTGCCTGTCCTTTTTGGTCTTTCTGACATGGTGAGTGATATATAGATTAAAGATATACAGAACTCTGATTCAACTCTGTTATAAAAATTGGAGATATGCAGAAAACTGATTCAACTGTGTTATCTAGATTAAAGATTTCCAGAACTCTGGTATAACTCAGTGAGACACCCTGATAGCTGGCAGCCAGTGACAAGACACAGATTACAGTTCCCAGAAACCTCCTATAAGTCAGTGAGACCCCTTGATGGGTAGCAGTGAGAACACACAGATTAGAACAATTCCCAGATATCTTGTAGAAATTACTGACCCAAAATAGTTGGTGGCAGTTAGAACACACAGATTACAACAATTCCCAGATATCTTCTAGAAGTGAGACCCCCCACAATAGTTGCTGGCATTGAGAACACACAGATTAGAACAATTCCCAGATATTTTGTAGAAATGAGACCCCCAAAATAGTTGGTGGCAGTGAAAACACACAGATTACAACAATTACCAGATAATAGTTGCTGGGAGTGAGAACAGACAGATTACAACAATTCCCAGATATTTTGTAGAAATGAGACCCCCAAAATAGTTGGTGGCAGTGAGAACACACAGATTACAACAAGAACAATTCACAGAGGTAGAAAAGTGGATCAAAAACAACAAACTTTTTTAAAATACTGACAAAACTGTTACAATGCTCTTTGGAACCGCACCTAAACTACACAAATTGCAAAATCCCCATATATGTGTTGGGACAAAATCAAATGGCATGCTGACCACAGTCACTTCTCTCAAATATCTAGGTATGTGGTTGGACCCTAATCTATCCTTTGGCCCCCACATCGAAAAACTCTCATCTAAACTTTACCCCAAACTAGGTGCCCTGTACAGAAACAAATCCTGCCTGAGTCCCGCGGTAAGAAAGCAGATTGTACAGCAAATGCTTATGCCGGCTATTGATTACGGAGATGTAGTGTATGCAGCCGCCCCACAAACACACTTTCATAAACTTACTACATTGTATAACTCATTCTGCCGCTTTGCGCTACAATGTAACTACATGACCCACCATTGTGACATGTTAAAAGAGCTAAACTGGCCATCGCTGGAATCCAGACGCACCCTTCACCTTTCCAGCCTGGTGTTTAAGAGCATCTCTGGGAAGCTGCCACCCTACCTGAATAGACTGCTTCCCCCAGCAGCTCCCTCATCCTATAACCTCCGATCCAGGACCAGCACCTTACGTGCTATACCACAATACAAAAAGACAGTGGCTCGGTCCTCATTTTCCTACAGAGCACCACAATTATGGAATAACCTCCCAGACACCATCAAATCTTCCCCCAGTCTTAATTCACTCATGAGCTCCTTACTAACATACCTCAATACAGAATGCACCTGTAAACATGTAACCTAGTGACTATATTTCCTACATATTTTTCTGTTAATCTGTATATTTGTGTTGTTTTTTTTTTTTTTTAATATCTTGCATTGTATTACTTTGTATTTCTGTAACTGTAACACTTCAATGTTCTTGAACCCAGGACATACTTGAAAACGAGAGAAATCTCAATGTATCCTTCCTGGTAAAATCCTTTATAAATAAATAAATAAAAATTCCCAGATATTTTGTTTAAATGACTGACCCCCCAAAATAGTTGGTGGCAGAACTATATGGCCACTAGGGGAACCAGTGTATAACATATGAAAGAGACTGAGTGAAGACATTGTGGACTATGCTGGACAAAAACGAACTCCAAGTCCCAGAAACCTTTGCAAGGGGAACAGGAAGGGGTGTGCTGGCCAGGAAAGACATCAGCAGCCTCGTGCAAGGCAGGAGAGAGTGAGCGGAGCAGTGAAAGTTGGAGGACGCACGTTGGAGCTGTCAGGGATCGCAACCAGGCTGGAGTGCAGATGCTGTCTTACTGGTGCTGGAGATCGGGACAGAGATCGTGCTGTGACCTACCTACCCAGCGCTGAGAGGTTTGGAGGACAAGCTGGTTCCGGCAGGACCCCGCGTTAGGAGGCCGCGCCGTTCGATTGGGAGTGCAGGCGGCGGATCGATTGTTCCAGTTGCGGAGATTTGGCAAGCGGGGAGCAGATTCGGTGGCACAGAGTCCTGGTACACAGTGGAGAAAGATCCTTTGGTTGAGGCATCGAGTGCTGGACAGTTTCATTCGACGGATGGGTGAGAGGGCCTCTAGGCCCACAGTTCCAAAACAGAAACGCACGCTTGCAATATTGTTTAAATTCACAGGGCCCCAACGGTGACTAGTCGAAGATTGTTTTTTTCGTTCACTGGCCAGTCGAACACAGTACCCGGGTACCCTAAACTTTGTATATATATATTTTGAGCTATTTTGCAGGACTTACACTCCAGAACTGAGGGGGGTTAACCGTTCTTTTTTCCGCCGCGTGCTTTTCCCGCGTGACGCATCCTGTAAATTCATCCAACGCACATTCATATTTTATGACACTTTATCTTTTAGTAATGTATATAAAACTAAAAAATCCACAACAGTGCTGGTGTGTAATAATTCCTAGTGCGGTGAGGATATCCCGAGGTTTATTCAGCGACTCCTCCGGGGGTGAGCGCTACACGTTTTTAAAGGAACAGTGAGTTTTCCATGAAATAAAGGTTAAGAATAAAAACAAAAAATTCCTTCAAATATCGTGCCTAGGAGGTCCCCATAACCTGCCCGTGAAGTGGCGGATTTCTAGGATGTATAGAAACATTTAAAAACAAAAAAATGACATTTCAAATGACGGTAAATGGTTTTCCTTTAATCGATTCATAAACAACTGCTTGGGGCGGCAGCCTGTATGAAAAGAGGAGACGTTTTAGGACGCACAGAAAAGGTTTAGTGATTTTTTTGGCTACATTATGGTGAAACTTATGCAGGCTTTGGATGAAAGTAACAATAGGTGCTTTAAAATTGGGCCTTTAGTGTCGACAACAGTGCTGTCACACCGTAACCCCTCTGTGGTATTGTGGAAGAGTGCAGGGTTGGACCCTGCGGTCAAATATTAAAACGATATGAATCTGGTACAGGCGTCAGTGCACCACTACACATGCCCCATAGAAATGAGTCTGTAAATACCCTATAATCATCCAATATGTACCGGATATAAGCAGACTGCGATGACTAATGAATGGCATCCTGATAAAACCCTATCGGCATTTACTTTGTACCGGATATGTGCATACTGCGATGACTGAAAGATATCTTGCTAAACCGTATCAGTATTTATTATATATCGGATATGTGCACAAACACGATGACTGATGAATGTCATCTTGTTCACCAAGTCACGGACATTATGCAAAGAAACTATAGATTGCCCAATAGAAAAAACGATTATCTCTTGCGTCTCATCCACGAACCAAGTACTCTGCACATTAGAGACATCCCGTTGCGCCGTGATTTCAGGACAGAGACAAGAGAGACATGCTAATAGGTGTATACACACCATGTGATTTGTCCAATCCAACGGAGGCCTGTGCGCATGCGCGGATTATCCGCACGCAAATCGAAAATGAAAGTTCTAACAACCAATTGAATGAAAAACCTACCGAATAAAGTATAAAAGACGGACCTCAGTAAAAGAGAAATTATCCAGCGGAAGAGGCCAGAAGGCGAAACGCGTCCTGGATTATCCCACTTTTTGTTTTTATACTATATTGTTAATTATCCCTTAATAAACCCTTTTTTATAACCACTACACGCATCCTGTGTTTTCTAAAGAGCCAAAACAGATCATCCAGCACCCCGGACCCTACTACTGGAAACCAGCTGAGAGGACCTGGAAGCCGCAGACTTTTTTGGCCACACAGGAGGAGATAAAAGAAGGGATCCAGTCACCTTGATGGACTGGGAAAGTGACCATAGGCTCTAAACCACGTGAGTTGAACAGCGATACATTTATCATCTTATTCTGTTAATACAGTGTGCACTATGGGTCTCCCTTTTATCTGATCCTAAGAGGCCAAGACCTGTATTACGGAAGAAGGAAAGATAACCGGAGACCTGGCTTTCCTTCACCAACGAGCAGCCACACCAGTATAGGATTCAACCACCAGGTGGCAGCAGAACATTGAACATCCTTTCCAATACGTTATCTGAACCCACACTAAGAAAATCATTTGCATTACGGTCTGGATACATCTAGAGAACGTTTTTGTTACACCTCTTTTTTCTCATTAACCGATATTTGCATAAACTGTCTATCATCTCGTATATGTGCTTATGGTCACCTTGAGTTTTAAGAACCGTCTGCATAATATTTTCAATTGAAAGTGTCTAGATCATCACCTTTAATTTAAAGTGTCTAGATCATCCCAGACAACACATACCATAGAAACTCTCTATGAAACTCCTAACAAAAGAAAACACGTACACCAAGTTAATATCCATTTAATGTGTCACACACACATTGATGTAGGCAGCGCCCATCCTAGATATACCCACATTCTTTAATCGATTACCAGCAAGAACGTAGCACTGCTTTTCTATCTAGGACAGGCAGCAGCCTATCCAACATATACATCATATCATCAAACAGGCGCCAATCAAAGATTTATCCTACCATCTTTGTCCATACACCCAAATATTTTGCCTTTGGTGGCAGCAAGTGCCTTCACACCGTAACCCCTCTGTGGTATTGTGGAAGAGTGCAGTGGTGGACCCTGCGGTCCAATATTAAAATTATATGAATCTGGTATAGGAGTCAGTGGCAGTGCACCCAAATATTGTGCCTTTGGTGGCAGCAAGTGCCTTCACACCGTAAGTAACCCCTCTGTGGTATTGTGGAAGAGTGCAGAGTTGGACCCTGCGGTCAAATGTTAAAATAATATGAATCTGGTACAGGCGTCAGTGGCAGTGCACCCAAATAATTTACCTTTGGTGGCAGCAAGTGCCTTCACACCGTAACCCCTTTGTGTTATTGTGGAAGAGTGCAGTGGTGGAGGTTTTGGGAATGCAGAAGAGATCCCCGATCTATTCAGTTACGTCAGCATGGGGATTGATAGCTGCTGATCCAGGACTGATTCATTTTTATAAATGTCAGCCGGTCTACAGAGTCGGTGGACAGACGCACTCTTTTGTCTGTGACAAAACCTCCAGCGGCACTGAACGTCCTTTCAGAAAGCACACTGGATGAAGGGCAACCTAGTAGCTTATAATGCTATAAGTCAGTGATACACACTGTCCCTGATAGCCTGGCTGTGCCAAGACAGATTCAAATTTGCTGAACTGTGGTAGAACTCTCTGATACACACTGATAACAGGCTGTGCCAAGACAGATTCAAATTTGCTGAACTCTGGTATAACTCACTGATACACACTGATAACAGGCTGTGCCAAGACAGATTCAAATTTCCTGGCGAACATGCGGTGAACACGCGGAAATGTTCGGAGTTCGACGAACAGCCAAACGGGCGATGCTCGAATCGAATGCCGAACAGATCCGAACCGAACGCTCATCCCTACTTAGAGCTATAGAAGCTCCAACAAGAGTAAGTAGAAAATTGTCAAAACAGCAGTTGCGCATTTTTTGCATTGTGATTCTGCACAAGGAGAGTCGTGCCTGTTTTTCTTATCTTCCATGACATTGTCGAGATTTAAAGGAAGACATCCGTGTAAGGTGTGGGTCACCTGTGAAGAATAGAGAAAATCAACCCATATGCACAGTTCCACTTAGAGCCAGTGCCAGTGCCAATGATTCATATATACGCTGTATTATTTGATATACTTCACCATTGTGTATTTCTAATATTTTTTCTATATGTACACAAATATATGGTCTGCTGATTTATGGGATACATCAAGACCTGGATAGCAATTTTATTGCGTTGATCAGATATGTATACGAATCAATGTGAAAATCAATCAATTGGGTTATTTTAAGTATTATCTCATGTTTCTGCCTAAGTGAGTTTTGTTGATCGATCCATTGACCTTCAAATGTACATGAAATAGCATGAAATAATCCTAATAAATGTAATACCTTATAACTATTAATGTAACAAGAAAACATGAGTGTGACTGGACACCTGAATGAAAGCTTCACAAAGTGCAATCTGAAAGGGGAAATCGCTGCCGAATGCAAAAAATAATGATAAATCTGCATTCCCAAATAACTGGATCAACATATAATGTCAGAGTAAAGTATATTTTATTGTTAATTATGCTTCTTAATTACTATTTTTTTATTATTCGCAGATTAAATTTGTGAATCTTTTGGAAGCAGATACTGAAGATACTGGAAGAGCATTCCATTCTATCCCCCACATTTAGTACATTTGAACACCAGGTACGTGTATGTGGCTACTTATAGTGCCGTGTAATTGATGATAGTTTATAGTAGTGGTTTGTAATAATATATAAAGATTTCATTGTGTCAGGGTCATGATGTGGGGTGTCAGATGAGAGCCCAAGCTGCAGGGGAAACAGGGCACATCGAGGCAGGTACAGAGACATCCAGGAGGTTTATTGCGCATATGAGATACAAACACAAGGGCACGATACTAACACAGGGATACAAACATGGGGCACGGATACGAACGCAGGGGCACGGATATGAACACAGGGGGCACGGATACGAACGCGGGGGCACGGATACGAATGCGGGGTACGGATACGAACGCGGGGGCACGGATACAAGCACGGGGGCACGGAGGGTGACCTGGAGGCTTGCTTGATATCCACGATGTCAACCACCTCCAGGTTTGAATCGCGATCCGACAACAAAATAGTTAACTCTATACACCGCTGAAAAGAGGAGACTCTCCCCTTTCTAGCGGTGCAATTTGTATTCTGATATCTTTTATGGTTGGGGATAGAGGGCTCCAAAGGTGCCCCCTCCCCTTCCTGTTTGTAACTGCAGGTGCCGCTGGGCGCTTGCGGATGACTTCATCACACATCGTGATGACGTCATCCAGCCTGCTGGCACCCAGGAAGCGGCACAGCAGGATGACATGTGAGGAATGTCCTCATGTGTGCACGCTGCGTGTGAAGAACGTCCCCCACACGTCATCAATTGGAATCCCCTTCCTGCCCGATACTCACCTCTCAGTCCAGGGTCCTATGCAGATCTGACTTCCTTGAAGTCAGATCTGCATGTTTAGACCCCTCCCGGCGCACTGACATCTTCGCGACGGGTGCAGTGAAGTCAGTTTCAGGCGCCCCCCATGGCAGAGCACCTGAAAGGAGGGGGGTCTTTTGGCCCCCTCTACCTTCCGATCAGGAGGAGATCAAATTAAAAGAGAGGCACCGCTGGGAAGGGCAGAGTCTACCCTTTCCAGCAGTGCCTATATCTAACCCCTGAGGTGCCGGTCCGCGATCCGGCGCCGGATCATGAACCTCTCCTGGAGGTAGCTGACATCTTGGATGTCAGCCAATCCTCCGAGGCCTCTCCCTGCCCACTGACATCATCGCACATGGCGCAATGACATTAGTGTGAGAATTAACCCCTAGCTGCCAAGAGGTTTCCCTATTGAAACCCTATGGTTGAGATAGGGGGGTCTTTAGACCTCTCTATCTCCCGATTCTTGGCAGCTAGAGGTAAATGTTTGGTATCATGGCCTTTCCAATGATATTGGACATGATCAGGTTAAAATTAAAAACAAAATTTTTTAAAAATAAAAAAACAAATCTTGTTTTTTTTTGTTTTGTTTTTTTATTAATGCAACACTATTTTTCACATTTCCATTATAATGTGAGCAATAATGCTGCACCAACTAATTTTTGGCGGGAGGGGTTAGCTAAAATCACGTAATTTCTCCAAAAAATAGAGTAGCGGGTCCCCAGTTCTAATTTTTTTAACAAGCGTACCTCATAGAATATATAACCACTAAGGCTCGGATGATAACATGTGAAATTTATTACTTTACACACTGTGAATGACTGAAATTTTAATGGGAATACAATTTTTTTACATTTTTTGTTATAATAGTCTGTCAGGGCATGATGTATACATATAATAATGATATATTATGAATCTGCCGAGTCTGCTGAAAAAAAGGATATATAATTTGTTTGGGTTGTACAAAAAAACAGGACTTCAAATCGCATCAAAACATGATGAGCGAAAACGTTCAAAATGAGCTCAGCACATGGGTGAAATGGCAGTGAAGGGGTTAAATGCACATTGAGGACCATTAATATTGTAGGAAAATAATTGTAGGTGTAAAATCAAGGTGCATTTATATTGAGTATTCTTGTCCACTGTTTAGTCTGCTCAGTATCTCCATGAACTAGAAATTAGGGATGAGCCGAACAGGCACCGTGTTCGGTTCGCATTCGACCTCGAACAATTTCAAAAGTTTGAGTTCGAACGCGAACACGAACCGGACTCAATGCAAGTCAATGGGACTCGAACGTTCGAATTTCAGAGTGGCCTCCAAGAGGGCATATATGCAAGATATTTGCCATAAAAGGTGTATGGGGGTCCGGGTAAGGACAAAAAGTTAAAAAAAATACGTTTTTAAAGGAACAGTGAGTTTTCCATGAAATAAAGGTTAAGAATAAAAACAAAAAATTCCTTCAAATATCGTGCCTAGGAGGTCCCCATAACCTGCCCGTGAAGTGGCGGATTTCTAGGATGTATAGAAACATTTAAAAACAAAATAATGACATTTCAAATGACAGTAAATGGTTTTCCTTTAATCTATTCATAAACAACTGCTTGGGGCGGCAATCTGTATGAAAAGAGGAGACATTTTAGGACACGCAGAACAAGTTTAGTGATTTTTTTGGCTAAATTATGGTGAAACATATGCAGGTTGTGACGTTCTGGGTCTCTGGCGCCCCCTCTGGCAATACTGGACATTGCTTTTAGTTCTGGACATTTGGTTCACGTCCAAGCCTGATCAGTACCTGGACTCCATTGGTTCACCCTGGACCATTTTGTATAAATGGAGACCACTCCCTTAGTAGGGTGCGGTCTCATTCATCCTGGATCAGTCATTCAGCTCATGTCTGGTTTGCCTTGCTCTAGATTCATCCTGAATCTTCTATTCAGTTCAGTCTGTCTTCAAGCTCCTGTCTGGTTTACCTTGGTCTAATTTTATCCTGTTCAGTCTGTCTGTCTTCCAGCTCGCTCATGTCTGGTCTTTTCCTGGTCTAGATTTATCCTGTTAAAGCCTGTTTTCCTGGTCATTCTGTTTACAGGCTCATGTCTGGTTTGCACTGTTTTTCTTGCCTTCTTGTATCATGTTTAATTCTGCCTCCCATGTTTAGTTGCCTATTTTGTTTATACCTGGTTTTCTTTATATTTCTTGCCGTGAGGTTAAAGGCTCTGTTTATTGTATTTAAGTTCTTGGTTCCTAGAATAAATTATATATATTTACTTTTCTAGTTCAGGCTCATGGTCTATTTTCACTGCTCATTAGGCTCACACCCCTCTCTGTCAGGTCAGGTCCCTGACCCCCATCGTGACACAGGTTTTGGATGAAAGTAACAATAGGTGCTTTAAAATTGGGCCTTTAGGCTAGGGTCAGACTAACGCATTTTTCACGTTGTCCGTGAAAATGTGCGTTCGAAGAATGGACGTATTTTTTCCCGGAATACGCAATAGCGGTCATACTATGCGCAGTTTCATCCGTGATTTTGTACGGATCATCAATAAAACACTTCTTGCATCTGGACGTTATGTTGGCCGGACATTAGCAGCGTCTGATGTCTCCAATTCACACACACACGCCGCTAGCGGACACAGCGCACTCTGTACGTCAGTACTAGTGGTTTAACGTTCTCGAAAAAATGCGTTCATTTTCCACTTGCGTTGCGCAGCCGGACTTTTGTGCGACCGTACTTCGTATATTGGCCGTCATTGCCCGGCATCTGCTGCTAGCACGGCCGTGATTAAGTGCGCCAGAACGCGCGTTCGCACTGCCTCAGTCTGACCCTAGCCTTAGTGTCGGCAACAGTGCCGTCACACCGTAACTCCTCTGTGGTATTGTGGAAGAGTGCAGGGTTTGACCCTGTGGTCCAATATTAAAATGATATGAATCTGGTACAGGCGTCAGTGCAGCCAAATATTTTGCCTGATGGGTGGCAGTGACAAGACACAAATTACAATTCCCAGGAGCCTCCTATAAATCAGTGAGACCCCCTGATGGGTGGCAGTGAGAACACACAGATTACAACAATTCCCAGATATCTTCTAGAAGTGAGACCTCCACAATTGCTGCTGGCAGTGAGAACACGCAGATTACAACAATTCCCAGATATTTTGTAGAAGTGAGATCCCCCAATAGCTGCTGGCAGTGAGAACACCCACTAACACAACAATCTCCTCTCAAAAAACACGGGCTGTGGCTGAGTGAAGCCTTATATAGTGTGCTGCGGGACTTAGCTCTGTGAGCCCATGATTGGGTAAAATTTGCCCAATCAGGACTCTGAGCCGTGATTGGCATAGTCTTGCACCTGTCTTGCACCTAAACTGTGGTCAGGTAGCCAATTACAAGCTTCAGGCCAGTGGAAAAGCGCATTGTGGTCCATTGTGGTACATTGTGGGCGAACATGCGGCGAACATGCGGAAATGTTCGGAGTTCGACGAACGGGCGATGTTCGAATTGAACTCCGAACAGATCGAACTGAACAGCTCATCCCTACTAGAAATACATCACGAATTGTAAACATTGGGAAAGTGTAATATATCTTATTTTTTTATTCCAGGGACGATGGCCGTTTCATTTTACCATCAGGCTAAAATATGGGAGGAGGAGACTTTGCCTGGCTTCACAGAAGTATCGCTCGTCAGTGGTAATCAACCAAAGGATGGAAAAATCTATGTCATGTATCACGGCACAACGGTCGCGGCAGCTCAAGAGATCATCAAGAAGGGTTTTCGGCAGTCATCAGCAGACGGCATGTTGGGGAGAGGGGTCTATGTCTCCAGAGATCAAGATAAAGCCGCTCGATATCCCTTGGATAATAAAAGTGATCAGGTTATATTGAAACTCAGAGTGAATGTAGGAAGAGTTAAAAAGATAGATTATCAGGGTCATCCCATGCAGAAGACCTGGCACGACCATGGCTATGACACGGCCTGGGTGCCTGCATTCATTGGCATGGTAAAAAGTGAGTTAGAGGAGGATTGTGTTTGGGATCCTAAACGGATCAAGGTGGTAGGGATTGAAAAGGCTCCATCTATGTATCTACCACACCTGAAGCAACTAGTTAAAGATAATGAGCACAGGAAATAGAATTGGTATTTTATCAATAATCATTTAATGCTGACCTATATTTTACCTTTTCACACCATACACTTACAAATAAGACAAGCTATAAACGAAAGTGTATCTGTTCAGCAATTACTATTTTATTCAAACGCTGCGTCATTAAACTAACGTGATGATTTGAAGGAATAGCAGCTCCATTCCCCAAGTGACCGAATTCCATAAAACTATTCCCGAGACGTGTTTCCTATGTTATGTTTTCATATGAAGATGTATCTTGTATTCGCTGCCTTGTCAGACATACACTTGTATCCTCTATTGTACTTTTATTACTATCGCTGAAATAAATGCCGCCTTTCTGAATCCGGACTCGGTTTTAATAATCAGAAATGCTGTTTTTGTAGCGTATTCTGTGCATCATCCAAAAGGAATCTGAAGATAAAGATTTTCAGAAAAGAAATAATTTATCCCTTAGCTGTTTCAATACCTAAAACATGTAACTAAACATTAAAAAAAACGAAACGCACTTAAAATATTTGTAAAACTACACTGATGTTGTACCCAAGGAGAAGCAACATTTTTATTAAGACTCAGTCCATTCACCCATTATTAATGCAAAGAAACTACAAGGAGCAGCCCCCCTCACTGTATCGAAACAAACGTTCAACAAACTGTACTGCTGTGTTACAGCAGCCATGGATTTGGCAGAATACAGGGAAAGCTCTGGGGTCAGTCACTGCTGTACAGGGATAAGATTCATGGGTTTGTAATAGCTGAAATTCCCATACAGTACAGATACAAGCAGGTTTATTCAAAGAAAGCTGAAAACCTGGAAAATGACTGTAAAAGTGAAAATTTTAGGTCAAAATAGCCAAACCAGAAAAATTCTCCCATTTATCTCACTTTCCAAATCGACTATTTGGTCTAGATTGTTCTCTTCTCCTGCCAGTTCTCCTGGTTTTCTCCTTTCTCTGAATAGACCTGAAGGTGTTTCTGTCACTTCCATATACTGGTATTATTGGGGTTTCCATAATTTCCATTTTATAATCTATAGGTATTTTTTGAAGCCGTTTATCCAATAATCTCATTATGGTCACAACAAATCCCCAATATTCTAATAAATACTCCCCTCCTCTCACCCTGTATTACTGCAAAGAAATTGGTGGGCGCAACAGTCTCACTGTGTTGAATGAAAAGCACTGAAATTTCGGTGCTTAGTGAATAGACCCTTTAGTCAGAGCATAGCACAATGATACGTTTCAGAGTATACCGAAGCGATTCGGATAATATTGCAGGGATTCAGAGTATAGCGCAGGGATTCAGAGTATAGCGCAGGGATTTAGAGTATAGCGCAGGGATTTAGAGTATAGCGCAGGGATTTAGAGTATAGCGCAGGGATTCAGAGTATAGCGCAGGGATTTAGAGTATAGCGCAGTGATTTAGAGTATAGCGCAGTGATTCAGAGTATAGCGCAGTGATTTAGAGTATAGCGCAGGGATTCAGAGTATAGCGCAGTGATTTAGAGTATAGCGCAGTGATTTAGAGTATAGCGCAGTGATTCAGAGTATAGCGCAGTGATTCAGAGTATAGCGCAGTGATTTAGAGTATAGCGCAGGGATTCAGAGTATAGCGCAGTGATTTAGAGTATAGCGCAGTGATTTAGAGTATAGCGCAGTGATTCAGAGTATAGCGCAGTGATTTAGAGTATAGCGCAGGGATTCAGAGTATAGCGCAGTGATTCAGAGTATAGCGCAGTGATTCAGAGTATAGCGCAGTGATTTAGAGTATAGCGCAGTGATTTAGAGTATAGCGCAGGGATTTAGAGTATAGCACAGTGATTCAGAGTATAGCGCAGTGATTTAGAGTATAGCGCAGGGATTCAGAGTATAGCGCAGTGATTTAGAGTATAGCGCAGTGATTTCGAGTATAGCGCAGGGATTTAGAGTATAGCACAGTGATTCAGAGTATAGCGCAGTGATTTAGAGTATAGCGCAGGGATTCAGAGTATAGCGCAGTGATTTAGAGTATAGCGCAGGGATTCAGAGTATAGCGCAGTGATTTAGAGTATAGCGCCGGGATTTAGAGTATAGCGAGGGATTCAGAGTATAGCGCAGTGATTCAGAGTATAGCGCAGTGATTTAGAGTATAGCGCCGGGATTTAGAGTATAGCGAGGGATTCAGAGTATAGCGCAGTGATTTAGAGTATAGCACAGCGATTCAGAGTATAGCACAGCGATTCAGAGTATAGCGCAGCGATTCAGAGTACACCACAGCGATTCAGAATGTAGAGATTCAGAGAATAACACAGCGATTTAGAGTATAGCACAATAATACAGTTGGTTAGTTTGTGTGTTAAGGGGTACTAACTTTGAAACTAGTAACAACAATGGTAAAAAAAAAATAATAAATAAATAAATCCAAGCATCAAACTCTCTGTTCTTGCTTTCAGCAGTGAAAAACGAACCACTACTAATCCCGAATATTTTTACAATACGGTGATACATTTTCACTAATGACCATGTTTTACAATAAGGGAAAAAAATGTAAAACGTCAAAGACATGAAACTGAAACAAAGTTTAAGAAATATGAAAAGGAGACACATTTTTAAATTTACTCATTCCTGTCGCTGCACTGAGCAGGTGAGTACAGAAACACATTGCAGAAAGTCTGGTATATCCAAGTTAAGGGCTTGTCAGCGGAAAAGTTGCCATCAGAAATTTTTGGGTCCCGACTGATCCACAGCAACCACCCCCACATCTGTCACAAGGCATGCCCCCCCATAATAACACATACATAGATATTATGTGTCTGTAAGAGGTGCGGGTGGGGGGGGATTATCCTGGGAACAGCAGGTCCATCCACTCCTTGATGCAGGAATAAATCCAAACAGAGCTGTTTTCAATCCCAAAGTGGAATTTTCCTGGGGAGGGAATACAAGAAAACCCACCAGTTTGTCTCATGACTGAGGAGCAGCTTTTGGCTTCAATATTTAGGACACGGCTCACTAGAGGTGCCATTATGTGGCAGGCGAGCTTACACTTCAATGGCCATTCAAGTAAACCAAAACTTCTAATTGCGTTTTGTTTCATGTGGAATTATAGGGTTAACACAGATGACGTTTTTTTCCTTGAAAATCATTTGAGTTATTTTGCATATTTAGTACACAAATTTGAGAACGCATGAGTTTTGTAGCTATGTTCAGTGACCTCCAAATGTGCATGAAATAGCATGACAATAATATTATTATTTATTAAGCGCCAACACATTCCGCAGCGCTGCACAAGGTGTAATGGGTAAAGACAGGACAATTCTACAATACATACAGGAGGCAGGTCAGTATTGCTGCCAGCAGATACAGGAGGACATGAGGGCCCTATTCCCGTGGGAATTTACAATCTCGATATAATAATAAATATACATAGGTTAAATTAATAGATTATATCTCATATTGTGACTTGACAAGGAATCACATGAAACGTAAACAAAAGAAAATATAATATAAAGTAAGAGTAAATTACACTTTATATTTCTTCTCCACCTTTAATGAATTTACACTTTTAATTCCCAGATAAAAGTTGTAACCCTTTAAAAAAAAACTACGGAGGTAAATCTCTCTGTGGGTTCAGTTGAGCCAGAAATGCCAGATTTTTTACATTGTTTTGTTACATATTTAGAAAAGAATTTTCTCAACACATTAGGTTTCATTCTTTTACATTGTTACAGGAATTATTCCACTGACATTTTCTTCCCTTTTCTCGGCTAAATTAGACTGTTCACGCATCGTTTGTGCCGGCGTAAAAATGCATTAACGCGAGGGGTTAAACCCGTTGCTCCAAATGCCATATTACAATGTCAGCGCAACACATGCTCGTAATCGTCTACCGCAGGTGAACCTGAGCCAACCCTGCACGAGCGTACTGTACTGCGCGCGTCCTATACTTCGCAAATGCAAATTTGCGCTGCTACGCGTATGGTATTACAATCTATGCGCTGGAATTTGCGCACAGCCTTTGCACATAATTTTAGCAACTCCTAAAAGCTGGTGTTAATGGCAAAAATGAGCAACCTGGCCGAACCCAAATACACCAGCCCGAAAAAAAAATGCAGCAGAGTATAGTTACACATTCTACTCATACCAAACCAATAAAATGGAGAAGTTGTGTGTGCATGTATTATTGCTGCAGCATATATGCTCAGATTGACTGGGACAGGCGCAATTTCTTAACGTGAGATAATTGTGGTTCTTAATTCTGATTGGCTGAATCACAAGAAAAAAACAGTGCGCACACTGATTTCTGCTCGCAACGGTACTGCGCGCGCATTTGTGTGTGTCCGGTTTAAGCAAGTTATTGCTCGACGGATGAAAAAACGTTTACCACTTGGGGCATAAATTCACGCGTTGCGCGTGCGTTTTTGCGTGAAGATTGTAATTTAGCCCTCTGTTTTTTGTATTGCACAAGTAATCCAGTTACAGCTCATGTTAGTGATAGTGATTCTTTAACTCTTTATCGTACGTAATAAATGCCCCCTCGCTCCTCTCTGCAACAGTCCTCTTGCTCTATCCCTCCTTTCTCTGAGAATTTGTTGACTAACAGAATGATAGAGATACAGTCAGGTCCAGAAATATTGGGACATCGACACAATTCTAACATCTTTGGCTCTATACACCACCACAATGGAGTTGGAATGAAACACACACAATGTCCTTTAACTGCTGACTGTCAGCTTTAATTTGAGGGTATGTACATCCAACTCAGGTGAACGGTGTAGGACTTACAGCAGTTTGCAGATGTGCCTCCCACTTGTTAAGGGACCAAAGGTAATGGGACAATTGGCTTCTCAGCTGTTCCATGGCCAGGTGTGCGATATTCCCTCATTACCCCAATTATAATGTGCAGATAAAAGGCCCAGAGTTCATTTCAAGTGTGCTATTTGCATTTGGAATCTGTTCCTGTCAACTCTCAAGATGAGATCCAAAGAGCTGTCACTATCAGTGAAGCAAGCCATCATTAGGCTGAAGAAACAAAACAAACCCATCAGAGAGATAGCAAGAACATTAGGCGTGGCCAAAACAACTGTTTGGAACATTCTCAAAAAGAAGAAAACACCCTTCACAACAATTGGCCAGATCAAGAACACTCTCCAGAAGGTAGGTGTATGTGTGTCAAAGTCAACGATCAAGAGAAGACTTCACCAGAGTAAATACAGAGGGTGCACCACAAGATGTAAACCATTGGTGAGCCTCAAAAACAAGAAGGCCAGATTAGAGTTTGCCAAACAACACCTAACAAAGCCTTCACAGTTCTGGAACAAGATCCTATGGACAGGTGAGACCAAGATCAACTTGTGTCAGTGTGATGGGAAGAGAAGAGTATGGAGAAGGAAAGGAACTGCTCATGATGCTAAGCATACCACCTCATCAGTGAAGCATGGTGGTGGCAGTGTCATGGCATGGGCATGTATGGCTGCCAATGGAACTGGTTCTCTTGTATTTATTGATGATGTGACTGCTGAAAAAAGCAGCAGGATGAATTCTGAAGTGTTTCGGGCAATATTATCTGCTCACATTCAGCCAAATGCTGCAGAACTCATTGGACGGCGCTTCACAGTGCAGATGGACAATGACCCAAAGCATACTGCAAAAGCAACCAAAGAGTTTTTGAAGGGACAGAAGTGGAATGTTATGCAATGGCCAAGTCAATCACCTGACCTGAATCCCATTGAGCATGCATTTCACTTGCTGAAGACAAAACTGAAGGGAAAATGCCCCAAGAACAAGCAGGAACTGAAGACAGTTGCAGTAGAGGCCTGGCAGAGCATCACCAGGGATGAAACCCAGCGTCTGGTGATGTCTATGCGTTCCAGACTTCAGGCTGTGATTGACTGCAAAGGATTTGAAACCAAGTATTAAGAAGGGAAAGTTTGATTTATGATTATTATTCTGTCCCATTACTTTTGGTCCCTTAACAAGTGGGAGGCACATCTGCAAACTGCTGTAAGTCCTACACCGTTCACCTGAGTTGCATGTACATACCCTCAAATTAAAGCTGACAGTCTGCAGTTAAAGCACATTGTGTTTGTTTCATTTCAACTCCATTGTGGTGGTGTATAGAGCCAAAGATGTTAGAATTGTGTCAACGTCCCAATATTTCTGGACCTGACTGTATTATTAATCACATATAAACTTCTTGCAAATAATGAATCAATGCATTCCATCCACATTGAATGCTATATTCATGCCCATAGTTCAGTCTACTCTGCATCTCCATAAACTAGAACATCTTATTTTTTTGTTACAGGGATGATGGCCATTTCTTTTTACCAATACGTACCGGCTGAGATATGGAAGGAGGAGAATTTGCCTGACTTCACAGAAGTAACGCTCATCAGTGATTTGCAACCAACAGATGGAAATATCTATGTCATGTATCACGGCACAACGCTGGCAGCAGCTATACAGATCATCATGAATGGTTTTCATCGATCAGCAGACGGCATGTTGGGGAGAGGGGTCTATGTCTCCAGAGATCAAGACAAAGCGGAACGATTTCCCTTGGAGGATAAACGGGATCAGGTTATTTTAAAACTCCGAGTGAATGTAGGGAAAGTTATAAAGATAGATCGGCAGGACCATCCCATGCAGAAGACCTGGCATGACCATGGCAATGACACGGCCTGGGTGCCTGAATACTGTGGCATGGTGGAGAGTGGGTTGGAGGAGGATTGTGTTTGGGATCCTAAACGGATCAAGGTGGTAGGGATTGAAAAGGCTCCACATGGTTATCTGGGAAAACTGAAGGAACTAGTTAAAATTTGCAAAAGATAGAATTGGTATTTAGTCAATAATTGTTTCATGCTGACCTATATTTTGTCTTTTCACACCAAACGCTTACACTTTTGTTTATAGCTTCTCTTATTTGTATCTGCTCAACATGTATATTTGTGTTTTGTTTTTAATATTGTGCATTTATTACTTTTGTATTTTTGTAATGGCTGTAACAATTCAATGTTCTTGAACCCAAGACATACTTGAAAATGAGAGAAATCTCAATGTATCCTTCCTGGTAAAATCCTTTATAAATAAATAAATAACATGTCTGGAGATTCTGCCGATTGATTAAAACTGGGACAGTGTGATAAAACGAAGAAACAGAGCCTTCTTTCTCCTTTTACACATATTACAGTCTACTTATGTATTATTCAGTTTCACCCACTTTCTATGGTCTTGATTTCTTGATGATTTTTAAATATCCTCCTTTTGATTTTCGAACCAATAGCGTGAAGCAAATGGAAACACTGTGCTCCATTATTTTAAAGATACATTGTTTCACGTGGTGTGCAGAGGCAGAGATGTTAGAGCTTCTTAATGTTCCATACTTTGTGTTATATTACACAAAACAAATACAAGTTTTTGTCCATTTAATTCAAACCCCATAATAATGCCAGCACGTTAGATGTACAGTCACCCTGCCGCCCCCTCGCCCTGCGTCTGTAGATCTTTAACGCTCTAGATTTCGCTGCCATGTTTTACAGTATCAGCTAAATGTACCTCTCTGTATCACTGCCGATATCCCTGGATCTGATAAAGGTAACAATATAAACGATTCATTGAGTTTTAATTCATATTCCATGTACTTGGCTACTGTATATTTCAATTCCCGATAAAACATCTTAAACGTCTCTTATCCCCGTGCTGCAAATCATTCAATGAATGGCGTCGCTATAACAGCCCTATCGAATCCCTAACAAATGCAAATATCATAAAAGATCATGATAGAACCATCTAGAAGGTATTGTGTCGTTCAGGCATGGGGTAAGGCAGAGTAACCCAGGCTGTAATGCTGCTCCTAGATTGGGCGGAAGGGATACAGTGATGAAGACTTTAGTGACCTCAGAGATGCAGTGGATTGTATCTCCCATCATGCTCGTGCAGAATATGCCTGTGTGTGTGTGATGGGAGTTATATCCCACAATGCATAAGTGTTCCTGACTGTCACCCAATCCCTAAGTATTCTGTCACTTTATATAAGGTGCTATTTAATGCAGTGTCAGTGTGAATGTGTCTGATATCTCACGGCTGCTGGAAATGCTCAGCAATTATTATTTCATACAAACGCTGCGCCATTAAACTAACGTGATGATTTGAAGGAATAGCAGCTCCATTCCCCAAGTGACTGAATGCCATAAAACTATTCCCGAGACGTGCTTCCTATGTTATGTTTTCATATGAAGATGTATCTTGTATTCGCTGCCTTGTCAGACATACACTTGTATCCTCTATTCTACCTATATTACTATCGCTGAAATAAACGCTGCCATCCTGAATCCGGACTCGGTTTTATTCATTAGTCGTTTTTTATAGCGTATTATGTTCATTAAACAGAACAACCTGCAAACAACTAACCCCTTCACTGCTGAGCCATTTCACTCCTGTGCGCTGAGCTCATTTTATAAATTTTTTGATCATCGCATTTAGATGATATCTGAAGTCGTGTTTTATTACAGGACCCAAAAGAAAATTATATATAATTACTTCAGCAGATTCAAAATATGACACTACTATTACGTGTATATATCACATCATGTCAAAATGCTATTTTTTATTTTAAAAAGGTGTAAATCTCCATTCGGATTGCAATTAGTTACAACGTGTACAGTTATTTTTCACATTTTATCATTCAAATCTTTGTGGGTTTATTCTCTATAAAGAATGGTTTTACAAAAAAATATTTGTTACAAATATTTGTATATTTGTTACTCTCCTTCTTGTTAAGTTCTAATTTCCATTATAATTACCATAAACCTTTTTCAAGTTTCTTCTTATATATCAAAATTGAAGTAAGGCACTGCGCGACTCTGATCAGAGGAGACGACAGACCCAACCACACCGAGATATGGCAGATTATCATCTGATCAGTCTGTGGTCTGTCAGATTGGTTTATTGTTTCAACATCCAATAGAAATGTTCGTTATACATAAAAACTTCCTGCAGTTTTCACTCCCAACATAGGAATGTGATACAACAACCAATCAGAGCAGATACATTTCTACATCATGTAACAAAGATTTCGCGGGCATTCTAAGTCAACACAGGATATCTATTTCCATCACCCCTCTGACTAGCCTCGAGAGGAAACTAAATTGAACAGACACCATGCTGGAAAAAGGAGGGGGGGATTTCACACTAATGCAAAAATTAAAAAACTACCTATAATATTAAAATACCTTTCAATCATCTCATTGATCACATATACAATCGTGATCACTAAAATGGATAAAACAAACTAGACAATTAAACTAATTTTACCTGGGGTCACAGTATCCTCACCTAATACCTTTACGATATACGAAAGGGATTCCCCAAGGAGGCCCTTTATGAGCATAAAATATACTTATCTATCTAGATTCACTCTACCAGCGAACCACACTTGGAGTTTGGGCCAAAATACCTAATCTAGACATTAAATAACTATTTATTCCAATTTCCCAAAATATAATTCACCGAACAAGAAAAGTATAATAACTTGAATGTAAAAGTTCATTTATCTAATAAATCAACATGAGTCAGATCTATATCTGTGTGTTTTCCTATGTTCAGCTTCACTCCACAAAACGCATACACACCTGCATTCATACACACATTCAAGAAATACATTCTCATTTTCACAAATCCATTCCATTCTCACACTTATCTAGGGGATTAAATAAAAAAAAAATATATTCCATAATCTAATACCGTAGTCCACAGTGCGAGATCAAGGTCTGGTCCTTTTCAACATCCCAGCTTGAGACGCATAATCATTAAATGTCATCAGAGCTCCCACCATAGGGACTCCTGAACAAGCTGTCTCTTTGCGCTGGTTGCTTATTACCTGTGACCTTTGACCTTGACACAAAATGTCCATGATTCGTTCCATATGCAGTCATTGTGACTGTCAGGTTTCTTGATGATGCGATACGGTTGTAGCAACAATAAAGAAAATAAAAAAGAAAAGAAAATATGGTATACCCCGCTAATCCTATACATCCATTCATTCATTGTCACTCTCAAATGCACGAAAACAATAAAAATGTTAATTTACACAAGAAGAGACACAGATAATAAATTTTAAAATTTCCCCGCAAAGCCTATCAGCCTCACGCAACGAGAAAAAAATTATACTACTTCTGACTCATTGTTAGAGAAAAATATATATATACGCAACTTTGGCTCAAAAGGGAAATAGCCGAAGTGCATATTAGTGTGTCAGGATCGGGTAACCCCGCTTGCAGACTGTAAGCCAACAGACCCTGACCAACCGGTCCTTGGAAATGGCCAGGTTATGGTCTGTAATACTGAAAATGATGAACACAAATAAAGTGGTGGAGTGCAAAGAAAAACAACCTGCGGAATAAAGTAACCCACAATGCTCTAGCTAGCCGGTCCTTAATAATGTCCGGGTTAAGCAGGCAAACCAACATAACACACATAGGCAGAGGTAAAGGAAATAGAGGTCCGTTATACTATGCCAGAAATCAGGGCGCCAGAATACAGGGAAGTCGAGACAAGCCGGGATCGTATAAACCAGGAAATCAGTCAGAATAGGAGTCAGGAAGTAACAAGGCACTAGGAGTAACAGGAACCACGCTAGGGCAACTTGCTAAGAGAAATGAAGCCATTTAAATAGAGCCACAGCACTACCTATTGGTGCTCAGAGGAGACGCCCTGCTCTGCTATAGGATAGCTGGTCATGTGCTGCGATTGGTTGTCCTTCCTGCATGTTGCATCTGATTCGCGGGCAGCACCATTCTCTTTCCTGTAGTACACAGTACCCTGGAATAAGGCTTTCTGGATATCAGCTGCTGTGACGGCTGCAACATTTCCCCAGACATGGGGCTCAGGTGCAACATTTCCCCAGGCATGGGGCTCAGGTGCAACATTTCCCCAGGCATGGGGCTCAGGTGCAACATTTCCCTGGACATGGGCCACCGTGACAGCACCCCCCCCTGATGGCGGGCCCGAGGGCGAGAAGGGTAGCGGCGATGATAGGCGGAGACCAGCCCCGGTGCATGAACATCAGAGGCAGCAACCCAGGAACGTTCCTCCGGGCTGTACCCCTTCCAATGCACAAGATATTGCAATCCGCCTCTAGACCACCTGGAATCGATGAGGGCCTGCACCTCGTATTCCTCCTGACCCTGAACTTGGTCAGGAGGAGGCTGGTTCACGGGAGTGGTATACCGGTTACAGACAAGGGGCTTGAGTAGGGAGGTGTGGAAGGAGTTGGGGATTCTCAAGGACTTAGGCAACTCCAAGGCATAAGAGACAGGATTAATGCGTCTGAGGATCCTGTATGGACCGATAAACCGCGGTGCCAATTTGTGAGAGGGCACCCAAAGTTTGATATGCCAAGTGGAGAGCCATACCCTTTGACCAGGGACATAAGAGGGTCCTGGTCGTCTGTGGTGGTCTGCAAACTTCTTATGGGCTAAAGAAGCTTTTTGCAAAGCGGATTGAATCCGTGTCCAGGACTGACGTAGGAGTTGCACAACCCAAACGGCATGACCAGATATTCGTAGTGGCCGCTATGGGTGTTGAATGCGGTCATCCACTCGTCTCCCTCCTTTATGCGTACCAGGTTGTATGGACCCCTAAGATCCAATTTAGAGAACACCGTAGACCCTCTAAGACGGTCAAAGAGGTCAGAGATTAGAGGAATAGGGTAGGCATTCTTGATGGTGACACGATTCAACCCTCTATAATCTATGCACGGACGGAGGTCACCCTCTTTTTTGGCTACAAAGAAGAACCCTGCCCCAACTGGGGAAGAAGATCTTCGTATGAAACCCTTCTCCAGCGATTCCTGGATATTCCTCCATGATACTATGTTCCTTTGGGGACAGTGGATAAATTCTCCCTTTAGGGGGAATAGTACCTGGGTATAACTTGATAGCACAGTCATACGGACGGTGCGGGGGTAGCTTATCGGCCTCTTTTTTGTCAAACACTTGTCTCACAGACAAATATTGCTCCGGAACGGTAGAAGACAAAGGTTTAGCAGTAGGGGTATTGAGTAACCTGATAGGTAACATAGAGAGAAAACAAGAGGAGGAACAGGTGGAACCCCATGCGATGACCTTTCCTTTTACCCAGTCAATGTGAGGATTATGTTTTTGTAACCATGTGAGACCTAAAACGACTGAGCAAGACGGTGATGATATGATTTGAAACACTATGGATTCGTCATTATGATCCCCAAGACACATGGAAATAGCTTTAGTCTCTTGGGTGATAACAGGAGAGGCAAGGGGCCTACCATCAATGGCCTGTACCATTAAGGGTTTAGATCTAGGAGACAAAGGAACAAGATGACCTGAGGCAAAGGACTCATCCATAAGATTATCAGCAGCCCCTGAATCCAGCAATGCATCACAATTGAATTTGACAGAACCCCATGTTAGACAGACAGGAAGAAGTAATCGTAGTGAGGTCGGTTTGGGACACAAAGTAAGAACACCTAAGGCCGGTCCCCTCCTAGGACTTAGGTGCGAGCGTTTTCCGGGCGTGATGGGCACTTAAGGCATTGGTGCCCCCCAAGTCCGCAATATAGGCAAAGACCCTCTCTACGCCTATAGGACTTTTCTTCTTCTGTCAATTTGGTGTGACCCAATTGCATGGGTTCGGTATCAGAGACCTGTGAAGTGCGAGATGGTGGACTAACGGAACCTCGTGTAGGAACCCTAGCAACGCTTTTTCTAGGTCTCTCTCTGTGTTTAGCTCTATCCCTGATTCTGTTATCAATATCAATCACGTAATCGATCAAATCCTCTAACTCCTCAGGCAAATTCTTAGCTGCTATCTCATCTAGGATAGTATCAGAAAGGCCCTCCTGGAAAAGCAATACAAGGCAATCATTAGTCCAATCAAATTCTGCTACTAGGGTTTTGAAGTCTATGGCATAATCTGCAACAGACCTGGAACCTTGCTTAATTCTGAGCAGAGATCTCCCAGCCCCCTTGGAACGACCAGGAGGATCAAAGGTGCGTCTGAGAGCACGTACAAAGTTGTGGTAGTTATAGACCATGGCATCATCATCTTCCCACAATGGGTTAGCCCATGCTAGGGCTCTACCAGACAAATGATTTATCATAAATCCCACACGGGCACGATCTGAAACATACATTCTAGGGTTTAGCTCAAAATGAATGCTGACCTGAGTCAAAAAGCCACGACACCCAGTCTGTTCCCCACCAAAACGAATAGGAGAAGTCGTGGATATATGGGAGGTAGGTAAAGCAACCTCAGGTGTGTGGGATTGCAGGACCGGGGCAGAGGTCGCCACCTGTGGTTCAGGCTGCAAATAGGCAGTACGGACAAGAATAGTTTGTATAGCCTGAGCAAAGGCGTCCATGCGGTGGTCTAATTCATTGACACGAGAGGCACATGCAGCGAGCTGCTGACCTACGTCTGCAGGGTCCATGGCCCTAGCGTAATGTCAGGATCGGGTAACCCCGCTTGCAGACTGTAAGCCAACAGACCCTGACCAACCGGTCCTTGGAAATGGCCGGGTTATGGTCAGTAATACTGAAAATGATGAACACAAATAAAGTGGTGGAGTGCAAAGAAAAACAACCTGCGGAATAAAGTAACCCACAATGCTCTAGCTAGCCGGTCCTTAATAATGTCCGGGTTAAGCAGGGCAAACCAACATAACACACATAGGCAGAGGTAAAGGAAATAGAGGTCCGTTATACTATGCCAGAAATCAGGGCGCCAGAATACAGGGAAGTCGAGACAAGCCGGGATCGTATAAACCAGGAAATCAGTCAGAATAGGAGTCAGGAAGTAACAAGGCACTAGGAGTAACAGGAACCACGCTAGGGCAACTTGCTAAGAGAAATGAAGCCCTTTAAATAGAGCCACAGCACTACCTATTGGTGCTCAGAGGAGATGCCCTGTTCTGCTATAGGATAGCTGGTCATGTGCTGCGATTGGTTGTGCTTCCTGCATGTTGCATCTGATTCGCGGGCAGCACCATTCTCTTTCCTGTAGTACACAGTACCCTGGAATAAGGCTTTCTGGATATCAGCTGCTGTGACGGCTGCAACATTTCCCCAGACATGGGCTCAGGTGCAACATTTCCCCAGGCATGGGGCTCAGGTGCAAAATTTCCCCAGGCATGGGGCTCAGGTGCAACATTTCCCTGGACATGGGCCACCGTGACATAGTGCATATTCCACCCATTTTAAATATCAAAAAAAATATTTAATTACTATCCTATTCAGTCTTGTTCGGTGTTTTGAAACAAACCTGGTGTTTATAAAACACACCAATCCTCAAATGAAATAAAAATAAAAAAAATAAAAACAGCATTAATTTTACCGAATCAGAACTTTCCATTTACCACTATATATGTCATGAAACGTATTTATGCAAATGCATTAAATTATATGTTCCTAAATACATTAATTAACTCTAATTTTAATTGGATGTGATCTTCAATAATCCTAAATGTGTCAGGGAATTTTGAACAATATTGATTGTAACCAAACAACAATAATAATAAAATAATAAAAGACACAAAATAATTATCACTTAGACGACAACACAAAGATAATACATCAGCATATAAAAATACATTATCTTCTTTCTTTGTCTTCTGTCTTATTGGTTGAAAATAACAGTTTTGTAAAACTGACATGTCTTAAGTTTTATTTCCAAATCAATGATCTTCTTTAATCGCATGATTTATTGATGAGTTGTCGATAAACTAGAATGTTTTATTGCCTGGTGTCTGATAATTCCTTATTATCCGGTTGATGTAACATTGCAATGTGAAATGGTAATGTGTTTGAGTTATTTTCCTTCAATTCCAACAGCTTTATCAATATTGGTATCACAAAATCTTCCATCTAGCTTGAGCAAAGTTGGCATGCATGGGTAATTTTCACCTAAAGTAAAAACTTGGGAAAAAAATGTATTATTAACCTGTCAAAAACTTTAAAATTCATATGGTTAAAATACTTTTAAAATGGAGAAAAAAAATGCAACACATTTTTGGACCACAAAGAAAAAGAGTGGTCATGAGAGAGAAAAAAATGGAGGAGAGGAGGGGTCATGAGTGAGACAACATGGAGGAGAGGAGGGGTCATGAGTGAGACAAAATGGAGGAGACTAGGAAAAGAATGTGAACTTCAATTCAAATATAAAAACACAACAAAAATATCATGAACTGGGAAAGAAAGTATAGAAGGGCATGTTTAAAACTTGACACGTTAATTAGCATAAAGTTCTCAGAGGAAACTCAGAGAAAAAGATTCTTAATAAACATCAATAATCTTTATTAAGGATATTAGTTAAAAACAAACATTCAAACGTGAGGTGTTTGTGCAGCTATTTTACAACCTGTTTTATTCCCTCCAAGAATTTTCAATGGGGGCACAGTTATACGCTATTGCACTTCACACCAAAAGACAAAAACAGACAGCAAAAAAAATAAAACTAGACATCTGGCTACCACTGCAGAAAAAGAAAACAATCAAACAATACTCAGATACCAAACTACAACCTTCCATCTCCCTTAGGCTAGGGTCAGACGAACGCAGTTTTAACGTGCGTTTAGCCGCACGAAATCACGGCCGTGCTAGCAGCAAATGACGTCCAATGCCGGGGAACACACGACGAACGGCCGTACGAACGTCCGTCCGTGCAACGCAAGTGGCAAACGTACGCATTTTTTCGAGAAACGTCAAACCGCTACTACTGACGTACAGAGTGCACTGCATCCGCATAGCGGCGTGTTTGCGTGATTGGGAGACGTCAGACGCTGCTAATGTCCGGCTAACATAACGTCCAGACATAACGTCCAGACACAAAAAGTGTTTTATTGATGATCCGTACAAAATCACGAACGAATATGCGCATCGTATGACCGCTAACGCGTATTTCGTGAAAAAATACGTCCGTTCGTTCGACCGCACTTTTCCACGGACGACGCGAAAAATGCGTTCGTCTGACCCTAAAACCAAAAAACCACCTTCTCTCATTTGAAATCTGCCTAAATTCCTTTGTACAGCGCTACTAAACCTGTAGGCGCTTTCCTTTAAACTTTCACTCAAATCCTTCAGCTTTATATCACTTCATCCTCTTAGATTCCAAACAACTAAACATGAACCTTCATATATATTCCATTATACAAGTTACAAACACTGTAAATGATCTCAGTCAGCCATTTTGGCAAAACATATAACCTATATTAAGGTGCGGTCAATCCCTTGCTGAACTCAAACAAAGACCAGAGGAAAATAACCGACCACGCCTCTCTTGGGAAAATGTACAACTTTGAGCCCATCACCTTGATACACTAATTTTTTTATATATATATCATACATCAATTTATAATCCATTTACAGTAAATCCAGCTCCCATAATTACTTTCTTTTGTTCCACTACTGTACGCACACCGAAGCACTCAAACCGCGCCCAATTCCACAACAGTTACAGTTTTATAAAGCACTAACAGCTCCAGAATTCAACTGCTACTACAGTCATTCAAGGCATTAGACACATGTCATTTGTATATACTGTTCAATTATCCCAAATAGATACTCACAGAACAACAAAAATAACTACATATTCCATTATCCAACTTGCACTGCTAAAAGACTACTAGCATTCAAAGAAAAAAAAATCCTTATACAAACACATAATAACATTATACATTACAAATAAAGAGTTTTTTAATTAAATAAAAAAAGAACAAAGAGAGAAAAAATGAATGTATGAGAAAGAGAAAAAAAGTTAGCAGGCGCTTTTGAAAGTCACTGTAAAAAGTAAAGCCCTATTGTCTCCATTTCCTGTTCCCTTTTTTTTTTATTTTTATTTTTTTACACGAGGCAAGGCAGTAAAGACTGAAACAAAGCAACCTGTTTTAAGAGCAGTCCCTATACATAAATTACATATAAAAAACATAATATCAAAACTACGAAATACAAAACATCAAAGATAAACACATATATTAATAGTTAGTAAAGACAAACATTTAAATAAACAGACGCAATCAATGGCAAGAAACAAAATAAAATATAAAACAAAAACAAACATGCAATCTGAAAAAAAAAAAACAGTTAGCAAATCCTTTAGAATCAGCGCGCAAACACAAAAAATAAAGAAAAAATGGCAGCAGCGCGCAAGAAAATAAAAAATTAGAAATTAAGAGGAAAAAGAAAAAACTGTCTCTCAATGGGAGATAAAATTATTCGATATACAAGAAGAAATCATATATTATGTATAAAAGTAACATCAGAAAGCATTATTTTGCTGAGAGGGTGGTGGATACATGGAGCAGTCTTCCAGTAGAAGTGGTAGAGGCCAAAACAGTGATTGAATTTAAGCAAGCATGGGATAGGCATAAGGCTATCCTAAACAAAACATAAATCCAGGTAAAGTATCCATGTAATTGGGCAGACTAGATGGGCCGAAAGGTTCTTATCTGCCGACATTTATCTATGTTTCTAAATCAAAATCTAATCGATTAAAATAAAATGCTACGAGCCAGAACTCCAGAACACAATAGAGCTACAATATGGACACAAAGACAAACAACTCAACGCTAGAAACATCTTTCAGTTTCCCGGGTGAGTGACATAACGAATACTCAGCACCAGAACTTCATCAGGGTACATCAACATAACGAGTGAGTCACCGCTCATTAACAGTTCTCTATCAGGCGAGTTAAGATAAACAAACAACAAAGAAAAACAAACAGAGCATCCTACAACAACACAGTGGCTCTCACAGACAGCCTCCCCATGGAAGCAAAGATTCTTTTATCTATATAGGCAATTGTTTAACATGAAATAAATCATATTAGACAATTGAATTATTAAATCCACTTTTGACACCAACTGTTAAATTCTAATTTCCATTATAATTACCATAAACCTTTTTCAAGTTTCTTCTTATATATCAAAATTGAAGTAAGGCGCTGCGCGACTCTGATCAGAGGAGACGACAGACCCAACCACACCGAGATATGGCAGATTATCATCTGATCAGTCTGTGGTCTGTCAGATTGGTTTATTGTTTCAACATCCAATAGAAATGTTCGTTATACATAAAAACTTCCTGCAGTTTTCACTCCCAACATAGGAATGTGATACAACAACCAATCAGAGCAGATACATTTCTACATCATGTAACAAAGATTTTGCGGGCATTCTAAGTCAACACAGGATATCTATTTCCATCACCCCACTGACTAGCCTCTAGAGGAAACTAAATTGAACAGACGCCATGCTGGAAAAAGGAGGGGGGATTTCACACTAATGCAAAAATTAAAAAACTACCTATAATATTAAAATACCTTTCACTTCTCATCCATTGTACAGGGCTACTGAACTTGTTAGCGCTTTTGAAATGCTTGTAACTGTTAAGGACAGGTACACTGAAAGAGTGATTATAGTATTCCCCAGATATGACGCAACACTCAGATCTTGAGGAAGAACAAGCAGACAGGAGTATTTAATGAATCGTATGAGCCAAATAAATACAGTGCTAAGAGGGACCTAGAGACCAATGGAAAATGACACCCTGGTGCCCCTTCCCGCTGCTCCTCATGTGAACCAAACATGTCCAGACATGAAACAATAAAGTGCCATGTAATCACTCTATACAGGGAGGGAAAGGGTTACAGGGACCATCACAGCTACCATATTAGCCATAATAAAAGAAGCATATAAGCATAGACAATAACAATATTCACATATAAACACAGACATCCCGTACCCTTGCTGGGGAACAAAATGGCATATCAGACTCCCCAGATCTCCCAGTCCCACTTCTCCCAACAGCAATGCCAAGTCCAGGAACCCCCAGTCCCACATCTCCCAACAGCAATGCCAAGTCCAGGAACCCCCAGTTCCACATTTCCCAACAACAATACCAAGTCCAGGAATTCCCAGTCCCACATTTCCCAACAACAATACCAAGTCCAGGAATCCCCGGTCCCACATCTCCCAACATCATTACCAAGTCCAGAAACCCCCAGTCCCACATCTCCCAACAACAATGCCAAGTCCAGGAACCCCCAGTCACACATCTCCCAACAACAATGCCAAGTCCAGGAACCCCAGTCCCACATCTCCCAACAACATTACCAAGTCCAGGAACCCCCAGTCCCACATCTCCCAACAACAATGCCAAGTCCAGGAACCCCAGTCCCACATCTCCCAACAACATGTCCAGACATGAAACAATAAAGTGCCATGTAATCACTCTATACAGGGAGGGAAAGGGTTACAGGGACCATCACAGTTACCATATTAGCCATAATAAAAGTAGCATATAAGCATAGACAATAACAATATTCACATATAAACACAGACATCCCATACCCTTGCTGGGGAACAAAATGGCATATCAGACTCTCCAGATCTCCCAGTCCCACTTCTCCCAACAGCAATGCCAAGTCCAGGAACCCCCAGTCCCACATCTCCCAACAGCAATGCCAAGTCCAGGAACCCCCAGTCCCACATCTCCCAACAGCAATGCCAAGTCCAGGAACCCCCAGTTCCACATTTGCCAACAACAATACCAAGTCCAGGAATTCCCGGTCCCACATTTCCCAACAACAATACCAAGTCCAGGAATCCCCGGTCCCACATCTCCCAACAACATTACCAAGTCCAGAAACCCCCAGTCCCACATCTCCCAACAACAATGCCAAGTCCAGGAACCCCCAGTCCCACATCTCCCAACAACAATGCCAAGTCCAGGAACCCCCAGTCCCACATCTCCCAGCAACAATGCCAAGTCCAGGTACCCCCAGTCCCACATCTCCCAACAACATTACCAAGTCCAGGAACACCCAGTCCCACATCTCCCAACAACAATGCCAAGTCCAGGAACCCCCAGTCTCACATCTCCCAATAACAATGCCAAGTCCAGGTACCCCCAGTCCCACATCTCCCAACAACAATGCCAAGCCCAGGAAACCCCAGTCCCACATTTCCAAGCAACAATACCAAGTCCAGGAAACCCCAGTCCCACATCTCCCAGCAACAATGCCAAGTCCAGGAACACCCAGTCCCACATTTCCCAACAACAATTCCAAGTCCAGGAACCCACAGTCCCACATTTCCAAACAACAATACCAAGTCCAGAAACCCCCAGTCCCACATCTCGCAACAACAATACCAAGTCCAGGAACCACCAGTCCCACATCTCGCAACAACAATACCAAGTCCAGGAACCCCCAGTCCCACATCTCGCAACAACAATACCAAGTCCAGGAACCCCAGTCCAAAGTGATGGTCGTCACAAGTACCCTAAAGGAACTACAACCCTAGTCCTATTTATAACCCAAACCCTATATCCAGCCATAATACCATTGGCAATTCTTGTGTTTATAATATGGTCTGCCTCAAGCGGCACCTTAAAGGAAAGTAACACGATTAAGATTTAATAATAAAGAGATTTCCATGAAATCATCCCTGTCACATGACCCTGTTGTGTAAATACTAGGGTCTACACAGCTTAAAAAAAATAAAAATACAAGGCTCGTAACATACAAACTAAGGTGTATTTACTAACATGACAGTAGTGTTCCTTTATAAGGAGGAATGATTGTTCTAATCCAAGCACAATGCAGGGATCTGGAGCTGGGGTCAGCAACCATGGCCCTCCAGATTTAGAAACTGCATCTCCCATGATGCTCATGCAGAGTTCCAAACCAGTCAATGCTGCTGACCCCTGAGTTAGAGGAATCTGCCATAACCCTCCTGGACGCACATTGATTTTAAGGATATATAGTGCCCCTTGTGGCTCTTTGCAGTATTTCACTAAATTGTCACCACAGAAGCAGCGATAATATAAGCATAATGTATCTTTTGACGGGAATGATGCAGTTTCTCCAGGAGAGGTCCCTATTCCTTGAATAACCCTTTTATTTATTTTTAAGATCTTAAGAACTTCATATCCCATAATGCTCCGTCAGTCTTACAGACTGAGAATTATGGCACGGGAGGTATATAATATCTCAGACACACATGTCCCATGGTGCTCTGTTCGTCTTAACTTCTTTGTCAAGGAGGCAGCAAACCTCACGGCACAATATTAATCTTTATTTCTACCTAGGAGAGATCAGATTTGGTGAAGACTTTCCCATAAATGATCCTGTGGTCACTCACAGAATGAAGTTTATGGCCCAATAGCCTTGTCAGAAAATGCCCAAAAGTGACCATCGTGTCCATGAAGAAAATCACTGCAAGTTTTACCCCTTCAATACTGAGAATTAGGCAGTATCTGATCCCCACAGTATTCTGCACCCCATTATTTTGCCATGAAGCTAAAAACGACAACCTTGAATCTGGAAATAGGCAATGGCTGTGCAAGAGTTATGAAGGGTTAGTCAAAGAGCACCAAAATTCCACCAGAATTTCTCTTTCATTCCCTGCACTTTGGGGAATCAAATTCAAGGTCTCTGAAGTGCAGGAAAAATCAGCCAAATGCATGCGAAAAACAGCTACAAACTGCCTGTCAAACCGAACGGAAAACATCGGATCTGATAAACTGCCACAAACCCGCTGAATGCATCCGAAAAAAGCCGACGAATTGGGTAAAAAACCCTGCAAATTTTAAGAGCTATAGAGAAAAAAGGAGAGTAAACCTCTAATGGGCGCTGCTTGCTTGATAAAATTCAGATCGAGTTGTGTTGTATGCACGTCAAGAGTCTGTAAATATCTGCATTAATGACAACTAGATTTGTGTAGAATGGATGTGCGTCCCTAATGTATACAACAGAAATGTAAACAGGAGATATGGGACCAGTGTTAGGATCAGAATCTAGATACAGTAAATTCCTCTCTGATATAAAATGCAGAAAAATGTTTACATAATATATTCCGTAAAACAGAAACTGTATAAGTAGCTTCGATTACTGTAAATGAGGGTGGTGGTGGGTTTTATCTTAAGCCTTGGGGTGTTGTTGCCACCTGGTGGATAAATGTTCGAAAAGCAGGCGTAGGTGGGTTGACAATTAGGGATGAGCTGTTCGGGTTCGCACGGTTCGGAGTTCGACCCGAACTTTGGCAGTTCGAAAGTTCGCGAATTTCGAACTTTTTGGGTGTGTTCGGTTCGAGTTCGAAAAAAAAAAGAAATTTTGAAAAAAGTATAGAAAATGCTTAAAAAAAATTCTAAAAAATCTAGAAATAAAGAGACTCTTTACTGCAGAATATTATAAGCAACGGTTTATTAGATATTGAATTAAAAACTAATGTGTACGTGGAAAGATTATCAACTCTAAATGACCTCTGTTCACAAACGGGCATAACACCAGGTGTTTTTAGTCTGGTAATCAATTTGATACATTGTACACCATACTGAGGGTGGGGTGGTGTCTGCTTCTGATTGAGATTTGAGAATTATTTTCCCTAAAACATCCTAATATGCTGCATTTAACCCTTTCGCTGCTGAGGCTTTTCACAACTCTGTGCTGAGGTCATTTTTACCCCTTTCGCTCATCATGTTTAACCGCGTTTTGTAGCCATATTTTGATATATGACCCAGACATATTATATATCGTTCTTTCCGGCAGACTTGGCAGATTCATAATATGTCATTATTATATGTATACGTTATGTCATGTCTGTATATTACAACAAAAATTCAATAAAATTTTAATTTTCAATAATTTATTATGTGTAAAGTGTTTTTTTTTCACATTTTAACATGCGATCGTTTGCAGTTATATTTTGTATGGGGTGCGTTTGTTAAAAAAATTTGAAATGGTGTCTCGTTA